>CM065704.1:40190005-40201504 GCA_017654935.2 Phymorhynchus buccinoides
TGATGTTGCACTGCCTCTGGGCATTGCCTCCAGTATTGTTCCCACCATCTTTGTATTTACAAATTGTCCAATGTCCCATATGTGTCTATGACCGAGAGGACGTAAAACACCATTTTTCATTCATTCATCTCTCTCAAGTTGCCCCCCTGAATCGTCCGACGGGGCTCTGCCCCTGTACCCTGCTGGGGCCATGGGTCCCTGGACCCCGGCCTTTCAGGTTTTTTTCATTTGGGGGAGTTGCACCCATGTAGATGTGCTCCCCTTGGACTGCCGGTGTTATGATAAATAAGTACCTGTCATTAAATATCTACCTCTCGCATGCGAACTGTACCCATCTAACCCTAACCCTATCCCTAACCACGGAAAGAACCAAGAAATAGAGCAGGAGGGTGTAAATCTACATATTTGCCGAGAAATCGATGTACAAAGCCATGCACTTAGTTTCGTAAAATTCACAATGGCGGACAAACAAACGATTCTGATTGGCTACGCTAGGACTACTTCCGGCTAGGACTACTTATCTCATAGAGGTAAAAATACACCGCCACACCGGCATCGGATCCTGCGACCTGACAAACCGGGGTGTGGCTGTGAGTTGGGACTCAAGACGTGCAGCTCGAGAGCAACACCACTACTGTTCGGCCCGAAAGAAAGGACAGCCCAAAAAAGCAGTTGGCTATAAAAAATATATATATAATATATATATATATATATATCAGCCCTGAAAGAGGAAAATGTTGGCCACCAGCCTTTGGCTGTAACTTGGTTTTTTTTACCAGCCAAACCAAAAGTTTTACCAGCCAAACTAACAGTTAAACTGTACACATTTTTTGTAAAGAAACCACAGTATGGAAAATAAGGCAGATAACTTACCACAGGGTTGAACCAGGCTTGTTCACTCTCCTTTTTTAAACCACAAACTGCTACATCCTTTCATATTTATGGCAAGCACGCAAATTGCATATCGTATTTCCGGTGTGTGGGAAAACATGGATTGGGAAAGGAATCTCGTGTGAGAAAGAACATCGTTTTTTGCCCACTCGCATTTGGCGGGTGAAGTGAATTATAAACTTGCCAAATGTTTTCCCCACTCGCCACTTTCAGGGCTGTATATATATATAAATAAACCTGAATACCTGGAAGGCAGCGTAGCACTGGTGGAACTCGTCTTCCGACTCGAGGAAAGGCTGAAACACGGAGAACTTTATGCCCCCTGCCTCCCTGATGGCGAACTGCTGGGGGGTGTTGTTGAAGGCGAAAATGGTCAGCGCCATGCCCGCGTGGAGACGAATCTCCTGCAACGACAGAAATAATACTAATGTCTCCCCAAATAAAAGCTACCTGACCATAGCTGGGGCACTTCCGGTTCGGTTTTATACCGGAAGTGTTGCAAATCTACTTTATAGTCAATTATGAAAATATGAACGAAATCCGTTCAGCCGTTTTTTAGATATTCAAGATTGAAATTTCACCAATTACGCGTTTTTTCTGCCATATTTTGCCGAAAATTCAGCGAAATCATTTAATATTTCAAATTTCACAAACCCAAAAGGTCCTGCAACTTTTCAGAAAATGTCAGCCAAATCGGACCAAAAAAAGGGGAAGAAAAAAAAGAAGAATTTTTACAAATGCAATAGTATTCTCCCTAAAGGGGAGAATCCTAATGATTCCATCACCTCATTGTGAGATCTCAGAAGCTGCAGCAGCATGTCAAACTTGAAGTCTGGCTCCTCCATGAGTTTCTCCTGGTTGTGTCTGTTGCTGACGATGATGATGATGATGATGATGATGAAGAAGATGATGATGATGACAATGATGATGATGAAAACAATGATAATGATTCTCTCACCTCATTGTGTGATCTCAGAAGCTGCAGCAGCATGTCGAACTTGAAGTCTGGCTCCTCCATGAGTTTCTCCTGGTTGTGTCTGTTGCTGACGATGATGATGATGATGATGATGAAGAAGATGATGATGATGATGACAATGATGATGATGAAAACAATGATAATGATTCTCTCACCTCATTGTGTGATCTCAGAAGCTGCAGCAGCATGTCGAACTTGAAGTCTGGCTCCTCCATGAGCTTCTCCTGGTTGTGTCTGTTGCTGACGATGATGATGATGATGATGATGATGATGATGATGATGATGATGACAACAACGATGACGACAATGATTATGATGATGTTGAAGATGATGATAATAATGATGATAACAACGATAATGATCCCCTCACCTCATTGTGAGATCTCAGAAGCTGCAGCAGCATGTCGAACTTGAAGTCTGGCTCCTCCATGAGCTTCTCCTGGTTGTGTCTGTTGCTGAGCACCACACTGGCCAGGGAAATGGCCACCTCCACCTGCACCTCCTCCGACGAAGGCTCCGCCAGGATCTGAACCAGAATGGGGATGCCCCCTTCCTCCGCGATGCGCCGCTGCGTCACCTTGTTGTTGCGGTACGCCACGCCTGCGTTTTCACACAATAAGAAAGGTTTTAACCCTTTCAACGCCAGCCCTTTTTCAGCTAAAAATTCTCCATTACTTTTACCTGGGTAGAGAAAAGATTCTGTCTGCAATGTTGGGGATTCCTCTGTGACATGCATAAAATAGGGCCTATCCTTACCTCCCGAAATTAAGAACATAAGGTCACTGGATACCAGACCCCCATTTGATGCCTTTCAGTGATATGGGTGTTAAATCATTGTGGTGCCAAGAAGCGACAGTGGCGATGAAAGGACTTAGAACCCCCCTGTGGGGATACCGGGGGGGGGGGGGGGTCTTTTGCACAAATAGTTCCCTCACCTTCTGGAAGCTCTGTGCTTGTAACTTCCTCTAATCTGTCACTGACCATGGGTGCATGCGGTGACCCGAAAGTTTGCCTGAACTCTCTTGCTGAAACCCCATGTACAAAAGCATGGTGAACACATTGAAGAGCCTTTTCTTCAGGCAGTCAACTGCCTGAACCTGCATCAAAAACTGCCTGAATTCAGGCTTCAGGCACACCCACATGCACCCCTGTCACTCTCTTTGACTCTGCCTTTTCCCTTTGCTTACTGTCATCTACTATCTTTCTATCTTAACTGGTCCATTCTCCTGCCTTTGTTTCTCTATAAATTCTTACAAAAATTTCTTCAACCGAAGTCGGACATGCTGGGCCTAACTATTTCTTAGTGAGGCGCATAACGGCAGCATGACGCATCTATGCTCATATGACAAGAAACTGTCTGAGCAAAGAAGAAGACGACTTAGAAATTTTGACAGTCATGTTCTATTAAAGTTAACATATTTTTCGGACAATAAGGTGCACCATATAAAATTATAAGGCGCAACCCCCCCCACCCCCCACCACCACCACACATTTTACACAAAATTCTGATTTTATTATTACATTTTCTTACTATATTATTAGTCATATTAAGGGCAGGGGCCTCAGTCTGGGGGGAAAAAAGTATCGCCTTATCGTCCGAAAAATACGGTACGCTGTATTGGTGGAGTTAGTTGGTCAATTCAATTCCCAGTCAGTTACAAATTATAACTTAGAGCTGACTTTCTCAAAATCAGAGTTGTAAGAGAAACAGACACAAAAGAGAGAGACTGACCCACACACAGGATTCCCAGCACTTTGATTACCATGAGTATGACAGAGTCCTGTCGTTTTCTGGTTCGTAACAGTCGCACCAATTGTTGAAAGGCGTTACGGTTAGCGATGTAACAAGAAAGAAAGAGAGAGACAGAGAGAGAGGAAGAGAGAGACTGACCCACACACAGAATTCCCAGCACTTTGATGAGTAAGACAGAGTCCTGGTTCATAACAGTCGCACCAACTGCTGAAAGGCGTCAAGAACGTAACAAGAAAGAAAGAGAGAGACAGTGGACACTGGAAAACTTTATTTAACAAGGATACAGATTTTATGCCACGCCTGAGATAGAGAGACAGAGACAAAAGAGAGAGACTGACCCAAACACAGGATTCCCAGATAACCATAAAGAGCATCGGATCCTGTCATTTTCTGGTTCGTAACGATCACACCAACTGCTGAGAGACAGAGACAGATAGAGAGACAGAGACAGAAAGAAACACAGAAACAAAAAGAGAGAGACTGACCCACACACAGGATTCCCAGCACTTTGATGACCATGAGTATGACAGAGTACTGTCGTTTTCTGGTTCGCAACAGTCGCACCAGCTGCTGGAAGGCGTCCGCCTCAGCCAGTTTGTTCTGGTTCTCCATGTTCTCTCGGCCCAGAGCAATCGCCGTCATGCACCCTGAACACACAAACCAACCCATTTACAGGGCTGCCAACCCTCTGTTGCAGTCTCCAGGGACAAACTACAGAAAAACCAGGGACACAGACTTATTTCCAGGGATAAACATCGCAATGTCATGCATCAGGGTCAAAACAAGCATTAACTTCCTATTATTTCATGATCTAGTAACATTTCCGTGCCTGTTTTTTTCTGCATTCTTGATGTTTTTTGGTGCCAATGTGTTTCAATATTCAAGGTCCCTTGCTGTTCAGTAACCTATGTGTAACATGCATGTTAGGAAACATTTTAATTGTGGTGTTGGGTGTTCCTGTGTTCAATAGCAAGGCCAGCAAACAAGACAAGTGATTGTTCTACAATTGTTTTTTATTCTACTCAGTTTCCAGGGACACCAGATAGAAAAGTGGACTCCAGGGACAGGGTGCCATTGTTGACTGTTTCCAGGGACAAATACCCCTTAGGGGGGACGGTTGGCAGCCCTGCATTTATGTATGTGTTACGCCCAACCCATGAAATTGCCCAGTTCTTGAAATAGCCAATTTATAACTTGAGAAATTGAGAAAAGCAATATGAATGAAAAATAGTTTTTGTTCATTAGCACACATAGATCAATGATTGGTTCAAAGGAATGAGAAATCTCATCTGTAGATGAGTATAAATTATTTTATCCAGACTTAATTTGATAAACCGTTTGATTCAACATGTGGTTCAGGCATGCCCCAGCTTAGCATCTGGTCGAGTTGGGGGGCAGGATAGGGGTGAAAATACAATGTAGAAAAGTGTGATACCATTGAATCAATCTTAATCAATACCTGTGTGAATGAGGATTCAAAACTGTGACATGCATTGTCCATTTCATAAATTGGGCAAAGCATTTTGCCCATTTCATGAAATAGGCAATTTCATGGATTGGGCGTAACATATGCATATTAGGAAGCTGGAAAGCAGCCAGAGAATGTAAATCTTCGCTAGTTTGTTCTGGTTTTCCATGTTCTTTTAACTCTTCTAGCACCAGGGGCGAATACATTCACCCAAGACATCACTCTACACTCCCACCAAATGCAAAGACATTCGCTTCATCTTGATGATGATGAAGATGATGATGAAGATGATGATGATTGATGATAATGGTGATGATGATGATGATGATGACGATGATGATGATGATGATATACTAACCAACATAGAGCAGTTTCTGAGTGGGTTCCAGTAACATTTGTATTATGTGAGGAATGGTGATGATGACGATGACGATGATGATGATGATGATGATGACGATGATGATGATGATATACTAACCAACATAGAGCAGTTTCTGAATGGGTTCTAACAACATCTGAATGATGTGAGGAATGGTGATGATGAAGATGATGATGATGATAATGGTGATGATGATGATGATGATGATGATGATGATATACTAACCAACATAGAGCAGTTTCTGAGTGGGTTCCAGAAACATCTGAATGATGTGAGGAATGGTGATGATGATGATGATGACGATGATGATGCTGATGATATACTAACCAACATAGAGCAGTTTTTGTGTGGGTTCTAGCAACATTTGAATGATGTGAGGAATGATGATGATGATGATGATGATGATGATGATGATGATGATGACGATGATGATGATGACGGTGATGATGACGGTGATGATGATATACTAACCAACATAGAGCAGTTTCTGAGTGGGTTCCAGTAACATCTGAATGATGTGAGGAATGGTGATGATGATGATGATGATGATAATGACGATATACTAACCAACATAGAGCAGTTTCTGAGTGGGTTCCAGCAACATCTGAATGATGTGAGGAATGGTGATGATGATGATGATGATGATAATGACGATGATATACTAACCAACATAGAGCAGTTTCTGTGTGGGTTCCAGCAACATTTGAATGATGTGAGGAATGGTGATGCGCTGAGCGATGTACTTCTGCTGTGTCTTGGTGTGACCTGCCAAAGCCCACAGCGCACACGCACCTTGCTCCCGCACCTCTGTGTAAATGTTCTGTAACACAAGCAACATGCAAACACTTGTTAAGGAGTGCAAGAATATGGATTATTATAGTAGGCTTAAGCTTTAAATCTGTTTTCACTCAAAGGTGGAATGTATGACACAAAGTCACGTAGCGTGCATCCTATGGGTGGCGTTGCCGAAGTGGGAGCAACCCGAATTTCACAGACACAAGTCTCTGTGACTAGACAATGCCAAATACAAACATATTTTTTGGCCTCTTAGCCTCTAATCCATTGTCTTGTTTCTTTTTCTCAATGATGGGCAGAGAAGGAGAGGGGCTGGAATATATTTCTCAAATCCTATCTCATCCCGTGCTGCACATCTTCGTCTTTGAACCGCTGTATATGTCAATAATTGCCGATAAACGAGCAGGTGGACATTACTGGAAGAAGAAGAAGAAGTGAAAGTATGCGTGGGGGTGGGGGGGTTACCTTGAGGAGCCTGATGAGGGCCTTGGGAGCGTCCAACTCCAGGAAGATGCGCTGACTGTTGGGGTTGTTCTGAGCCAGAGCCTCCAGGGCACTGGCCGCCTTAACTTGCACTGTGGTGCTACGACTGCTACGAATCAGATCCACCAGGGGCCTGTGATGAAAATAATAGCGATAATAGAGTAAAATGCAGTACTGATATAGCACATGTTATATGCTAGGGTTGTTCTGAGCCAGAGCCTCCAAGGCACTGGCTGCCTTAACTTGCACCGTGGTGCTATGACTGCTTCGAATCAGATCCACCAGGGGCCTGTGATGAAAATAATAGCGATAATATAGTAAAGTGCAGTACTGATACAGCACATGTTATATGCTAGGGTTGTTCTGAGCCAGAGCCTCCAGGGCACTGGCCGCCTTAACTTGCACCGTGGTGCTACGACTGCTACGAATCAGATCCACCAGGGGCCTAGGATGAAATAATAGCGATAATATAGTAAAGTGCAGTACTGATACAGCACATGTTATATGCTAGGGTTGTTCTGAGCCAGAGCCTCCAAGGCACTGGCCGCCTTAACTTGCACCGTGGTGCTACGACTGCTTCGAATCAGGTCCACCAGGGGCCTGCAATAAAACAACAATAATAGCGATAAGACTGCTACAAATCAGGTCCACTAGAGAGCCGAAATAAAACAACAGTGATGACAATAATTATAGTAAAGTACAGCACTGATATAGCACATGTTATATGTTGGGGGTGTTCTGGGCTAAAGCCTCTGAAGCGCTGGTCACTTCAACCCTTTCAATGCCAACGTCGCATTTTTGCACCACAAAGGTTTAACACCCATGTCACTAAAAAGGCATCAAATCAGGGTCTGTTATCCAAAGACCCTATTTTCTTAATTTTGGGAGGTAAGGATAGGCCTAATGTTACACATGTCACAGAGGAATTCCCAATATTGCAGATAATTTTTGTTTTCTCTTCCCAGTAAAGCTTCATGGTATTGTTGGGCTCAAACAATGGCTGGCGGTGAAAGGGTTAACTTGCACCGTGGTGCTACGACTGCTACGAATCAGGTCCACTGAAGGTCTGAAATAAAACAATGTCAAAATAACACACACAACATCACACAACACACCTTATTGATACCAATTTAAACATTTTTTAAAGGTCTAGACGGCTTTTTTGCTCCCTAAAAAAAGAAAAGAAAAAAAAAAGAATGCAGATGTGTAGAAAGAAACTTCACACAAGGAAAGAGGTAGCATAAAAAAGCCTAAATGTTACAAAGAGTGATCACTTCGCAGCCTATCAACCTTGCAAAGAATGAAGCCAACTTTCTAAAAGGTGGAAGGTGGGAAGTGTTGGTGTTGTTGTAGGCAGTGAGTGAGTTCACAATGATCCCCAGCTGTAGTGTAGGTGAAAGGGTGGGAGTAAAAAAACGGGCTTCAGTCAGCTGCGGAGTGCGAGCTCTTTGTATATTCAGGCTTTTTGGTAGTATGTTCCAGACAGAAGGTCCAGAAATGTACTAAAGTGAACAACAGCTGAGCACTCACTTGGCAGCACCCTCCACCATGACGGAATCCTGGTTCTCCTTGTGTCCAGAACAGACCGCCGCAATAGCCGCCGCTGTGCCCGCCTGCAGGTCATCTGCAACCGCACAAACACCACACGGTTAACCCCTTGACTGCCTGAGAAAATTATTTAAAAAATTCATCGGATCGGTCAAATCATGCCATGAAAAAGACAACTGACAGAGACAATCTGGAAAAATGGTCTGGGGATATGGACCTCTTGACTGTGTTAGAGCAAAAGCCAGCATATCAGGGTTATTCAGGCATCAGAATTGTCAGAGGATTTCAGAGGATTAAGAATTTCTGACAGAGGATTGGCTTCTCTTGTCAGAGGTTTTGGCTTTTTATTCAGTGTTATCTTTACTGTTAAATAGCATTTTAAAGTAATTTATCACTATATTAAGCCTTTTTGGTGATGTTGGGAACTCATTTCAGTGTTGTCCCTCTTCAGTCTGGGGCCTTGATGGCCCTTTTACCGTCGGTTTTCAGAGGACTGGAATTCAGACAATTCTGATGCCTGGTTATTCCTCTTCATCTCAAGAGGTTAACAGTGCAAGAAACTAAGACAACACCAGCATGGCTCCGCGACTAAGACATTATTGTCGTCAGTAGGGGGCTTAGTAGGTGGTGTCCTGCGTATCTTAGCTCAGAACAGGCTCCACTGAACTCCACCGAAGTGACTCAGCAGCAGTGCAGCGTCTCCTCGGGTGGTTGCCTCCTGACAACCTAACATAGATTCGCTCCCCTTGGACTACCGATTTTCGGATTCCGCAACTTGACAAACAGGGTGTGGCTGTGAGTTGGGACTCAGAATGAGCGGCGTGGGAACAACGCCACTATACAGCCCAGAAGATGGGACAAGAAAAAGAAAAAAGGGTCTAAACAACAACAAACCAGGGTGTGGCTGTGAGTGGGGACTCAGAATGAGCGGCGTGGGAGCAATGCCACTATACAGCCCAGAAGATGGGACAAGAAAAAGAAAAAAGGGTCTAAACAACAGCTTTGCCTAAAACTGAACGTGAACCTACCCGAGGCCACAGTCAGAAACTCCACCAGCGGTTCCAGAGCCCCGCTAGCCGCCGCCGCCGTCTGGTTGGCATGGTTACCGGAGCAGAGCACTCGCAGGGCGTTAACGGCGTTGACCAGAACGTCTTCCAGTTCGGAGTCCAGAAGATTGACCAAGGGTTCCACACCTCCACTGGTCGCTATCATCTCCTGTAACACATGATGGGATAGACATGTATGTACCATAATGTAGTATTAGGTATTAGGTACTTTATAGTCACAGAGGCGTCTCTGTGAAATTTGGGTTGCTCCCACCTGGAGAGCGCGTCGCAGCCAGAGGCGCGCCACCCAATTTAAAAAAAAAAAAAATTGGCATGCGATTTTTTGTGTGACTGATGAGAAAGGAAAAGGTGTGTATATAAATTTTAACCAAATGACAACTCTTTCGTTGCCACTGGGTTTAACGTGTGCTAAGTGCATGGGCACATGGGACCTCGGTTTATCGTCTCAACCGAAAGACTCCACGTTCAGACCATAAGGCTTAGTCCAAAGTGAGAGAAAAAATCCCATGTACCCAGGTTCAAACTCGGGTTTACTTGACATGAGGCGAATGCGCTACCACTGTGCCACTGTTGATCAGAATGTTCTCTAACTCAGAGTCCAGAAGATTGACCAAGGGTTCCACACTTCCACTGGACGCTATCATCTCCTGGACACATGATGTGATATAAATGTATGTACCATTATGTAATATGTATAGATAAGGCGTTGACCAACATCCTCTAACTCAGAGTCCAGAAGATTGACCAAGGGTTCCACACTTCCACTGGACGCTATCATCTCCTGGACACATGATGTGATATAAATGTATGTACCATTATGTAATATGTATAGATAAGGCGTTGACCAACATCCTCTAACTCAAGAGTCCAGAAGACTGACCAAGGGTTCCACACCTCCACTGGACGCTATCATCTCCTGGACACACACATAACATGATGCAATAGACATGTGTGTAGCATTATGTAGTATGAATATGTATAGATATAAGGCATTGATCAGAACGTCCTCTAACTCAGAGTCCAGAAGATTTGCATAAGGCGCACACCCAAATTTTACACCAATTTTCAGATTTTGTTACTATATTTTCTTACTATTTAAATAGTCAAATTATAAGGCGCAGGGGTCTGAGTCTTGGAAAAAAAAGTATCGCTTATAGTCCGAAAAATACGGTAAATATCTTTCCTGCATGGAATTTGTTTTAACAGAATAAAGCAAACTCAAAACAACTACCATCAATTACCAAACGGGCACAGATTTTTTTCGCTTCCGTTTTTTTCTCTCCCCAACAGGACCCATTATGCATTATTAACAATTACTGTCATACCTGGTTTCCATTAACACAGGTAGATCAGGCAGCATAATGGCTTCACGTGGCTGGAAGTCATCCATAGATTGAGGTCATTAACTTGATGAATATAGGGCTATACAATTTTATAACAGATATTCATTATCATTACTTTCAATGGTTTTACCATTAGTCTTATTCTTCTGTGTTCCCAGGCCATATGGCCATAATGGGTAAGGTATGTATGTGTCCGGTTTTCAGTTTTCACTGGTCTCCCTGCTGCATTACAGCCGACACATTCCGATTTCGGAGGAGCCCAAAGGAGAAAAATTATTTGGAAGAATTTTTTTTTAAATGGGCCAGTTAGTCAGAAAGATAGTAGATAGTTGATGATAGAAAGCAAAGGAGAAGGCAGAGTCAAAGAGAGTGAGCAGACTAGAGGAAGTTACAAGCACAGAACTTCCAGAAGGTGGGGGAAAACTATTTTTATGAAAGACCCCCCGGTATCCCCACAGGGAGAGACTCGTGGAGGGGGCAGGGTCGTCCAGCTCCCCGTATGGAGGCACGAGGCATCCAGTCACTGCCCCAGTGTTACTATAATCATTAATAAATGGTTTCCATCGACACAGGCCAGATCGGAGAGGATGACGGCTGCACGTGACTGGATGCCGTCCACGGATGAGGCCAGTAACTGGACGAGGATGGGTCCAAGTGGTATGGAAAGTTCTTGATTTCCTATTAATTTTGACTTATTCGTACCTGCCTTCCATGAAAACAGGCCACATCAGAGAGGACAATGGGTGGCAAGTGACTGCCTGGATTTTCTTCAGAAAGGAAGACGACAACATTTTTC
>CM065704.1:40202004-40362004 GCA_017654935.2 Phymorhynchus buccinoides
CCAAAAACGGAAGCAGATCCACCCATGCATCTCCCTTGAAGCCCAAGAGCTGGGCAAAAAGGGATCCTGGAATTTCGGATATGCTGGTGGGAATTAACCGATAATGACACGGAAACGACTATAATAAACAACAACACTCAATCTTACCAGTCCGCTGTTGGACTACAAAGACATTTACCAATTTAATGGAGAAAACAAAGGGCAAGAATGTCATTAAAAACAACAACAACAGCAACCACAAAAAACATGATGGGGAAAATAAGTACCACAACACTAACAAAATCTGTCTCTTTTTTTCTCTTTTCTGTCTCGTTGTCTCTCTCCTCTCTCTCTCATCCTCTCCTCTCTCTCTTTCCCTCTCTACAATAGCATTCCCTAAACTGACCTTGATTTGTTTTTAAATATGCCAACCTATACTTAGCATATGTTCATAATTGCTGATAAAAACGGCAGGTGGACATTACTGGAAGAAGACGAAGAAGAAGAATATGGGTTTTATTGGGGTTGTTTTTTTCAACACACAAAGCCTTTCAGATAACAATTTTACCTGACACTTTTTAACAAACTTTGCAAATAAATATTCACTTAAAGACCCACTACACCGATGTGCATCTTCCCTCTCTTGCTGGGAAGATTTTCTTAAGATTTCTTACCAGCGAGAGAGGGAAAAGCATGTGAAAACGCTGATTTTCACACATTGACGTGGTGGGTCTTTAAAACTGATGATCTTGAGCAAGAATCCTTTTTTTTTTTTTAATGAAGAAACGGGTTATCTCTGCACACAAAGTCTGCTTACTGTCAAAGCGTTAAGCATCACACACAAACGATAATAGCACAGGTACATAGATGGAAACAACTTTTTTTTTTTTTCAAAGAGCAGGAAAATACAGACCACCACACACCATTAGAACTATACCTACGTTTTTCACAACTCTTTCCACACAGATTATTACTACGATAGTGGGGCAAGTACAACACTAGGCTCGCTCTCTTTGCAACCAAAGCAAGCGCAGAAAAAAAAAAAAAAAAAAAAGAACCGGAATCCGGTTCCAAACTCAATGCCAGCAATCTATACCCCAGGCTTCCCACATAAAAAGTACACAACGATGTCGGAAAATGTCTTAAAACCCTTTCACCGCCAGCCATTTTTAAAACCAAAATTTTCCATTAAATTTACATGGATACAGAAAAAAAAGTAGTTTCTCCAATATTGGGGATTCATCTCTGACATGTTTAAAATAAGGCCTACCCTTTCCCTCACAAAATTAAGAAACATAGATCATTGGACAACAGATCTCTGGTTTCAATGCCTTTAATGACATGGGTGTTAAATCATTGTGGTGCAAAAAATGCGACATCGGCAGTGAAAGGGTTAAATTGAAGAGTTAAGACTTCTTGTATTTTTTGGCCTTTTTTAAACATTTAATTTTGATTTTAACTGTGAGTCGTCAAAGAAGGATGCTACAACAGAATTATTTAACGTGGTGACAGCCCTGACAATGGCCTTTCTTGTCGACGGGGCTATAATCTTTAATCTTAGTCTTAATCTTACAACAGAATTGCTCAAGATCAGTGCAATGCTTGAAAAAACTTTCGGCATAACGATCGATCTCATAACTCTCGCTAGCTCTCTGAACATATCATCCGGCAGCATTTCAAGGTTTTCTTTTAGTCATCATCGCCTACACTCCCTTCGCCTGGATTTTCTTTTTCTGCAATACAGTGGAACCTCCCTTATAAGCTGATGACTCCCTCCCACATAAGACCTACTTGTCCGAGACATTGACCTTCTTTGCAAAGCATTAACCCCTTGACTGCCAGAGAAAATGAAAGAAAAAATCATTGGGCAAAATCATGCCATGAAAAACGACAAGTGATAGAGCCAATCTGGCAAAATGGTCTGGGGATATAACTCTCTTGACTGTGTTAGAGCAAAAGCCAGCATATCACAGTTATTCCTTTCATCTGATGACATCATCAGTGATGTCATCAGGTCCAGTACGTGGATACGTTGGTGGCAGTCAAGGGGTTCAAATGACCTCCCTTAGACAACTCCCTCCCGTTTAAGACCTCATTCCGGATGATTTTTGAAGGTCTTATAATGGAGGTTCCACTGTACTTTTTGTTCCAATTTGTTCTCTCTTTTGAACAGCCTGGGCCTGTATTCACGTTGAGATAGTATGAGACTTATCATCATGCTAACTTAGAAAGCTCTTCGAGTCAAAAGTCCTATAGGATTGGCCTGTATTCACGTTGAGATAGCATGGGACTTAGCATGATGCTAACTTAGAAGCTCTTCCAAAAGTCCTATTAAATCCTATAGGACATTGGAAGAGCTTCTAAGTTAGCATCATGCTAAGTCTCATGCTATCTCAAAGTGAATACAGGCCCAGGTTTTACTCTGGAACAAGTGGGAGCCCTGTGCATTAAAGGACTCTAAACCAAACAAGGGTAGCACGAAATGGAATCGACACTTGACCTTTTGGCGAAAACCCCCCCGAAAAAGCATACTCAGTGGGGCATTAGTCACACACAACACATGCACACACACGACATAAGATAACAAGAGAGAGAAAAAAGAAAGAAAAAAAATCAGGCGGGAAAAAAAAAAAAATCAGCGGGATTTTTTTTATTTTTTTTAAGGGGCCACACCAGCTGCGGGAGCAGAAGCCATCGGAGGAGGAGGAGGAGCAAGTCTCACCTGTGGGCAGAATGTTGTTCCTGCGCACGTTGACGTCCATGGACTGGATGAGCAGCAGGGCGATGATCTGGGGGCGGTTGTTGACGGCGGCGTGGTGCAGCAGGGACATGCCCTGGTCGTCCTGCTTGCCCAGGCGGGAGCCCGGCATCTTGCGGCACAGCGCCTGGAACATGGCCACCAGACCGCGCTGCGCACCCGCCTTCAGCCCATTGGCTGGAGTCTGGAAAAAGTCAAAACAATTCTGATCAATATTTTTTGGGCAGACACTGCTCTGTAAGCGTAGAAAGTGAGCAAAGTAGATGTTTTCCTATCTACTAAGCAAGTATTAAAATTACCTCCCTTATAAGACCCTCCCTTATAAGACCCCTCCCTTAGAAGACCCCTCCCTTAGAAGACCCCTCCCTTAGAAGACCCCTCCCTTAGAAGACCCCTCCCTTAGAAGACCCCTCCCTTAGAAGACCCCTCCCTTATAAGACCCCTCCCTTAGAAGACCTCATTTTTGGATGACTTTTGAAGGTCCTTATAAGGGAGGTTCCACTGTAGTCTTAATAGTCTTTGTGAAATTCAGGTTGCTCCCAACTGGACAGTGCATTGCAGCAAGCGCTGCGCCCCCAACATTTTTGTTTCCACATGTTTTTGTGTGACTGATGGGGGAGTGGGTGGGATTACATTTTGACCAAATGACAACATTTTTGGACGATGCCACCGGGTTCTTTAACATTGCGAAAAATACACACGGGACCTCAGTTATTGTCGTCTCATCCGAAAGACTTAGCGTTCAGACCATAAGGTCTAACGGAAAGCGAGCGGAAAAACTGCTTGCCAAGGCAGGAGCCCGGCATCTTGCGGCACAGTGCCTGGAACATGGCTACCAGCCCGCACTGCGCACCTGCCTTCAGCCCGTTGGCTGGAGTCTGGAAAAAGTCGGGACAATTCAAATCAGTCTTTCCCCCCGTGGAAATAGTTCCCCCACCTTCTGGAAGTTCTGTGCTTGTAACTTCCTCTAATCTGTCACTCTCTTTGACTGCCTTTTCCCTTGGCTTGCTGTCACCCACTGTCTTTCTGTCTTACCGGTCCATTCTCCTGCCCTTTTTTTTCTATAAATCCCTTCACAAAGATTTTCTTCAGCCGAAGTCGGACATGCTGGGCCTAACTATTTCTTAGTTAGGCGCATAACGGCAGCATGACGCATCTGCTACTCATATTGACAGGAAACTGAGCGAACGAAGAAGAAAAAGAAATCCGTCTTTTTGCAGACACTGCTGTAAGAGTACCGGTAGTAAGTGAGCTAAGTAGATGTTTTCCTATCTACTAAGCAAGTATAAAAATTACCTCCATTATAAGACCCCTCTCTTATAAACAGGCATCAGAATAGTCTGAAGTCCAATCCTCTGAAAACTGCGGTAAAAGGGCCATCAAGGCCCCAGTACTGTAGAGGGACAACACTGAAATCAGCTCCCAACATCACCAAAAAGGCTTCATGCAGTAAAAAATCACTTTAAAATGCTATTCAACACAAAGGATAACACTGAATAAAAAGGCAAAACCTCTGACAAGAGAAGCCAATCCTCTGTCAGAAATTCTTAATCCTCTGAAATTTGCAGATCCTCTGACAATCCTGATGCCTGCTTATATGACCCCTCCCTTATAAGACCTCATTTTGGATGATTTTGAAGGTCTTATAAGGGAGGTTCCACTGTAGTTTTGATAGTCATAGAGACTTGTCTGTGAAATTCAGTTTGCTCACAACTAATTAAGCAAAAGAGAGAGGGAGAGAGAGGGAAGGGGAGGGAGAGAGAGAGAGAGAGAGAGAGAGAGAGAGAGAGAGAGAGAGAGAGAGAGAGAGAGAGAGAGAGAGAGAGAGAGACTCACAGAGATTTCAGAAACATGATTTTTTATATAAATATATATATATATATATATCTCTCCCTCTCTCTTTATCCAACTCGGACTGTCTATCTGTGTATCTGTCTCTCTCTTTCTTTCTCTGTACTGTGCGGTAGTTAACTTGCAATCGCTAGTTAAAGCAAAGGCTTGAATTGAAAAAACAGGGGAACAGCTTGATGAAAACCTCACTGCAGGCTACACAACATGCGGATGATCACATTACTTCAGCCATTCACCAGCTTTTACACATGAAGAATAATACTTAGCTTTTTAACGTTTACAATGCCTAACAATAATCAAAACTTAGAAGTTTTTTTGCCAAAAAATTAAACATTTTGATGTCATTTTCTATCTAAATTGACAAGTCAACACATAAAACATGCTAAAAAAAAGTTTTGATCATTTGTTTTTTTAAATTTTGTGTGTGTGTGTGTGTGTGTGTGTGTGTGTGTGTGTGTGTGTGTGTGTGTGTGTGTGTGTGTGTGTGTGTAAATATTATTTTCTTCTTTGAGAATCGTCCAAAATGCTGTTATGAAGGGCTCCAACATTCTAACTAAGTAGCAAGATAAACGCAGAATCAGAATTCTATCCCATACAAATAATAAGTATAGCTATAGTATATAGGCAGCTACTTTAAATGTAAAGCTTCAGCTAATAGTAATATCTAGCATCTAGGACAGACGAGGGTTGAAGATTGATAAAAACAAAACAATGATGCGTGCAGAGACAGACACATGATTCATTCTTTGATTTTGATTATATAAAAAAAAAGACGCAAGACCAGAGAGGGGTATGGAAAGACGAGTGGAGAGAGAGGGGAGAAAGAGAGGGGAGAGGGGAGAGAGAGGAGAGAGAGAGAGGAGAGAGGGAGAGAGAGGGGAGAGAGAGAGGGGAGAGAGAGGGGAGAAAGACTCGGGGGGGAGAGGAGAGAGAGAGGGGAGAGAAAGAGTAGAGGGGAGCATATAGAGAGGGGAGATGAGACGGGGAGAGAGAGGAGAGAGGAAGGAGAGGGAGAGTGGAGGAGAGAGGAGAGAGGTGAGAAAGAGAGTTCTGGAGAATCAGAGAGGGGAGAGATAGAGAGGGAGAGAGAGAGGGGAGATAGAGGGGAGAGAGAGAGGAGGAGAGGGGAGAGAGAGAAGATCAGGAGGAGAGAGAGAGGGATAGAGGGAGAGGAGAGGAGGGGAGAGAGAGAGAGAGAGATAGAGCGAGAGGGGAGAGAGAGAGACGAGAGAGAGAGAAGGGGAGAGAGACGGGAGAGAGAGGGGGAGATAGAGAGAGGGGAGAAAGAGAGAGAGAGAGAGAGAGGAAGAGAGAGAGGGAAGAGAGAGAGAAGAGGGAGAGAGAGAGGGAGAGAGAGGAGAAAGAAGAGGGGAGAGATCTCGGCGAGAGAGAGGGGAGAGAGGAAAGGCAGACAGATACAGAAGGGGGGACAGACGGACAGAGAGACAAAGAAACCCAGGGGACAAAGTTCATGGGGAGAAAGACAGACAGACAAGAAAACAAACACAATAGCAAACAACAAACATGGAACAATGTGAGATCATGAGCAAAAGCAAAAACATTCTCTCAATCCTGAAATGGCGCGCTTTAATGTTCCCTGAATCTTCCCAATCCTGAAGAGGTGACTGCGTTTTAAAGAAATGTGATTCTAGTGAGTGTGTGTCTGCCATCAATTTTGGCAGAAATGTTTGATTTTATAAGACAGTGGTTCCCGATGACAAGATGGCCGATCCTGAAGACGATTCAGAAACACATCAAGCGTCTCAGCTATGATCGATCAGCTGAAGTGGCCATCCCTTCAGCATCGCCGAGAAACAGCAAGACTAGCAATGCTGTTCAAATTGCAGAACGATCTGGTGTCAATGAAGAGGCTTAAAGAGAAACTCGCTCCGGGCACCTGAACGCCAGGCGTCGCGCCCACACCAAACAGCTGGCCCACATCTTCTGCAAGACAAAGTACCGGCACCTGAACGCCAGCGTCGCGCCCACACCAAACAGCTGGCCCTCATCTTCTGCAAGACAAAGTACCGGCACCTGAACGCCAGCGTCGCGCCCACACCAAACAGCTGGCCCTCATCTTCTGCAAGACAAAGTACCGGCACCTGAACGCCAGCGTCGCGCCCACACCAAACAGCTGGCCCTCATCTTCTGCAAGACAAAGTACCGGCACCTGAACGCCAGCGTCGCGCCCACACCAAACAGCTGGCCCTCATCTTCTGCAAGACTATTACTGGTAGGACAGCTTCCTACCCCGAACCATCAAAGCATGGAATGACCTCTTATCCCCCCAACAGGCTGTTGAGGCAGAGACTCTGGACACCTTTGTGTCCAAGGCAAGTGCCTCTCAATAACCATACCACGCTTCTCTCCCCCTCCCCCTCCACTACTCCCCTTCACCTCCCCCCCCCCACCTCCCCTTCAGTAGCTTAGGTGGTTCCTGTCCAATTCAGCATCATGTTGGGGTTCCGCTGAATGGTTCCTGACTGGCTGGGTCATGTAGCATAGGGTGGTGGTATTATCTACCTACACCCCCCCCCCCCCCCCACCCCCACCCTCTCTCTCTCTTCTTTTACTATCTATAAATAGAAAAGTATTTTCTAGACAAAGTATTCTGCACATATATTTTTCCGTAGATCCCCCTGAATTTACAGTGACAGAACAATCAGCTAATGATTGTGGTCGCTTGAAGGAAGCAAGGAAGACTCTTCCTTACTCTTAGTTTCTATCAATCCTGAACTAAATTGAACACAGGGTGAATACTCTCTTTCTAATTAACTCTCCTCCACCAAAGTTGATTACGATACCAATCACCTAGCAGTGCGTGGGTCAGAACCAAAGTGAGACAAGCAAAGCATCATTCTCAAATAAAGAATGTGCCAAGTTCGCCTTTATGACCCTCCACCCACACAGATGGAGTTAATCAGAAAGAGAGTATTCACCCTTTGTTCAATTTCGCTCCACCCACACAGGTGGAGTTAATTAGAAAGAAAGTATTCACCCTTTGTTCAATTTCGCTCCACCCACACAGGTGGAGTTAATTAGAAAGAGAGTATTCACCCTTTGTTCAATTTCGTTTATCTCCTCTCTTGGCCTCACTGTTCATTCTTTGATTAATCCTGAACTACTGTCACCCCTGTTGTCAGACAAACAGACAAGAACACAAACAATACATATCGTTTTCATAATATAGACATCACTCTGTTTTGATGTTCGATTGTTTAACTATGTGTGTGCTTTGTTTTATATTTCTGTGCCCCAAGTGGGTATGAAATAAAACATTTGCCTTGCCTTGCCTTGCCTATATATAAAAATGGAAAAAGAAGGAGAAAGAAGGAGAGAGAAACAAAACACCAGGCACACGTACTGGGATAGGAGAACAGACAAAGCGGGTGCACAGACACAAAAAACAATGGCAAAAATGACTGACAAATTGGAACAACAAGCGGACAAAAGAAAGATCTGAGGAAAATGGACACAACATGGTTCATAAATGTACTGTAATTTTTGAATTATAAGGCGTTATTTTTTATCTTCAATTTCGACCTATGGCGCCTAATAAACGAGGGCGCCCTATTAGTGAACAAAATTGTGAGAAGAGAGGCAACGATTGCCGTGTTCAGTTCAGTCTACTGTGAGTCAGACATCGAAAGTGGTCACGAGTTGCTGATACGACGAATACTCACGTTAAAATGCTTCAAAATCCCTATTATCGTCCGAGATACCGTCCAACAGATGCCACAACCCTTCATTGGATGTAAAAAGCATCGTTGTAGAGCTTAAAATGCCATAATTCTGTCAGTTTTCACGAAGAATTGTCCAAACACATCAACAGGAAGCAGCACAAACGGAAGTTCGATTATTTGAAAGGGGAGCCAACTCTCGTTTATGACAGCAGTAATGGTGGTCGGTAAGCATTTACAGGATGTGTACGGGCTTCAAAGTTTGACTTTCTTTTGCGAGGTTATAATTAATATCTGGGATGTCTTCAGTGAAGTCATATTTCGGTAAAGGTCAAGATGTGCCACCCCTCCTGTATTTCTCGGTTAATTCCATTTTTTCCGTTTTTGCCTTTCTTACCAAACATAGAGCTGTATTTTATTAACCTTTTCAGCTAATTATCTTTTTGGAATACTAACCCTAACCCTATCACTAACCCTGGTAGTTTTGAGAAAAATGAAAAAAACTGTTTTAAAAATTAACCGCATTGACCACAATTGATTAACAATGATGAATATATTGTTCAAGACATTGTGAGTTTAGTCCTGCATCTTGTTACTTTAAAAAACCCACTTTAGACTTAAAAAGAATGAAGATACAAGGTTTTTGTCCTTAAGTAGATCTGAATTTGGGACTTACGAGTTTTTCATCTATTTTCACAACCTCATTTACCCCAGATAGAAAGTCGTTAGAGATACAAGCTTTTGGTGGAAGGTGGCGGAAATAAATAGAAAGCTGACTATGTATCTAACTCACCCCCCCCCCCCCCCCCCCCCCCCCCCCCCAAATCGAGATACGAGGTTTTTTAATTTCACCAACGATACATTTATTTATAATATATGCCTTTTCCCTATAACTATACAAAAAGAAAACTATGAGCAAGAAATCCAAAGCAAGCACTATTCTTAAGATGGTAATCCAAAGCACACATGAAGAAGAATGAGAAAAAGACCACTAAAAAATGTTTTATATATATATATACAAGTCAAAACACGGACAAACAATGGCGGAATTGGAGACACATCCGATAGAAATCCTAAAAAAACAGACGGGGAAGCACACATCGAAAAACGTTTCTGAGCTATAATAACAGAAGTTGAGAAAAGACAAGATAGCAAGAGCTCGGAAATGGGTAATGCAGACCTGTTTACCCTTATAATGAACAACCTGGAATTTGCCACAGAAATACCCAGAATTTGAGAAGAAAAAAAAAGAATTCACATCGGTACACAACTCGCGATAAAACCCTGATTTAAAAGGTATCTTGCGAGCGCACTGTGCGAAATTTTGAAGTCCACGTTGCAGTACTTGCAGTGTGCATGCTCGTCTCCCAAACGCGAACTTGTTATTCCTGGCACTTTCAAATACTTTTGAGAAAACTTCTGCTTCACTTTTGGCCGTTTCACCCTATCACTCCGAGGTTTCGGTCAACCCTTGCCTCTTTTTATACAAACGGAAACAAATAATAGACGTTTTTTCGAAATCCCGGGATTTTCAGCGTTCACCCGGAATTTATTATTTTACCCAGAATTTTTGCAAATTCCCGGGATAATTCCGGCAAAACCGGGAGGGTAAGCAGGTCTGGTAATGGACACTAGCTGTTGCACATAGATCACAGCAACAGTAATAAAGAGTGAGAATCTAAAGAGCGAAAGAGGGGGAAAAACTGGCTGTTGTCTGTATACTATATAGGACACCTTACCTTTCCCTTGTCAGGCTGAAAGTATTGGAGTCAACCCCCAACACACACACACACATTGAAAATAAAAATGAAACAAACAAAACAGAAAATAACAATTGAATTTTTTTTTTTTACACACACACAAATTTAAAATGCAATCTTATTATGATTGATAATACAAAAGACATTACAACACACATACACACAGAGACACACACCAAAATAGATCGCACACAAAACAGATCACACACACATCCACACACACATCCACACATACATGTGCGCACGCCACGCGCACGCACACACACACACACAAAACCATTGAAAACTTAAAAAAAAAAAAACAAAAAAAAAAAAACAATAAAAAATGATACAAAAACCCAAACACACATAAACCTAAAAATGTAACTTGACCACGAAAGACAAAAACACAAATTTGGATTTATGTCTAAGTGACAATATTTCAAACCAAAACTAAAGCACATGAACTGAAGAAGAAAAAAAAACCCACTAATACAGAGCCCATAAACACACAACCATCTAACAAATTATCTTGTTATCACCATCAAGTTCACATTTAATCTCAAACACACTCAAAACATGTGAAACAATTTCATAGATTTAATTAAACTCCACACTACAGTCATAACACGAAACATGCAATAATGCACATGTTTGAAATCATTACTTAATGAGCGACTTAGCGGGCTCTTTTGCCCGCCAGGTGGCATAACGCTCGAGTGGGGCTAATCCTCTCTATATTCTTAGTTGGGGATAAAGAGAGAGAGAGATAGGGAGGAGTCCAACCCTCTCTCTCTCTCTCTCTCACTACGCCCAACTAAGAATATAGCGTGATAAGCCCCACTCGAGCGTTATGCCCCCTGGCGGGCAAATAATCGCCATAAGTCGACCATTCACACACAATAGCAGACCTCACACAAACACACAAAAAATATATTTTGTACTTGAGTACCATCACACAAATGCTAGAGCTGAAGGCATACAACACAAACACACAGTACAATACAGTGGAACCTCCCTTATGAGACCTTCAAAAATCATCCAAAATGAGGTCTTATAAGGGCGGGGTCTTATAAGGGAGATAATTTTAACACTCACAAAGAAGGGCAATGTCTCAGAGAAGTAGGTCTTATGTGGGAGGGAGTCTTATAATGGGAGGTCTTATAAGGGAGGTTCCACTGTACCATGTTATTTTATAACCTTTAACCCCTTCACTGCCTGCCCCGTGTCTACTACCAGGTGTGTGATATCATTGACTGATGCCATCATTTCTGATGTCATAGTCCTGGAATGTCAGTTCTTGGTTTAGACATAAATCAGGAAAGATATAGAGTACTAAACAGATCTGCGCGTTGGTTGGGTATGCGCATACCCACCCCCCTTGAAATCGTAGAGAAATCACGTCATGCTTGCATCATTTTTTGAGGGGTGCGCAAACCCCCTTCGTACTCTATCTCTCGACTCTAAACCATTTTCTCAGATTACAGTCTAAACAGGTCTCTTTTAAATGTTATCATAAGAAAGTCGATCATTTCTCTTCTTTTTTTTTTCTCCTCTGGCAGTGAAGAGGTTTAAAGTCACACAAGAGCTTAACCCTTTCACCGCCACTGTCGCCTCTTGGCACCGCAATGATTTAACACCCATGTCACTAAAAGGCATCAAATGAGGGTCTGGTATCCAGTTCTTAATTTTGTAACCTTATGTTCTTGCATTTTGGGAGTTAAGGATAGGCCTTGTTTTATGCACGTCACCGAGGAATCCCCATATATTGCAGACTCGAATCTGTTCTCTACCCAGCAGGTAAGTTTAATGGAAAAGTTTAGCTGAAAAATGGCTGGCATTGAAAGGGTTAAACAAATATGGCACAAATCACACACAAGTTAACATACTTTTAACAACTGGCGATGAACTTCAACTCAACACAATATATTTAACCCTTTCACTGCCAGCCATTTTTTTTCAGCAAAAAACATCCATTAAACTTAACTGGGTAGAAGAGAAAAAAAATCTGCAATAGTGGAGATTCCTCTGTGACATGTATAATGTAAGGCCTAACCTTACCTCCCAAAATTATGAAAATAGGCTCTTTGGATAACAGACTCTGGTTTGAGGCCTTTTCGTGACATGGGCGTTATATCATTGTGGTGCTAAAATGCGACATTGGCGGTGAAAGGGTTAAAGGTGTTCAAATCAAATCATCCATGTTCCTTTCAAATTTAGCAAAACTGGTACAGTACAGGAAACTGTTTACCACGTTTTTCGGACTATAAGGCGATATTTATTTTGCCAGACTGAGACCCCTGCGCCTTATAATGTAACAAATGTGACCCAGCACCACGAAAGGGGCATTAAGTCGCTGGGCTAGTTTCTCACAACAGGCTTGCAAAGTCAAAAATATAATTTTTTGTCAATTTTGAGTTATGGGTATTTTTGTGTTCTCTAACATCTTATCTTTCATATTTATAAAGGATAATCTTTACTATGGTCTCTAAATGGTCTTATAAGTGTCTTTAAAACGAGTAGGTCAATGCATTTTCCACAGCAAGGCTAGACTTTTAGACTGTGTTTTCTCAAAATGGCCGACACTCACCCTACTAACTTTGAATGCTCATAACTCGGGAACAGGAAAAGATACAAGAATGGTTCTTGTATCATTGGCAAGAGAATTGTCTGAAGTTTTCAAATGTATAATTTTCTCAGAATGGTCAGTTTGACACTTAATGTCCCTTTCGTGGTGCTGTGTCACATATAGCATAGTAAGAAATATAAGAACAAAATCTGAATTTTGTGTAAAATTGTGGGGCTGCCCCTTATAATAAAGTCAGAAAATATGGTACATTTCAAACAAACACTCAGGGGAAAAAAAGTAACATTAGACTTTTCATCATAGCTGGGATTAATTTTTCCTCCCTTTTTTTTCCTTTCTGTTGCCAAACAATGCTGTCAAAATCAAGTTTTAAACCAGCAATACTCAACTTCTTTTTTCATATTTGCTTTCGTTGTTGTTCCTCTTCGTCTTTCTCATTTTCTGCCTTATGCACTTTAGCTCTAGCGTTTGTGTGATGGTACTCGAGTACAAAATAGATTTTTGTTTCTTTGTTTGTGTGAGGTCTGCTTGAGCTATTGTGTGTGAATCAATACTTAATTTGATTCATATAACTTAAATTTGAAATTGATTTACAAATAATTTTGTTCTTTTTAGTTCCCTTTATTTCACATATTCTATTATTATTTTTGTTCTCCAATGTTTTGCAATGAAAATGATGCTTCCCCCATGTCATGAGAACCCAGTGTTAATGACATTAAAAAGGTCCAGTGTCCAGTGTCCTTACCTTGTACTTGATAGCCCTCTTGTATCCAAAGTACTTCTTGAACTGCTCGTGGAGGTGGATGTCGGAGATGGGCAGCTTCTTAGGCTTCATGTTGGCCATCTCTTCATGGAACGCACGCACCCACAGGGGCTTGTGGGGCGACGACCCGTAGTACGTCTCAAACTCTATCATCACTGCTGTGCAGGTATCTGTGGATATGGAGTACAAATATCTTTATATCTACTAATTATTAATCAAAATGGTTTTACTGCCTAATTCAATGAAGGCCCACACATGGGTTTGTGGGGGAGATTCGTAGTACGTCTCAAACTCTATCATCACTGCTAGGTATCTGTGATATGGAGTACAAATATCTTATTAATTGTATATAAAATGGTTTTACTGCCTAATTCAATGAAGGCATGCATGGGTTTGTGGGGCGACGACCCATAGTACGTTTCAAATTCGATCATCACCGCCAGGTATCTGTGCATGTAGGGTACAAATACTTTACTGTGTATAAAATGGTTTTAGTTTTTTCAGATTTTAACATACATCTGTATCGTAAAAAATGTTTGGACTTTCCTGGAGTTGCACTGCCTCCGGGCATTGCCTCCAGGATCGTCCCCACCATCTTTATATATGGGATTGTGGGGGAAGATTCAAAGTACGTCTCAAACTCTATCTCTCCGCCAGATACCTGTGCATCAAAAACAATTTCTGTGTGTGTGCATGCAGCTGCATAAGTATAAATGGGCAAATGTTAAGATCAGCTCCCTCCGCTGTTCCAGGGTGAAGTTGGCCAATCAGCTTAACGGAAAAGGTAAATCGGAGGGAGCTGATTGGCCAACTTCACCCTGGAACAGCGGAGGGAGCTGATCTTAACATTAGCCTATAAATGTTTTATTATAAAAAAATAGGAGCTTTCTGTCCTTCTTCCCCCCCCTCCCCCCCCTTCCTACTCTAACAACCCCCCCCCCCCTTCTCATCCCCTCCACTCCAACTGCCATCGTTGACTCACTTTTTGCCGTTGATCTCAAAGGAGGGCACTCGGTAGTGTTGACCTGAGCCACGGATTCACGGTCTACGATTTTGTTGAAGTGGGAGTTTTCTTTCCTTCTTTCCCAACCCCACCCCTTCCTACTTTAACAACCCCCCCCCCCTTGGTCCCCTCCACTCCAACTGCCATCGTTGACTCACTTTTTGCCGTTGATCTCAAAGGAGGGCACTCGGTAGTGTTGACCTGAGCCACGGATTCAGGGTCTATGATTTTGTTGAAGTGGGAGTTTTCTTTCCTCTTTCCCCACTACCCCCCCCCCCCCCCCACCCCTTCCTACCCTTTAACAACCCCTTCACTGTCCCCTCCACTCCAACTGCCACCATCACTTTTTGACTCACTTTTTGAGATGCACCCGGTAGTGTTCCTGGGCCACGGAATCAGGGTCTATGATTTTGTTAAATTAGGGTCTTTTCTCTCTCACCACCCCCCACACCCCTTACCATCACACCACACACTCCCCACCACTCCAACTGCCATTATCGACACACTTTTTGCCGAAGACTCAAAGGAGATCCACCCGGTAGTGTTTTCCTGGGCCACGGAATCAGGGTCTATGATTTTGTTAAATTAGGGTCTCTTTTTCTCTCTCCACCCCCCCCTACCATTACACACACACACACACCCAACCACCACTCCAACTGCCATTATGGACTCACTTTTTGCCGTTGATCTCAAAGGAGGGCACCCGGTAGTGTTTTGGAGCCACGGAATCAGGGTCTAGGATTTTGTTAAATTAGGGTCTATTTTTTCTCCCCCCCCTTACCAGTACACCCCCTCCCCCTCCACACACTCTCCACCATTCTAACTGCCATTGTTTGACTCACTTTTTGCCGTTGATTTCAAAGGAGGGCACCCGGTAGTGCTCCTGGGCCACAGAGTCAGGGTCCAGGATTTTGCTGAGGTAGGCGGCCGACTCGCGAGTGATTTCGTCGTACATGTCGGAGAACTCCTCTGACGCCTCCTTCAGCAGGTCCGTTTCCAGGTCAAAGTTGATGCCTGCACAAGTGAAAAAACCCACAGTTGAGCCCTGAAAGAGGCGAAAAACCGCGAAACTGGCAAAGTTTCAATCTTGAATATCTCAAAAATGGCTGAACAGAATTCGTTCATATTTTCAGAATTTACTAAAAATAATAGATTTTAAACACTTCCGGTGTAAAACCGAACCGGAAGTGCTCCAGCTAGAAGCCTGCAGATTTCATTTGGTTCACGGAACAGCCAAAAATGCAAGTGACGTCACAAATTTAACTACTGGATATTGTAGCCCTAAAAAAAAATGTGTTGGCCCAGGTCGGAAAGGAGTTTGGTGATGATATGTTAAATAGTTTGGAAGTTATTCAAATTTATGTAAATTTGGTTGTGTCACTTTCACTTATTCCCATGTATGAAGTTTTAAATTTTTCATCCGATTAGGCTACAGTATCTACTAAAGACAAAGACTGTACAGGGGAAGATAAGCATCCGGTCTCTTTTCCCTATATGAGTAGTGGGGACAGAAACACTGGTTATGTCCCTTTTAAACAGGACACATTTTACACGTCGATAGGCCAGTTGAATTCTCCGTTCAAGTTCCAGTCTGAGTTTTTGGATAGCCTCCACTGTGAATAGTGTACTGTCCCCACTAACGATAACTCTATCAGCCCGGTTCGCCGAGCTCTTAAGTAGTCCATCTTACCCTTTTAGAATATCTTTGCTAAAGAGTAACATTGCAATTGCTTCATTATAAATTCGAACCGGAAGTGGGGACGAAAATGGCCAAATTTGGCCACATTTTAATATTGAATAACTTGCAAATGGCTGCTTAGGGGGAGAATCCTGTCATGTTTGCTCTCCAAGGCAAACACAAGCCCTCTAGTTATCATTATGTTTGTTAGTTCTCTCTGTGCATAGCATAGCTATAGTAGTTAGCATACTAGTAGTCAGTACCTCCATGCAGGTGGAAGTAGTGTTCCCCGAAGGAGAAGTTCTTAGGGGGAGAATCCTGTCATGTTTGCTCTCAAAGGCAAGCACAAGCCCTCTAGTTATCATTATGTTTGTTAGTTCTCTCTGTGCATAGCATAGCTATAGTACTTAGCATACTAGTAGTCAGTACCTCCATGCAGGTGGAAGTAGTGTTCCCCGAAGGAAAAGTTCTTGCACTTGAAGTTAGAGCCCAGAATCAGAGGAGGGAGCTCCCTCTCTGTGCGACAGTCATCCCCTGAAACAAACACACACACACACCACTCCATCAGCAATGATTAACCCTATGCCTCCCGATCAATCGAACCGAGAATCGATCCTATTGCATAAGAGAAGGGGAGTAACTCCGAACGTCACACCGAATCTTTTATTTAAAAAAATCACCCAGAATAAAGTCTAACTCACATTTCATTTCTGAAAGATGCAAATTGAATAGCAATGATGATATTTTCATTCAAAACCTAACACAATGTCACACAACAAACCATGAATTAGAAGAAAAAATCCGTAATGACGCTCCGAGCATCACGCCGAGTCAATACTGCACACGTCACGTGAAAAAAAAAAAAAAATTTGGGGTCACTTTGAAAAATCCGTTCAAAAAGACTATTGGGTGCTTTCCCTTGCTGTAAAGACCAAAAACCGACCCGGGAGTGTCAGAAACAGGAAGAACTAACTTAGTATATTGCATTGTGGGTAGGGAGAAAGTGAAAGTGAACGTACTAGACCTGGCGTTCAGTGGGCGCAATCGGCGTCATCGGCCACCAAGGAAGGAAAAAAAATTGGCCGGATTTCGGTTCTGCAGCCTTGAGAGAGTTAAATCAAACCAAACAATTTAACCCCTTCCCTGCCCAGTCCACAGGGGGGGGGGGGGGGGTGATGTCACTGATGGTGTCATAACTGTTGATGTCATAGTTCTGGAATTATGTTGGTTTTTTTGCTTAGACAAGCCAGGATTAGATTACCTGGTTTCCATTGTAATAAAATCTGCTGCATGTTAGCATTGGACACACTGTATAGACCGCTTTTTCACATTGAGTCTACCTGGGCCTGTATTCACGTTGAGATAGCATGAGACTTAGCATGATGCTAACTTAGAAGCTCTTCCAATGTCCTATAGGATTTAATAGGACTTTTGGAAGAGCTTCTAAGTTAGCATGATGCTAAGTCTCATGCTATCTCAACGTGAATACAGGCGCAGGTCTCTTTTACATTTTCTGTTTCTGTTTTCTGTCTGGATACGTCGCAGACGCTACTTCTGATGATAAATCGCGACGGAACTTGGAGGGTGCATGAACCTACTAGAAAACATAGAAGGACAAAGAACTACTGCTTACCCTGGGTTAACCCTTTCGCCGCCAGCCATTTTTTCAGCCAAAAAAATACCATTAAACTTAACTGGGTAGAGAAAAAAACAAATCTGCAATATTGGGAATTCCTCTGTGACATGTATAACATTAGGCCTATCCTTACCTCCCAAAATTAACAAAATAAGGTCTTTGGATAACAGGCCCTGATTTGATGCCTTTTAGTGACATAGGTGTTTAACCATTGTGGTGCTAAAATGCGACGTTGGCGGTGAAAGGTTAAGACCATTAAACCCCCCAGTTCAGCCGGTACCCCAGTACCAGGCCCACTTCCAGAAGCAAGCAAAAAAACCCACAAAAAACATCCTAGTAGGCTAGTGGTCAGTAGTTTCAGGCTCAGATGGTGATCTGGTCAGCGCTGATGAAAATGTGCTGACAGAGCCTGCAGTGACAGTGGCCTCACTCAGTTGGTTCCACTCCATGGCAGTCTGGATGAAGAAGGAGCTACATAAATTTTATAATAAGAAAATTGATAATTTCTCTGTTTTCCTCTGGCAGTGAAGGGGTTAAATCAAACTAAACAATTTAAATCTATCCTCTTATAATAGAATTCACTGTCTGTCTGTCTCTACCAGATAGCCAGCTGGAACATGAGGTGACACTGCGCGAGCAATTTACAGAATTGCTTTGTTAACTAATTTGATTATAAGTCAAACTTCGAGACTTTCCTGGTATTGCAGTACCTCCAGGATCGCCCTACTATCTTTATAGTTATTAATGTCCCATGTGTGCCTGTTCCACGCCGGAGGACGTCAAACGAACTTTCATTCACTACGCGAGCAAGGACGCTAGCAAGATGATTAGTAGGTGGTGTCCAGCTCAGAACAGGCTCCACTGAACTCCTCCGAAGTGACTCGATCAACAGCAGTGCAGCGTCTCCTCTGGTGGTTGCCTCCTAACATCCTAATATATAGATTTTCTCCCCTTGGACAGCTGATTTCATCAGCAGGGGGCTTAGCAGGTGGTGTCCAGCTCAGAACAGGCTCCACTGAACTACAACAAAGTGACTCCGCAGCAGTGCAGTGTCTCCTCTGGTGGTCGCCTCCTAACATCCTAATATATATATTTGCTCCCCTTGGACAGCTGATTTCATCAGCAGGGGGCTTAGCAGGTGGTATCCAGCTCAGAACAGGCTCCACTGAACTCCACCAAGGTGACTCAGCAGCATTGCAGTGTCTCCTCTGGTGGTCGCCTCCTAACATCCTAATACATAGATTTGCTCCCCTTGGACTGATGGTTTTTTTAATCCGCAACCTGACAAGCCAGGGGTGATTACGAGATGGGACTCAGAATGAGTGGCATGTAATCAACCAGAAGGTGGGACAGCAACAAAAAAAATATATATATTAATTCATTAAAATAATACACTTTCTATTTCAAGAAGCTTCTCGCTTGCAATGATGCAAGAGTAACTATATGGTGCTCTGCGTGATTCAAAAACCAAATTTTGTGTTTTTTTAAAAACACACGTGTGAAAGTACCTAAACACTAGATGGGAATTTTCTGTAACATATACAACTGCAAGAGCGTTAACAAAAAAACTTTGAAAAAAAACCCCACATACCTGTGAGTGGGGAGATGAGGCGGGAGGTGTCTGGGATCTTCATGCGTTTCTTCATGCCGACCAGGAAGGGGGTCATGTAGCCGATGAACTTCAGCAGCTCCAGGTGGTAGGCAATGTCCAGTTTCTTGCCCAGGTGAGTGTAGATCAGGTCCTCGTGCATCTGCAGCCGCGTCTGTCAACAACACGTCATACGGATGCAAGAGGGTTATTGCTGAATAGAGGTGGGGGGAAAACCCGATTTGAACCGAAAAACCAGTGCTAAACTTTCGCGGTTCGAAAAACCGGTTCGAGTTGCTGTGAACCGTTTTTTTAACTGCAAACTGAAAGTAAGTTTTTATTTTTCTTAGAATAACGCATTCTTTTCGAAAAACAACACTGATTCTCAGCGCAGATTGGGTGTTTTGCAAACCAAGAGTAGCTGTTTCTAGTTTGTGGTGGTGTATTGCTTTGACTTTGACTGAGTGTTGAGTTGAGTGTGTGTGTGTCATAAGTCATAAGTTTCTTTATTGTGTGTGTGTGTGTATGTGTGCGCGTGCGTGCGTGTGTGTGAAATATTCTGACAAATAAATATGTGTTGGCATAGGTGACACTAGTGATGTGAGTACTGGTTTAAAAAACCGGTTCAGTAAAACCGGTTCGAAGAGGGAAAACCGGTTTTAAACTGGTTTGGAATTTTGAACCGAGTTCTCAACTCTATTGCTGATGTACCCTGGCTAAAAGACTCCACAGATCCAGACCTGTTTACCCCTTTTTTGCAAAGTTGAAATTTCTGAAACAAAAAAACCGTAATTTTGGAGAAAAAAACTGTAATCCAACGCGTGACCAATGAACGTCGATATCGTATTGACCTGAGTGTGCAATACTAATGTCCGTCGAGCAGTAGACACAGAACACATGCTCGTCACCTAGTGCTGAACGACGTATTCCTGGAATTTTGAGGTAACTTTCCCGGAATTTCTGTGCCACTTTTGATGTCTTTTCTTTTGATTTTCGACCAGAAGATACAGAAGCTTCGGAATGCACTCGCTTGGACGCCATTTTGAAACAGAAAAGGAAATGGCGCGAAATGACTTTTCACCGCATCGTTTCAAAAGCTTCGCTTACCGACACAACTGTAGGTGGGTTTTTTATATTTAGGAAAAAAAATTCTCGTATTTTTTTTCCCGTAAAAATTACAGCAAAATCGGGATGGTAAACAGGTCTGCAGATCATCCCAACTGCCTCCCCCCTCCCCGTGGGGATACCGGGGGTCTTTTGTACAAAATAGTTCCCCCACCTTCTGGAAGTTCTGTGCTTGTAACTTCCTCTAATCCTGTCACTCTCTTTGACTCTGCCTTTTTCCCTTTGCTTACTGTCATCTACCATCTTTCTGCCTTTACCGGTCCATTTCTCCTGCCTTTTTTCAAGAAACAACTTTCAAAAAGATTTCCTCCAGCCGAAGTCGGACTTGCTGGGCCTAACTATTTCTTAGTTAGGCGCATAACGGCAGCATGCATGACGCATCTGCGCTCATAATTGATAGGAAACTGTCTGCACGATCGAAGAAGAAGAAGAAGAAGAAGAAGAAGAATCCCAACAGCCGAAAAAGCACTTGAACGATATGGCACAAATTCATCAGCTACGGACGAGAACATTACGTGTTGTGTGTGACTGTTTTTTTTATTACCCAGCCATGTGGGCAGCCCACACTCCATCTTCAGGAGAGTAAAAGGGTTAAATCAACAGAACAAAATGCCATAAAAGAAACTTGAGCAGCTCTAGATGGTGGGCAATGTCCAGTTTCTTGCCTAGATGAGCAGAGATCAGGAGCTTGTGCATCTGTAGCTGCATCTGCACACATATAACGTCGCTGTCCGATGCTAACCGTGTATCTACAAAATTTGACAAAAATAGATTTTTTACTGAAACTCCTTCCAGTGACCTCACGCAGGTCTTCTATAAATATATTGTGTCTGCGACCAATGAAAATGCTCAAATTTGTCACATGATACCACGGAAATAATCGTGTATGTGGCGGGTTGTTGCTGGTTTTGACGCGATAAGCGTGTAACTGTCACGCTAATCGTGTAACTGCCGGCAGCTGTCGTATCTCCCATTGTGAGAACAATGCACTAACTTTGTGACTAACCGTGTAACTGAATTATCACGAAAAAATTTAGGTGTTAATGCAACTTTTATTGTGTCACATGTTTACTCATCGGTAAAGAAGAAGGGTCAAGCGTATATCAAATGGGGATTGACTTTGTAGCAGGCGACAATATGTTTTTTTGATGCTCCTGTAAAATCACTGATTGTGTAAATACACGGTTAGCGTCGGACAGCGACGATATGACCCAGGTAATCTATGTCTAACTCAGTCACAAACAAGGATGATGATGATGACTTTACACATCTTAAGTCGTTTATAACCTGCAGTAAGGTCAATGCCATCATCCAGAAGATTCACCACACACAATATTAATAAATAATTCACAATTACGATAATACCTGAGTCGTTCGTATCCTGTAAAATCAATGCTATCATCCAGCAGATTCATGTTACTGAACACACACAAAATCCATGTTAAACACAAACAATGATGACGATGATAATGATGATGATGATGGTGATAATGATGATGATGATGATGCCAATGTTAATAATGATGATGATGATGATGATGATGATGACGACAAGAACGACCATGACGATTTCACACACCTTGAGTCGTTCGCATCCCGTATGGTCGATACTATCATCCAGCAGATTCACGTCACTGAACACTAAAAAAATCCATGTTAAACACAAACAATGATGACGATGATAATGATGACGATGATGATGATATTGAATGATGATGATGATGATCATGGAATCATCATCATCATCATCAATATCATCATCATCATCATCATTATCATCGTCATCATTGTTTGTGTTTAACATGGATTTTTTTAGTGTTCAGTGACGTGAATCTGCTGGATGATAGTATCGACCATACGGGATGCGAACGACTCAAGGTGTGTGAAATCGTCATGGTCGTTCTTGTCGTCATCATCATCATCATCATCATCATCATTATTAATTATTATCATCATCATCATCATCATCACCATCATCGTCATCATTATCATCGTCATCATTGTTTGTGTTTAACATGGATTTTGTGTGTGTTCAGTAACATGAATCTGCTGGATGATAGCATTGATTTTACAGGATACGAACGACTCAGGTATTATCGTAATTGTGAATTATTTATTAATATTGTGTGTGGTGAATCTTCTGGATGATGGCATTGACCTTACTGCAGGTTATAAACGACTTAAGATGTGTAAAGTCATCATCATCATCCTTGTTTGTGACTGAGTTAGACATAGATTACCTGGGTCATATCGTCGCTGTCCGACGCTAACCGTGTATTTACCCAATCAGTGATTTTACAGGAGCATCAAAAAACATATTGTCGCCTGCTACAAAGTCAATCCCCATTTGATATACGCTTGACCCTTCTTCTTTACCGATGAGTAAACATGTGACACAATAAAAGTTGCATTAATACCCAAAATTTTCGTGATAATTCAGTGACACGGTTAGTCACAAAGTTAGTGCATTGTTCTCACAATGTGGAGATACGACAGCTGCCGGCAGTTACACGATTAGCGTGACCAGTTACACGCTTATCGCGTCAAAACCAGCAACAACCCGCCACATACACGATTATTTCCATGGTATCATGTGACAAATTTGAGCATTTTCATTGGTCGCAGACACAAGATATTTATAGAAGACCTGCGTGAGGTCACTGGAAGGAGTTTCAGTAAAAAAAATCTATTTTTGTCAAATTTTGTAGATTACACGGTTAGCATCGGACAGCGACGTTATATGTGTGCAGATGCAGCTACAGATGCACAAGCTCCTGATCTCTGCTCATCTAGGCAAGAAACTGGACATTGCCCACCATCTAGAGCTGCTCAAGTTCTTTTATGGCATTTTGTTCTGTTGATTTAACCCTTTTACTCTCCTGAAGATGGAGTGTGGGCTGCCCACATGGCTGGGTAATTAAAAAAACAGTCACACACACATAATGTTCTCATCCCTAGCTGATGAATTTGTGCCACATCACGTTCAAGTGCTTTTTCGGCTGTTGGGATTCTTCTTCTTCTTCTTCCTTCTTCTTCTTCGATCGCTCAGAAAGTTTCCTATCAATTATGAGCGCAGATGCGTCATGTGCTGCCGTTATGCGCCTAACTCAAAGAAATAGTTAGGCCCCAGCAAGTCCGACTTCGGCTGGAGGAAAATGTTTTTGAAAGTGTTTCTTGAAAAAAAGGCAGGAGAATGGACTGGTTAGGCAGAAAGATAGTAGATGACAGTAGGCAAAGGGAAAAGGCAGAGTCAAAAAGAGTGACAGATTAGAGGAAATTACAAGCACAGAACTTCCAGAAGGTGGGGAACTAATTTTACAAAAGACCCCCCCGGTATCCCCACGGGGAGGGGGGAGGCAGTTGGGATGATCTGCAGACCTGTTTACCATCCCGATTTTGCTGTAATTTTTACGGGAAAAAAATACGAGAATTTTTTTTCCTAAATATAAAAAAACCCACCACAGTTGTGTCGGTAAGCGAAGCTTTTGAAACGATGCGGTGAAAAGTCATTTCGCGCCATTTCCTTTTCTGTTTCAAAATGGCGTCCAAGCGAGTGCATTCCGAAGCTTCTGTATCTTCTGGTCAAAAATCAAAAGAAAAGGCATCAAAAGTGGCACAGAAATTCCGGGAAAGTTACCTCAAAATTCCAGGAATACGTCGTTCAGCACTAGGTGACGAGCATGATTGTGTTCTGTGTCTACTGCTCGACGGACATTAGTATTGCACACTCAGGTCAATACGATATCGACGTTCATTGGTCACGCGTTGGATTACAGTTTTTTTCTCCAAAATTACGGTTTTTTTGTTTCAGAAATTTCAACTTTGCAAAAATGGGGTAAACAGGTCTGGATCTGTGGAGTCTTTTAGCCAGGGTACATCAGCAATAGAGTTGAGAACCGGTTCAAAATTCCAAACCGGTTTTAAACCGGTTTTCCCTCTTCGAACCGGTTTTACTGAACCGGGTTTTTTTAACCAGTACTCGCATCACTAGTGTCACCTATGCAAACATATTTATTTGTCAGAATATTCACACACACGCACGCACGCGCACACATACATACACACACACACAATAAAGAAACTTATGAGTTATGACACACACACACTCAACTCAACACTCAGTCAAAGTCAAAGCCATAGACCACCACAAACTAGAAACATCTGCTCTTGGTTTAGAAACACCCAATCTGCTCTGAGAATCAGTGTTGTTTTTCGAAAAGAATGCGTTATTCTAAGAAAAACTTACTTTCAGTTTGCAGTTAAAAAAACGGTTCACAGCAACTCGAACCGGTTTTTCGAACCGCGAAAGTTTAGCACCGGTTTTTCGGTTCAAATCGGTTTTTCCCCCCACCTCTATTCAGCAATAACCCTCTTGCATCCGTATGACGTGTTGTTGACAGACGCGGCTGCAGATGCACGAGGACCTGATCTACACTCACCTGGGCAAGAAACTGGACATTGCCTACCACCTGGAGCTGCTGAAGTTCATCGGCTACATGACCCCCTTCCTGGTCGGCATGAAGAAACGCATGAAGATCCCAGACACCTCCCGCCTCATCTCCCCACTCACAGGTATGTGGGGTTTTTTTTCAAAGTTTTTTTGTTAACGCTCTTGCAGTTGTATATGTTACAGAAAATTCCCATCTAGTGTTTAGGTACTTTCACACGTGTGTTTTTAAAAAAACACAAAATTTGGTTTTTGAATCACGCAGAGCACCATATAGTTACTCTTGCATCATTGCAAGCGAGAAGCTTCTTGAAATAGAAAGTGTATTATTTTAATGAATTAATATATATATTTTTTTTGTTGCTGTCCCACCTTCTGGTTGATTACATGCCACTCATTCTGAGTCCCATCTCGTAATCACCCCTGGCTTGTCAGGTTGCGGATTAAAAAAACCATCAGTCCAAGGGGAGCAAATCTATGTATTAGGATGTTAGGAGGCGACCACCAGAGGAGACACTGCACTGCTGCTGAGTCACCTTGGTTGAGTTCAGTGGAGCCTGTTCTGAGCTGGATACCACCTGCTAAGCCCCCTGCTGATGAAATCAGCTGTCCAAGGGGAGCAAATATATATATTAGGATGTTAGGAGGCAACCACCAGAGGAGACACTGCACTGCTGCTGAGTCACTTTGTTGAGTTCAGTGGAGCCTGTTCTGAGCTGGACACCACCTGCTAAGCCCCCTGCTGATGAAATCAGCTGTCCAAGGGGAGCAAAATATATATTAGGATGTTAGGAGGCAACCACCAGAGGAGACGCTGCACTGCTGTTGATCGAGTCACTTCGGAGGAGTTCAGTGGAGCCTGTTCTGAGCTGGACACCACCTACTAATCATCTTGCTAGCGTCCTTGCTCGCGTAGTGAATGAAAGTTCGTTTGACGTCCTCCGGCGTGGAACAGGCACACATGGGACATTAATAACTATAAAGATAGTGGGACGATCCTGGAGGTACTGCAATACCAGGAAAGTCTCGAAGTTTGACTTATAATCAAATTAGTTAACAAAGCAATTCTGTAAATTGCTCGCGCAGTGTCACCTCATGTTCCAGCTGGCTATCTGGTAGAGACAGACAGACAGTGAATTCTATTATAAGAGGATAGATTTAAATTGTTTAGTTTGATTTAACCCCTTCACTGCCAGAGGAAAACAGAGAAATTATCAATTTTCTTATTATAAAATTTATGTAGCTCCTTCTTCATCCAGACTGCCATGGAGTGGAACCAACTGAGTGAGGCCACTGTCACTGCAGGCTCTGTCAGCACATTTTCATCAGCGCTGACCAGACCACCATCTGAGCCTGAAACTACTGACCACTAGCCTACTAGGATGTTTTTTGTGGGTTTTTTTGCTTGCTTCTGGAAGTGGGCCTGGTACTGGGGTACCGGCTGAACTGGGGGGTTTAATGGTCTTAACCTTTCACCGCCAACGTCGCATTTTAGCACCACAATGGTTTAACACCTATGTCACTAAAAGGCATCAAATCAGGGCCTGTTATCCAAAGACCTTATTTTGTTAATTTTGGGAGGTAAGGATAGGCCTAATGTTATACATGTCACAGAGGAATTCCCAATATTGCAGATTTGTTTTTTTCTCTACCCAATTAAGTTTAATGGTATTTTTTGGCTGAAAAATGGCTGGCGGCGAAAGGGTTAACCCAGGGTAAGCAGTAGTTCTTTGTCCTTCTATGTTTTCTAGTAGGTTCATGCACCCTCCAAGTTCCGTCGCGATTTATCATCAGAAGTGGCGTCTGCGACGTATCCAGACAGAAAACAGAAACAGAAAATGTAAAAGAGACCTGCGCCTGTATTCACGTTGAGATAGCATGAGACTTAGCATGATGCTAACTTAGAAGCTCTTCCAAAAGTCCTATTAAATCCTACAGGACATTGGAAGAGCTTCTAAGTTAGCATCATGCTAAGTCTCATGCTATCTCAACGTGAATACAGGCCCAGGTAGACTCAATGTGAAAAAGCGGTCTATACAGTGTGTCCAATGCTAACATGCAGCAGATTTTATTACAATGGAAACCAGGTAATCTAATCCTGGCTTGTCTAAGCAAAAAAACCAACATAATTCCAGAACTATGACATCAACAGTTATGACACCATCAGTGACATCCCCCCCCCCCCCCCCGTGGGACTGGGCAGGGAAGGGGTTAAATTGTTTGGTTTGATTTAGCTCTCTCAAGGCTGCAGAACCGAAATCCGGCCAATTTTTTTTCCTTCCTTGGTGGCCGATGACGCCGATTGCGCCCACTGAACGCCAGGTCTAGTACGTTCACTTTCACTTTCTCCCTACCCACAATGCAATACAATATACTAAGTTAGTTCTTCCTGTTTCTGACACTCCCGGGTCGGTTTTTGGTCTTTACAGCAAGGGAAAGCACCCAATAGTCTTTTTGAACGGATTTTTCAAAGTGACACGATTTTTTTTTTTTTTTTTCACGTGACGTGTGCAGTATTGACTCGGCGTGATGCTCGGAGCGTCATTACGGATTTTTTCTTCTAATTCATGGTTTGTTGTGTGACATTGTGTTAGGTTTCGAATAAAAATATCATCATTGCTATTCAATTTGCATCTTTGAGAAATGAAAGGTGAGTTAGACTTCTGGGTGATTTTTTTAAATAAAAGATTTGGTGTGACGTTCGGAGTTACTCCCCTTCTCTTATGCAATAGGATCGATTCTCGGTTCGATTGATCGGGAGGCATAGGGTTAATCATTGCTGATGGAGTGGTGTGTGTGTGTGTTTGTTTCAGGGGATGACTGTCGCACAGAGAGGGAGCTCCCTCCTCTGATTCTGGGCTCTAACTTCAAGTGCAAGAACTTCTCCTTCGGGGAACACTACTTCCACCTGCATGGAGGTACTGACTACTAGTATGCTAAGTACTATAGCTATGCTATGCACAGAGAGAACTAACAAACATAATGATAACTAGAGGGCTTGTGTTTGCCTTTGAGAGCAAACATGACAGGATTCTCCCCCTAAGAACTTCTCCTTCGGGGAACACTACTTCCACCTGCATGGAGGTACTGACTACTAGTATGCTAACTACTATAGCTATGCTATGCACAGAGAGAACTAACAAACATAATGATAACTAGAGGGCTTGTGTTTGCCTTTGAGAGCAAACATGACAGGATTCTCCCCCTAAACAGCCATTTGCAAGTTATTCAATATTAAAATGTGGCCAAATTTGGCCATTTTCGTCCCCACTTCCGGTTCGAATTTATAATGAAGCAATTGCAATGTTACTCTTTAGCAAAGATATTCTAAAAGGGTAAGATGGACTACTTAAGAGCTCGGCGAACCGGGCTGATAGAGTTATCGTTAGTGGCGACAGTACACGTTTCACAGTGGAGGCTATCCAAAAACTCAGACTGGAACTTGAACGGAGAATTCAACTGGCCTATCGACGTGTAAAATGTGTCCTGTTTAAAAGGGACATAACCAGTGTTTCTGTCCTCACTACTCATATAGGGAAAAGAGACCGGATGTTTATCTTCCCCTGTACAGTCTTTGTCTTTAGTAGATACTGTAGCCTAATCGGATGAAAAATTTAAAACTTCATACATGGGAATAAGTGAAAGTGACACAACCAAATTTACATAAATTTGAATAACTTCGAAACTATTTAACATATCATCAAACTCCTTTCTGACCTGGGCCAACACAAGGGCTACAATATCCAGTAGTTAAATTTGTGACGTCACTTGCATTTTTGGCTGTTCCGTGAACCAAATGAAATCTGCAGGCTTCTAGCTGGAGCACTTCCGGTTCGGTTTTACACCGGAAGTGTTTAAAATCTATTATTTTTAGTAAATTCTGAAAATATGAACGAATTCTGTTCAGCCATTTTTGAGATATTCAAGATTGAAACTTTGCCAGTTTCGCGGTTTTTCGCCTCTTTCAGGGCTCAACTGTGGGTTTTTTCACTTGTGCAGGCATCAACTTTGACCTGGAAACGGACCTGCTGAAGGAGGCGTCAGAGGAGTTCTCCGACATGTACGACGAAATCACTCGCGAGTCGGCCGCCTACCTCAGCAAAATCCTGGACCCTGACTCTGTGGCCCAGGAGCACTACCGGGTGCCCTCCTTTGAAATCAACGGCAAAAAGTGAGTCAACAATGGCAGTTAGAATGGTGGAGAGTGTGTGGAGGGGGAGGGGGTGTAATGGTAAGGGGGGGGGGAGAAAAATAGACCCTAATTTAACAAAATCCTAGACCCTGATTCCGTGGCTCCAAAACACTACCGGGTGGATCTCCTTTGAGATCAACGGCAAAAAGTGAGTCCATAATGGCAGTTGGAGTGGTGGTTGGGTGTGTGTGTGTGTGTAATGGTGGGTGGGGGGGTGGTGGTGAGAGAAAAAGACCCTAATTTAACAAAATCCTAGACCCTGATTCCGTGGCTCCAAAACACTACCGGGTGCCCTCCTTTGAGATCTTCGGCAAAAAGTGTGTCCATAATGGCAGTTGGAGTGGTGGGGAGTGTGTGTGTGTGATGGTAAGGGGGTGTGTGGGGGGGTGGGGAGAGAGAAAAAGACCCTAATTTAACAAAATCATAGACCCTGATTCCGTGGCCCAGGAACACTACCGCACTCCTTTGAGTCTTCAAAAAAGTGTGTCGATGATGGCAGTTGGAGTGGGTGGTGAGTGTGTGTGGGGTTGTTATGGTAGGAAGGGGTGGGGTGGGGAAAGAGAGAAAGAAGACCCTAATTTAACAAAATCATAGACCCTGATTCCGTGGCTCAGAAACACTACCGGGTGCCCTCCTTTGAGATCAACGGCAAAAAGTGAGTCAACGATGGCAGTTGGAGTGGAGGGGACCAGGGAAGGGGTTGTTAAAGTAGGAAGGGGTGGGGTGGGGAAAGAAGGAAAGAAAACTCCCACTTCAACAAAATCGTAGACCGTGAATCCGTGGCTCAGGTCAACACTACCGAGTGCCCTCCTTTGAGATCAACGGCAAAAAGTGAGTCAACGATGGCAGTTGGAGTGGAGGGGGATGAGAAGGGGGGAGGGGGTTGTTAGAGTAGGAAGGGGGGGGAGGGGGAAGAAGGACAGAAAGCTCCTATTTTTTTATAATAAAACATTTATAGGCTAATGTTAAGATCAGCTCCCTCCGCTGTTCCAGGGTGAAGTTGGCCAATCAGCTCCCTCCGATTTACCTTTTCCGTTAAGCTGATTGGCCAACTTCACCCTGGAACAGCGGAGGGAGCTGATCTTAACATTTGCCCATTTATACTTATGCAGCTGCATGCACACACACAGAAATTGTTTTTGATGCACAGGTATCTGGCGGAGATGATAGAGTTTGAGACGTACTTTGAATCTTCCCCCACAATCCCATATATAAAGATGGTGGGGACGATCCTGGAGGCAATGCCTGGAGGCCCTGGAGGCAGTGCAACTCCAGGAAAGTCCAAACATTTTTTACGATACAGATGTATGTTAAAATCTGAAAAAACTAAAACCATTTTATACACAGTAAAGTATTTGTACCCTACATGCACAGATACCTGGCGGTGATGATCGAATTTGAAAAACGTACTATGGGTCGTCGCCCCACAGATACCTAGCAGTGATGATGTTTGACGTACTGAATCTCCCCCACACAAACCCATGGGCCTTCATTGAATTAGGCAGTAAAACCATTTTATATCCAATTAATAAGATATTTGTACTCCATATCCACAGATACCTGGCAGTGATGATAGAGTTTGAGACGTACTACGGGTCGTCGCCCCACAAGCCCCTGTGGGTGCGTGCGTTCCATGAAGAGATGGCCAACATGAAGCCTAAGAAGCTGCCCATCTCCGACATCCACCTCCACGAGCAGTTCAAGAAGTACTTTGGATACAAGAGGGCTATCAAGTACAAGGTAAGGACACTGGACACTGGACCTTTTTAATGTCATTAACACTGGGTTCTCATGACATGGGGGAAGCATCATTTTCATTGCAAAACATTGGAGAACAAAAATAATAATAGAATATGTAAAATAAAGGGAACTAAAAAGAACAAAATTATTTGTAAATCAATTTCAAATTTAAGTTATATGAATCAAATTAAGTATTGATTCACACACAATAGCTCAAGCAGACCTCACACAAACAAAGAAACAAAAATCTATTTTGTACTCGAGTACCATCACACAAACGCTAGAGCTAAAGTGCATAAGGCAGAAAATGAGAAAGACGAAGAGGAACAACAACGAAAGCAAATATGAAAAAAGAAGTTGAGTATTGCTGGTTTAAAACTTGATTTTGACAGCATTGTTTGGCAACAGAAAGGAAAAAAAAGGGAGGAAAAATTAATCCCAGCTATGATGAAAAGTCTAATGTTACTTTTTTTCCCCTGAGTGTTTGTTTGAAATGTACCATATTTTCTGACTTTATTATAAGGGGCAGCCCCACAATTTTACACAAAATTCAGATTTTGTTCTTATATTTCTTACTATGCTATATAGCACCACGGAAGGGACATTAAGTGTCAAACTGACCATTCTGAGAAAATTATACATTTGAAAACTTCAGACAATTCTCTTTCCAATGATACAAGAACCATTCTTGTATCTTTTTCTGTTCCAGAGTTATGAGCATTCAAAGTTAGTAGGGTGAGTGTCGGCCATTTTGAGAAAACACAGTCTAAAAGTCTAGCCTTGCTGTGGAAAATGCATTGACCCACTCGTTTTAAGACACTTATAAGACCATTTAGAGACCATAGTAAAGATTATCCTTTATAAATATGAAAGATAAGATATTAGAGAACGCAAAACTACCCATAAGTCAAAATTGACAACAAATTATATTTTTGACTTTGCAAGCCTGTTGTGAGAAACTAGCCCAGCGACTTAATGCCCCTTTCGTGGTGCTGGGCCATATTTGTTACATTATAAGGTGCAGGGGTCTCAGTCTGGCAAAATAAATATCGCCTTATAGTCCGAAAAACGTGGTAAACAGTTTCCTGTACTGTACCAGTTTTGCTAAATTTGAAAGGAACATGGATGATTTGATTTGAACACCTTTAACCATTTCACCGCCAATGTCGCATTTTAGCACCACAATCATTTAACGCCCATGTCACGAAAAGGCCTCAAACCAGAGTCTGTTATCCAAAGAGCCTATTTTCATAATTTTGGGAGGTAAAGTTAGGCCTTACATTATACATGTCACAGAAGAATCTCCACAATTGCAGATTTTTTTTCTTCTACCCTGTTAAGTTTAATGGATGTTTTTGCTAAAAAAAATGGCTGGTGGTGAAAGGGTTAAATATATTGTGTTGAGTTGAAGTTCGTCGCCAGTTGCTAAAAGTATCATGTTAACTTGTGTGTGATTTGTGCCATATTTGTTTAACCCTTTCAATGCCAGCCATTTTTCAGCTAAACTTTTCCATTAAGCTTACCTGCTGGGTAGAGAACAGAATATCGAGGGGTGCCTGCCAGAACGGTCTATCTCAAAAGGAATCTGCACAGATGGGCAGTTCTGGCATTCACCCCTCGAGATTATGTCTGCAATATTGGGGATTCCTCGGTGACGTGCATAAAACAAGGCCTCTCCTTACCTCCCAAAATGAAGAACATAAGGTCATTGGATACTAGACCCTCATTTGATGCCTTTTAGTGACATGGGTGTTAAATCATTGCGGTGCCAAGAGGCGACAGTGGCGATGAAAGGGTTAAGCTCTTGTGTGACTTTAAACCTCTTCACTGCCAGAGGAGAAAAAAAAAGAAGATAAATGATCGACTTTCTTATGATAAAATTTAAAAGAGATCTGTTTAGACTGTAATCAGAAAATGGTTTAGAGTCGAGAGATAGAGTACGAAGGGGGTTTGCGCACCCCTAAAAAATGATGCAAGCATGACGTGATTTCTCTACGATTTCAAGGGGGGTGGGTATGCGCATACCCAACCAACGCGCAGATCTGTTTAGTACTCTATATCTTTCCTGATTTATGTCTAAACCAAGAACTGACATTCCAGGACTATGACAGAAATTATGGCATCAGTCAATGATATCACACACCTGGTAGTAGACACGGGGCAGGCAGTGAAGGGGTTAAAGGTTATAAAATAACATGATACAGTGGAACCTCCCTTATAAGACCTCCCATTATAAGACTCCCTCCCACATAAGACCTACTTCTCTGAGACATTGCCCTTCTTTGTGAGTGTTAAAATTATCTCCCTTATAAGACCCCGCCCTTATAAGACCCCATTTTGGATGATTTTTGAAGGTCTCATAAGGGAGGTGCCACTGTATTATACTGTGTGTTTGTGTTGTATGCCTTTAGCTCTAGCATTTGTGTGATGGTACTCGAGTACAAAATATATATATTTTTTGTGTGTTTGTGTGAGGTCTGCTTAGCTATTGCGTGTGAATGGTCGACTTATGGCGATTATTTGCCCGCCAGGGGGCATAACGCTCGAGTGGGGCTTATCACGCTATATTCTTAGTTGGGCGTAGTGAGAGAGAGAGAGAGGGTTGGGACTCCTCTCTCTCTCTCTCTCTTTATCCCCAACTAAGAATATAGAGAGGATTAGCCCCACTCGAGCGTTATGCCACCTGGCGGGCAAAAAAGCCCGCTAAGTCGCTCATTAAGTAATGATTTCAAACATGTGCATTATTGCATGTTTCGTGTTATGACTGTAGTGTGGAGTTTAATTAAATCTATGAAATTGTTTCACATGTTTTGAGTGTGTTTGAGATTAAATGTGAACTTGATGGTGATAACAAGATAATTTGTTAGATGGTTGTGGGTTTATGGGCTCTGTATTAGTGGGTTTTTTCTTCTTCTTCAGTTCATGTGCTTTAGTTTTGGTTTGAAATATTGTCACTTAGACATAAATCCAAATTTGTGTTTTTGTCTTTCGTGGTCAAGTTACATTTTTAGGTTTATGTGTGTTTGGGTTTTTGTATCATTTTTTTTTTTTTTTTTTTTTTTTTTTTTTTTAAAAGTTTTCAATGGTTTTGTGTGTGTGTGTGTGCGTGCGCGTGGCGTGCGCACATGTATGTGTGGATGTGTGTGTGGATGTGTGTGTGATCTGTTTTGTGTGCGATCTATTTTGGTGTGTGTCTCTGTGTGTATGTGTGTTGTAATGTCTTTTGTATTATCAATCATAATAAGATTGCATTTTAAATTTGTGTGTGTGTAAAAAAAAAAAATTCAATTGTTATTTTCTGTTTTGTTTGTTTCATTTTTATTTTCAATGTGTGTGTGTGTGTTGGGGGTTGACTCCAATACTTTCAGCCTGACAAGGGAAAGGTAAGGTGTCCTATATAGTATACAGACAACAGCCAGTTTTTCCCCCTCTTTCGCTCTTTAGATTCTCACTCTTTATTACTGTTGCTGTGATCTATGTGCAACAGCTAGTGTCCATTACCAGACCTGCTTACCCTCCCGGTTTTGCCGGAATTATCCCGGGAATTTGCAAAAATTCTGGGTAAAATAATAAATTCCGGGTGAACGCTGAAAATCCCGGGATTTCGAAAAAACGTCTATTATTTGTTTCCGTTTGTATAAAAAGAGGCAAGGGTTGACCGAAACCTCGGAGTGATAGGGTGAAACGGCCAAAAGTGAAGCAGAAGTTTTCTCAAAAGTACCTGAAAGTGCCAGGAATAACAAGTTCGCGTTTGGGAGACGAGTATGCACACTGCAAGTACTGCAACGTGGACTTCAAAATTTCGCACAGTGCGCTCGCAAGATACCTTTTAAATCAGGGTTTTATCGCGAGTTGTGTACCGATGTGAATTCTTTTTTTTTCTTCTCAAATTCCGGGTTTTTCTGTGGCAAATTCCAGGTTGTTCATTATAAGGGTAAACAGGTCTGCATTACCCATTTCCGAGCTCTTGCTATCTTGTCTTTTCTCAACTTCTGTTATTATAGCTCAGAAACGTTTTTCGATGTGTGCTTCCCCGTCTGTTTTTTCAGGATTTCTATCGGATGTGTCTCCAATTCCGCCATTGTTTGTCCGTGTTTTGACTTGTATATATAAAACATTTTTTAGTGGTCTTTTTCTCATTCTTCTTCATGTGTGCTTTGGATTACCATCTTAAGAATAGTGCTTGCTTTGGATTTCTTGCTCATAGTTTTCTTTTTGTATAGTTATAGGGAAAAGGCATATATTATAAATAAATGTATCGTTGGTGAAATTAAAAAACCTCGTATCTCGATTTGGGGGGGGGGGGGGGGGGGGGGGTGTTGAGTTAGATACATAGTCAGCTTTCTATTTATTTCCGCCACCTTCCACCAAAAGCTTGTATCTCTAACGACTTTCTATCTGGGGTAAATGAGGTTGTGAAAATAGATGAAAAACTCGTAAGTCCCAAATTCAGATCTAATTAAGGACAAAAACCTTGTATCTTCATTCTTTTTAAGTCTAAAGTGGGTTTTTTAAAGTAACAAGATGCAGGACTAAACTCACAATGTCTTGAACAATATATTCATCATTGTTAATCAATTGTGGTCAATGCGGTTAATTTTTAAAACAGTTTTTTTCATTTTTCTCAAAACTACCAGGGTTAGTGATAGGGTTAGGGTTAGTATTCCAAAAAGATAATTAGCTGAAAAGGTTAATAAAATACAGCTCTATGTTTGGTAAGAAAGGCAAAAACAGAAAAATGGAATTAACCGAGAAATACAGGAGGGGTGGCACATCTTGACCTTTACCGAAATATGACTTCACTGAAGACATCCCAGATATTAATTATAACCTCGCAAAAGAAAGTCAAACTTTGAAGCCCGTACGCATCCTGTAAATGCTTACCGACCGCCATTACTGCTGTCATAAACGAGAGTTGGCTCCCCTTTCAAATAATCGAACTTCCGTTTGTGCTGCTTCCTGCTGATGTGTTTGGCCAATTCTTCGTGAAAACTGACAGAATTATGGCATTTTAAGCTCTACAACGATGCTTTTTACATCCAATGAAGGGTTGTGGCATCTGTTGGACGGTATCTCGGACGATAATAGGGATTTTGAAGCATTTTAACGTGAGTATTCGTCGTATCAGCAACTCGTGACCACTTTCGATGTCTGACTCACAGTAGACTGAACTGAACACGGCAATCGTTGCCTCTCTTCTCACAATTTTGTTCACTGATAGGGCGCCCTCGTTTATTAGGCGCCATAGGTCGAAATTGAAGATAAAAAATAACGCCTTATAATTCAAAAATTACAGTACATTTATGAACCATGTTGTGTCCATTTTCCTCAGATCTTTCTTTTGTCCGCTTGTTGTTCCAATTTGTCAGTCATTTTTGCCATTGTTTTTTGTGTCTGTGCACCCGCTTTGTCTTTTCTCCTATCCCAGTACGTGTGCCTGGTGTTTTGTTTCTCTCTCCTTCTTTCTCCTTCTTTTTCCATTTTTATATATAGGCAAGGCAAGGCAAGGCAAATGTTTTATTTCATACCCACTTGGGGCACAGAAATATAAAACAAAGTACACACATAGTTAAACAATCGAACATCAAAACAGAGTGATGTCTATATTATGAAAACGATATGTATTGTTTGTGTTCTTGTCTGTTTGTCTGACAACAGGGGTGACAGTAGTTCAGGATTAATCAAAGAATGAACAGTGAGGCCAAGAGAGGAGATAGCGAAATTGAACAAAGGGTGAATACTCTCTTTCTAATTAACTCCACCTGTGTGGGTGGAGCGAAATTGAACAAAGGGTGAATACTTTCTTTCTAATTAACTCCACCTGTGTGGGTGGAGCGAAATTGAACAAAGGGTGAATACTCTCTTTCTGATTAACTCCATCTGTGTGGGTGGAGGGTCATAAAGGCGAACTTGGCACATTCTTTATTGAGAATGATGCTTTGTTTGTCTCACTTTGGTTCTGACCCACGCACTGCTAGGTGATTGGTATCGTAATCAACTTTGGTGGAGGGGAGTTAATTAGAAAGAGAGTATTCACCCTGTGTTCAATTTAGTTCAGGATTGATAGAAACTAAGAGTAAGGAAGAGTCTTCCTTGCTTCCTTCAAGCGACCACAATCATTAGCTGATTGTTCTGTCACTGTAAATTCAGGGGGATCTACGGAAAATATATGTGCAGAATACTTTGTCTAGAAAATACTTTTCTATTTATAGATAGTAAAAGAGAGAGAGAGAGGGTGGGGGTGGGGGGGGGGGGGGGGGTGTAGGTAGATAATACCACCACCCTATGCTACATGACCCAGCCAGTCAGGAACCGTTCAGCGGAACCCCAACATGATGCTGAATTGGACAGGAACCACCTAAGCTACTGAAGGGGAGGGGGGGGGGGGGGGGGGGGGGGTGAAGGGGAGTAGTGGAGGGGGAGGGGAGAAGCGTGGTATGGTTATTGAGAGGCACTTGCCTTGGACACAAAGGTGTCCAGAGTCTCTGCCTCAACAGCCTGTTGGGGGGATAAGAGGTCATTCCATGCTTTGATGGTTCGGGGTAGGAAGCTGTCCTACCAGTAATAGTCTTGCAGAAGATGAGGGCCAGCTGTTTGGTGTGGGCGCGACGCTGGCGTTCAGGTGCCGGTACTTTGTCTTGCAGAAGATGAGGGCCAGCTGTTTGGTGTGGGCGCGACGCTGGCGTTCAGGTGCCGGTACTTTGTCTTGCAGAAGATGAGGGCCAGCTGTTTGGTGTGGGCGCGACGCTGGCGTTCAGGTGCCGGTACTTTGTCTTGCAGAAGATGAGGGCCAGCTGTTTGGTGTGGGCGCGACGCTGGCGTTCAGGTGCCGGTACTTTGTCTTGCAGAAGATGAGGGCCAGCTGTTTGGTGTGGGCGCGACGCTGGCGTTCAGGTGCCGGTACTTTGTCTTGCAGAAGATGTGGGCCAGCTGTTTGGTGTGGGCGCGACGCTGGCGTTCAGGTGCCGGAGCGAGTTTCTCTTTAAGCCTTTTCATTGACACCAGATCGTTCTGCAATTTGAACAGCATTGCTAGTCTTGCTGTTTCTCGGCGATGCTGAAGGGATGGCCACTTCAGCTGATCGATCATAGCTGAGACGCTTGATGTGTTTCTGAATCGTCTTCAGGATTGGCCATCTTGTCGTCATCGGGAACCACTGTCTTATGAAATCAACCATTTCTGCCAAAATTGACGGCAGACACACACTCACTAGAATCACATTTCTTTAAAACGCAGTCACCTCTTCAGGATTGGGAAGATTCAGAGAACATTGAAACTTTTCATTTCAGGATTGAGAGAATGTTTTTGCTTTTGCTGATGATCTCACATTGTTCCATGTTTGTTGTTTGCTATTGTGTTTGTTTTCTCCCCATGTGTGTGTCTGTCTTTCTCCCCATGAACTTTGTCCCCTGGGTTTCTTTGTCTCTCTGTCCGTCTGTCCCCCCTTCTGTATCTGTCTGCCTTTCCTCTCTCCCCTCTCTCTCCCCTCTCTCTCTTTCTCTCTCTCTCTCTTTCTCCCCTCTCTCTCCCCTCTCTCTCCCCTCTATCTCCCCTCTCTCTCCCCCCTCTCTCTTATCTCCCCCTCTCTCTCTATCTCCCCTCTCTCTCTCCTCTCTCCTCTCTCTCTCCCCTCTATCTCCCCTCTCTCTCTCCCCTCTCTCTCCCCTCTCTCCCCTCTCTTTCTCCCCTCTCTCTCCCCTCTATCTCCCCTCTCTCTCCCCTCTCTCTCCCTCTATCTCCCCTCTCTCTCCCTCTATCTCCCTCTCTCCCCTCTCTCCCCTCTCTCTCCCCTCTCCTCTCTCTCTCTCTCCCCTCTCTCTCCCCTCTCTCTCCCCTCTCTTTCTCCCCTCTCTCTCCCCTCTCTTTCTCTCTCTCCCCTCTCTTTCTCCCCTCTCTCTCCACTCGTCTTTCCATACCCCTCTCTGGTCTTGCGTCTTTTTTATATATAATCAAAATCAAAGAATGAATCATGTGTCTGTCTCTGCACGCATCATTGTTTTGTTTTTATCAATCTTCAACCCTCGTCTGTCCTAGATGCTAGATATTACTATTAGCTGAAGCTTTACATTTAAAGTAGCTGCCTATATACTATAGCTATACTTATTATTTGTATGGGATAGAATTCTGATTCTGCGTTTATCTTGCTACTTAGTTAGAATGTTGGAGCCCTTCATAACAGCATTTTGGACGATTCTCAAAGAAGAAAATAATATTTACACACACACACACACACACACACACACACACACCCACACACACACACCACACACACACACACACACACACAAAATTTAAAAAAACAAATGATCAAAACTTTTTTTTAGCATGTTTTATGTGTTGACTTGTCAATTTAGATAGAAAATGACATCAAAATGTTTAATTTTTTGGCAAAAAAACTTCTAAGTTTTGATTATTGTTAGGCATTGTAAACGTTAAAAAGCTAAGTATTATTCTTCATGTGTAAAAGCTGGTGAATGGCTGAAGTAATGTGATCATCCGCATGTTGTGTAGCCTGCAGTGAGGTTTTCATCAAGCTGTTCCCCTGTTTTTTCAATTCAAGCCTTTGCTTTAACTAGCGATTGCAAGTTAACTACCGCACAGTACAGAGAAAGAAAGAGAGAGACAGATACACAGATAGACAGTCAGAGTTGGATAAAGAGAGAGGGAGAGATATATATATATATATATATTTATTAAAAAATCATGTTTCTGAAATCTCTGTTCTCTCTCTCTCTCTCTCTCTCTCTCTCTCTCTCTCTCTCTCTCTCTCTCTCTCTCTCTCTCTCTCTCTCCTCCCTCCCTCTCTCCCTCTCTTTTGCTTAATTAGTTGTGAGCAAACTGAATTCACAGACAAGTCTCTATGACTATTAAAAACTACAGTGGAACCTCCCTTATAAGACCTTCAAAAGTCATCCAAAATGAGGTCTTATAAGGGAGGGGTCGTATAAGCAGGCATCAGGATTGTCAGAGGATCTGCAAATTTCAGAGGATTAAGAATTTCTGACAGAGGATTGGCTTCTCTTGTCAGAGGTTTTGCCTTTTTATTCAGTGTTATCCTTTGTGTTGAATAGCATTTTAAAGTGATTTTTCACTGCATAAAGCCTTTTTGGTGATGTTGGGAACTGATTTCAGTGTTGTCCCTCTACAGTCTGGGGCCTTCTCTCTTTTATCGCAGTTTTCAGAGGATTGGACTTCAGACTATTCTGATGCCTGTATAAGAGAGGGGTCTTATAATGGAGGTAATTTTTATACTTGCTTAGTAGATAGGAAAACATCTACTTAGCTCACTTACTACCGGTACTCTTACAGCAGTGTCTGCAAAAAGACGGATTTCTTTTTCTTCTTCGTTCGCTCAGACAGTTTCCTGTCATATGAGCGTAGATGTGTCATGCTGCCGTTATGCGCCTAACTAAGAAATAGTTAGGCCCAGCATGTCCGACTTCGGCTGAAGAAATCTTTGTAAGAATTTATCGAAAAAAGGGCAGGAGAATGGACCGGACCGGTAAGACAGAAAGACAGGATTGTCAAGCCAAGGGAAAAGGCAGAGTCAAAGAGAGTGACAGATTAGAGGAAGTTACAAGCACAGAACTTCCAGAAGGTGGGGGAACTATTTCCACGGGGGGAAAGACTGATTTGAATTGTCCCGACTTTTTCCAGACTCCAGCCAACGGGCTGAAGGCAGGTGCGCAGTGCGGGCTGGTAGCCATGTTCCAGGCACTGTGCCGCAAGATGCCGGGCTCCTGCCTTGGCAAGCAGTTTTTCCGCTCGCTTTCCGTTAGACCTTATGGTCTGAACGCTAAGTCTTTCGGATGAGACGACAATAACTGAGGTCCCGTGTGTATTTTTCGCATGTTAAAGAACCCGGTGGCATCGTCCAAAAATGTTGTCATTTGGTCAAAATGTAATCCCACCCACTCCCCCATCAGTCACACAAAAACATGTGGAAACAAAAATGTTGGGGGCGCAGCGCTTGCTGCAATGCACTGTCCAGTTGGGAGCAACCTGAATTTCACAAAGACTATTAAGACTACAGTGGAACCTCCCTTATAAGACCTTCAAAAGTCATCCAAAATGAGGTCTTTAAGGGAGGGGTCTTCTAAGGGAGGGGTCTTCTAAGGGAGGGGTCTTCTAAGGGAGGGGTCTTCTAAGGGAGGGGTCTTCTAAGGGAGGGGTCTTCTAAGGGAGGGGTCTTCTAAGGGAGGGGTCTTATAAGGGAGGGGTCTTATAAGGGAGGTAATTTTAATACTTGCTTAGTAGATAGGAAAACATCTACTTTGCTCACTTTCTACGCTTACAGAGCAGTGTCTGCCCAAAAAATATTGATCAGAATTGTTTTGACTTTTTCCAGACTCCAGCCAATGGGCTGAAGGCGGGTGCGCAGCGCGGTCTGGTGGCCATGTTCCAGGCGCTGTGCCGCAAGATGCCGGGCTCCCGCCTGGGCAAGCAGGACGACCAGGGCATGTCCCTGCTGCACCACGCCGCCGTCAACAACCGCCCCCAGATCATCGCCCTGCTGCTCATCCAGTCCATGGACGTCAACGTGCGCAGGAACAACATTCTGCCCACAGGTGAGACTTGCTCCTCCTCCTCCTCCGATGGCTTCTGCTCCCGCAGCTGGTGTGATTTAAAAATTAAAAAAATCCCGCTGATTTTTTTTTTTTCCCGCTTTTTTTTTCTTTCTTTTTTTCTCTCTCTTTGTTTCTTATGTCGTGTGTGTGTTTGTGTGTGACTAATGCCCCACTGAGTATGCTTTTTCGGGGGGGTTTTCGCCAAAAGGTCAAGTGTCGATTCCATTTCGTGCTACCCTTGTTTGGTTTAGAGTCCTTTAATGCACAGGGCTCCCACTTGTTCCAGAGTTAACCTGGGCCTGTATTCACTTTGAGATAGCATGAGACTTAGCATGATGCTAACTTAGAAGCTCTTCCAATGTCCTATAGGATTTAATAGGACTTTTGGAAGAGCTTCTAAGTTAGCATGATGCTAAGTCTCATACTATCTCAACGTGAATACAGGCAAATCCTATAGGACTTTGTGAAGAGCTTCTAAGTTAGCATGATGCTAAGTCTCATACTATCTCAACGTGAATACAGGCCCAGGCTGTTCAAAAGAGAGAACAAATTGGAACAAAAAGTACAGTGGAACCTCCATTATAAGACGCTTCAAAACTCATCCGGAATGAGGTCTTATACGGGAGGGAGTTGTCTAAGGGAGGTCATTTTAACCCCTTGACTGCCACCAACGTATCACGTACTGACCTGATGACATCACTGATGATGTCATCAGATGAAAGGAATAACTGTGATATGCTGGCTTTTGCTCTAACACAGTCAAGAGAGTTATATCCCCAGACCTTTTTGCCAGATTGGCTCTATCACTTGTCGTTTTCATGGCATGATTTTGCCCAATGATTTTTTCTTTCATTTTCTCTGGCAGTCAAGGGGTTAATGCTTGCAAAGAAGGTCAATGTCTCAGACAAGTAGGTCTTATGTGGGAGGGAGTCATAGCTTATAAGGGAGGTTCCACTGTATTGCAGAAAAAGAAAATCCAGGCGAAGGGAGTGTAGGCGATGATGACTAAAAGAAAACCTTGAAATGCTGCCGGATGATATGTTCAGAGAGCTAGCGAGAGTTATGAGATCGATCGTTATGCCGAAAGTTTTTTCAAGCATTGCACTGATCTTGAGCAATTCTGTTGTAAGATTAAGACTAAGATTATAATTATAGCCCCGTCGACAATTAAGGCCATGTCAGGGCTGTCACCACGTTAAATAATTCTGTTGTAGCATCCTTCTTTGACGACTCACAGTTAAAATCAAAATTAAATGTTTAAAAAAGGCCAAAAAATACAAGAAGTCTTAACTCTTCAATTTAACCCTTTCACTGCCGATGTCGCATTTTTGCACCATAATGATTTAACACCCATGTCATTAAATGCCTTGAAGCCAGAGTCTGTTGTCCAATTATCTACTTTTCTTCATTTTGTGAGGAAAGGATAGGCCTTGTTTTAAACATGTCAGAGATGAATCCCCAATATTGGAGAAACTTGTTTTTCTTTATCCATGTAAGTTTAATGGAAAATTTTGGTTAAAAAATGGCTGGCGGTGAAAGGGTTAAAACATTTTCCGACATCGTTTGTACTTTTTCTGTGGGAGCCCTGGGTAATAGATTGCTGGCATTGAGTTTGGAACCGGATTCCGTCTCTGCGCTTGCTTTGGTTGCAAAGAGAGCGAGCCTAGTGTTGTACTTGCCCCACTATCGTAGTAATAATCTGTGTGGAAAGAGTTGTGAAAAACGTAGGTATAGTTCTAATGGTGTGTGGTGGTCTGTATTTTCCTGCTCTTTGAAAAAAAAAAAAAATTGTTTCCATCTATGTACCTGTGCTATTATCGTTTGTGTGTGATGCTTAACGCTTTGACAGTAAGCAGACTTTGTGTGCAGAGATAACCCGTTTCTTCATTAAAAAAAAAAAAAGGATTCTTGCTCAAGATCATCAGTTTTAAAGACCCACCACGTCAATGTGTGAAAATCAGCGTTTTCACGTGTTTTCCCTCTCTCGCTGGTAAGAAATCTTAAGACATTTTCCCAGCAAGAGAGGGAAGATGCACATCGGTGTAGTGGGTCTTTAAGTGAATATTTATTTGCAAAGTTTGTTAAAAAGTGTCAGGTAAAATTGTTATCTGAAAGGCTTTGTGTGTTGAAAAAAACAACCCCATACATATTCTTCTTCTTCTTCTTCTTCCAGTAATGTCCACCTGCCGTTTATCAGCAATTATTGACATATTCTAAGTATGGTTGGCATATTTAAAACAAATCAAGGTCAGTTTATGGCATGCTATTGGACTGAGAGAGAGAGAGAGAGAGAGAGAGAGAGAGAGAGAGAGAGAAAACGAGACAGAAAGAGAAAAAAAGAGACAGATTTTGTTAGTGTTGTGGTACTTATTTTCCCCATCATGTTTTTTGTGGTTGCTGTTGTTGTTGTTTTTAATGACATTCTTGCCCTTTGTTTTCTCCATTAAATTGGTAAATGTCTTTGTAGTCCAACAGCGGACTGGTAAGATTGAGTGTTGTTGTTTATTATAGTCGTTTCCGTGTCATTATCGGTTAATTCCCACCAGCATATCCGAAATTCCAGGATCCCTTTTTGCCCAGCTCTTGGGCTTCAAGGGATAAGCATGGGTGCATCTGCTTCCGTTTTGGAACGGAATCATTTTTGTTTTTCTAAGCCACAAACCTTGACTCACTTGTCAGTCCTGTGCTCAAAATTGTCGCACATTTTGACAAAATGTGCATCAAATCGAGGCTACACTTTGCTGCTTTAACATGATGTATTTTAAAAGCGTACAAAATAATAAACATACGTAATACAGACACTACAACAGACACGACGAGTATGCGGTGCTTCTTTTGATGAGTATAAGTAGGATACATAGTTTTAAATGTTTTCCAAAAGATATAAAAAGTTACGAAATGGTGCAGAGATAACATTCTGGTTACAGATTAAAATTATTGAAAAGCCAGGGGAGGTGACTCATGATTGGAGTGGTAAAAATAGACCGCGTGCCACAAACTATTGCGATTTCGCGTTTGTTTCTATGTTGAGCACTGATCCCTGCTCATAACTGATCTTATTTTGCTGCACTGTCTTTCTTAGTCTTTCCTAGCTATGTTTCCTAGTAAATAAACAAAGCCAAACAACTGTCTGGTTTTCCTCTATATGTTCCTGGTCTGCGTGGTGTGTCTATCTTCACCCTCCAATCCTTATCCTGATCCTTATCCCTCATCAACTCCTCCTTATCCCTTACCCTATCCCTTACCACCCCATCACATCTATATTGCCAAAAAACGGAAGTTCCGTTTTTCAAAAGAATTCGCAAAAAAACACCCCAAAAGAACACCCGTGTTGAATACGGAGATCGATGATCTGAGCGATTGAAAGCGAAAGTATAAAGTTCTATGCCTTGGAATGCCTCCCTTCTCATTTAATTCATGAATTATCGTCAGCGTCTGGGGGGGCTTCGTTGCCCCTGTACCCCACCTGGATCCCAACTTCAGTTTTTTTCCATTTCAGCCAGATGCACCCAGGGGTAAGGGATAGGGTTAGAATCAGTTTAGGATTATTTTCGTCAGAATGAAAGATTCATAATTATGATTTCAGAAGCTAAGCAACTGCTTGAAGCACTACCGTAAGGCGAACTTGGCATTGAACGGTCGCCATTTTAACGGGAATTCCCCATGGTTTACGGCAACACTGATTGGCGACGCTGAATTTAGAGGGTTTACATTCATATTTTTCCGGGCCAATATTTTTTTGGGTAAAGGTCAAGATGTGCCACCCCCCTACCTATCTCGGTTAATTCTATTTTTCCGTTATTGCCTTTCTTACCATACATAAAGCTGTATTTTAGGAACATTTTGAGCTAATAACCTTTTTGGAATACTAACCCTATCCCTAACCCTAGCCCTAACCCTAACCCTACCCCCCCCCCCCCCCCCTATAAGACGGAAAAACGCAACGAACCACAACTGTGACAAATCACGGTGTACTGCAGTACATAGTGGGGGGTAGGGTTAGGTTTAGGGATAGGGTTAGGGCTAGGGTTAGTATTCCAAAAAGGTTATTAGCTGAAAATGTTCCTAAAATACAGCTTTATGTATGGTAAGAAAGGCAACAACGGAAAAATAGAATTAACCGAGAAATGCAGGGGGGGTGGCACATCTTTACCTTTACCTTTTTTTTAAATTTCAAACTTTCCGTGGCATGAAAATAATCCTAAGCTGATTCTAACCCTATCCTTTACCCAATGAAGTACAAATGTCGGGCGAAAAAAAGGCTCCAGGAATTTTGGATGCGCTGGTGGGAATTAACCATGTTACCTTCCTATACAGTTTCATGTTTATGCATATGATATAGATAGGTTCCTGCTTTCCTGCAAAAACAGTCTCCTTGGATAGTATTTTATTTTGTAAATCAGTCTATTTCTAGTTCATAACATAATAGTTACGAATAAGAATGACAGCATTTTGTTTAGAATTAGTATTTCTGTAAACCAGACCCAACCATTTGTAGTTTTCAATAGTGTAAACTGAATGACGACATCTAAGTTTGTTTAGAGATATAGTTACCGATGGTTTAATCTAGCGGTTAGTTCTGCATGCCTTTATAATAAACTTTACTTGAATTCAGATTGAATTTACTGTTGCATGTTATTGAGAATCGTAGCTAGTCGTGATTGTTGTTCCCCAGAACCTTAATGTATTTTTTATCCACCAAAACCCTAACAGACTTCCTAACATTAACAACTGATATTTTTGCTCTTTATTGAAACTTTTTACCCCCCCCCCCCCCCCCCCCACCCCCCCCCCCCCCCCCCCCCCCCCCCCCCCCCCCCCCCCCCCCCCCCCCCCCCCCCCCCCAAGTGTTTTCGTGTCCTTGTACAGTAGATGCATGCATTGCCTGAGAATTTAGCATACTGTAATTGTTATTACTTTTTGTTGTTTAAAAAACCCCAACCCAATTTACTACCTCTATTGAACTACTGAAACTGGAAAGGCGTGACAAACGTAAAGCAGATTGTATGGGAGAGTCTGTAAGCACGTTCTTCAGTTAAGAAAATGTAAGGGTTTATTGAGCCATTTATTTAATTGTGTATTTGTAATTTGTTTATGAAAAACATGCAAAAAAAGGTTTAATAAAAAAAATTAAAAAAAATAAAATGTAAGGGTTACTCTGTATATTTCTTACTTTTGAAATACATCTTTAAGATGCAAAGATTCGTTGGTGTTCTCTTAAAACATTCTTTAAAAAAAAAAAATTAAACATTTGTTTGTGTTCCATGTAAGGCATCCGATATTTGCTCAAATTTTCTCCATGTGGACTGCAGGTTTTGTGTGTGATTATTATTCTTTTTGAATTACTGATTGTAATCTTCAGGTTGTGTTTTTGTTGTTGTTAATGGGGGAGGAGGGAGGGGGGGGCATAATTTTCATTGACTTTGCAAATTCTTGGTGGCCAATGTACCATACTTTTCGGACTAGAAGGCGGCACTTTTTGTCCCGGTAACCAAGACCCCTGCGACTTATAATATGACTAATAAAATAGTAAGAAACTGCTCTTTTCTTTTGGAAAGTAATTTTTGTCCCTTTTGTGCGTGTGTTTGTATGCAGTGTGCGGGTGTGTGTTGTGTGTTGTGGTGTGGTGTGTGTGTGTGTTTTGTTTGTGTGTGTGCGCGCGCGCGTGTGTGTGTGTGTTTATGCAAAGCAATTTTTGACATTCTCATATTTTCTACTGCTTTTTTGGGGTGGGTGGGTTATTCATTTATTTGTTTATTATTGTAAGCGCTTAGGGCTTGTTTAAGAATAAGCGCATATAAATGCTCATTATTATTATTATTATAACAAAATCTGAATTTTATGTCTAATTTGGGGAGTGCGCCTTATAATCCGAAAAATATGGTAATCAAGGATTTACATTTCATTGGTTTGTTCCTATTTTGCTCAAGTGTTCCGTAAAAAACCATTTCAGTAAGCTGTGGCATTCTTTTGTCTGAAGAAGGTGTTTTTTTAATTATAAAGTGTATGATAAACGTGTATGATGTGTTTCGTTGTTGTGTAGTTAAAATGTACGTGTGATTATGACCCTTATGATTATCACCGTCCATTTGATTGAACCCCAAAAATGTGACCTCGGTAAATGTCACCTGTTTGTTTAACCCTTTCATAGCCATCACCATTTTAACCCCCTCATAGCCGTCACCATTTTAACCCCCTCATGACTATCACTAATTTCTGTAACCCCTCTTGACTGAGCCTAAACGTCTGTGTTCACGTTAACGCTATTCGCAAGATATTTCTATTTCCCCATGGCAACACAGTGAGTTAAGTCGTAATACTAAGAGTGGGCTATCACCACGTTGCCATGGGGCAAATAGAAATATCTTGTGAACAATGTTAACGTGTACACAGACCCTTAGCCAATCACTACCCCCTCGTGACCCTGATAAGTTGTCACAATTTTGTGTGACCCCTGGGATTGTCCCTAGCTGTGTGACCCCCTTTCCTGTGACGATATCTGTTTGTCTGTGACCCCCCCATGCCTTATAACCATCACCTGTTTTCACTCCTATCCTGGCACACTCTCTCGTCATCAAGAAGAGTCTGGAGCGCTGCAGGGCAAAAAGTCCAACAAGTTGTCCACCGATCACCTGCGACCGTACCTCATAGAGATTTGTAACTATCTGTGGTTCACCCAGAGCATCGTGACTGTCAGACGAACGGCTGTTGGATGAACAGCTGTCGGATGGACGGCTATCGGGTGAACAGCTGTCGGATGAACAGCTAGCTGTCAGAATTTAGGAAGACATGAAAACAGAGAGAGACAGAGAGAGAGAGAGAGAGAGAGAGAGAGAGAGTAGGCAGAGCACACGTGCACACACACTCACAGAGACACACACACACAGACACACAGACACACACACACACACACACACACACACACACACACACACACACACACACACACACACACACACACACACACACACACACACACACACACACACACACACACACACACACAACACACACACACACAACATACACAAAGCACACAGAGAGAGGACACTGAACACAGTTACACTTTTACGCTTATGAACACACAAAGACACACACGCACACGCATACACACATGCATGCGCATGCATGCACACACACACACACACAGAGACGACACTGAACACAATGACGCTTTTACGCTTATGAAACACGAACACACAAATACACACACACAAATACACACACACGCATACACACACACACACACACACACACATACACACACACACACACACACACACACACACACACACACACACACACACACACACACACATGTATGCACACACATATATATACACACACAACACACACACACACAAAGCACACACAGAAAGGACGCTGAACACAGTTACGCTCTTATGCTTATGAACACACGAAGACACACATACACACACAAACACATACACCCGACTCCCCCGGACCCCCCCCCCCCCCCCCCCCCCCCACACACACACACAGAGACGACACTGAACACAGTTACACACAGTTACGCTTTTACGCTTATGAACACACAGAGACACACGCATACACACACACACACACACACACACACCCCCACAACACACCCCCCCCCCCCCCCCACACACACACACACACACACAGAGACGACACTGAACACAGTTACGCTTTTACGCTTATGAACACACGGAGACACACACATACACACACACACACACACACACACACACACACACACACACACACACACACACACACACACACACACAGACACACTGAACGCAGTTGCGCTTTTACGCTTATGAACACACAGAGACACACACATACACACACACACACACACACACACACAAACACACAAACAAACAAACTCGCATGCACTGCATATGTTATAGCGGATTCTGACAGCAGTGAAAACGTCATTCTGACAGACGTGATAGTTTTACACTTATGAACACACGAAGATAACCCCCCCCCCACACACACACACACACACACACACACAAACAAACAAACAAACAAGCAAACTCGCATGCACTGCATATGCTATAGCGGTTTCTGACAGACGTGATAGCTTGGTCGTGATGACATCACTGATACGGACCCCTGCATATGCCATCAAAGATCAAAGTATTCTGAGAGCCGTTTGTCTGACAGTCGTGACGTTCCTTTTTCACATGCCTGGGTGGAGGGTGGCAAGGGGGGGGGGGGGGGGGGGGGGGGGGGGGGGGGGGGGGGGGATGGGGAAGGGGAGTGGGGAAAATGGGAAGGTGGTGGTGGAAGGCAGTGGGAGGGGGAGAGAGTGGGGCTCACGTTGCTTTGGTGTGAGGATTTTCACTTCGTCTGCTTTTGAAAAGCTTGAAGTCTTCACCTTTTTTTTTTAGTGCTTGGTTGTATGTGATATTGCATTGAGGTGTTTTTCACTCATCACTGTCGTATGCACATATATATGTATTTGCTTTGTATTGCGTTCATTGGTGCCATGATGCCCTAATTACCTGAGCAGGTTTGTAATGCAGTATCCAAGCACATGTAAACATAAGCACATGCGTGTGTGCATGCACATGTGCATGCCTACTCGCACACAGACAGACAGACACACACAGACAGGCACACACAAGTACACACACAGACACACACACAGACTCACACACACGGAGGCACACACTCTCTCTCTCTCTCTCTCTCTCTCCCTCTCAGAGTCTCTGTCTGTCTCTCTCTCTCTCTCTCACTCACGCAAAGAATGATAGAATTGAACTAAAAAGCATCAAAACGCTACACTCACACAAGCACATGAAGATGAAATAAATAACAAACGCGGCGAATGCGCAAAGAATGATAGATTCAAACTGTTAGCAGGACAAAACCAATTGCTCACCAAATGACATGCAAGTAACCTTGTTCTTAAACCTGAATGAACTGTTGCAATGTTGCAATGAAAGAAACAATGAAAAGTTTAGGCTGCAATCAGTGTTAAATGATTACACCCTTTGTTTTAAAGAAATGTTAGAGTTGAGTGCTTGATGAACTACCATTGTCTTTGCGTTTTTGACTAGAATTGATGACTTGTGTAAACGTTTAGGGTGAGGAGGAAGGTGTGTGTTTTGTGATAAGGGAGCAACTGGGTGAAAATAAAAGTGCCACATCTCTTGAGGCGTCACTTTACAGGAGAAGAAAAATGTCGGTCATTTTTTGTCAGATTTGTCATATATGTCATTGTCAGTGATTCAGACGTTTTTGCTACGAAACGAAGAGAATGACGATGACCCTAAGTGCCTGAGACTATGGCACAAGGGCATACAGTATGGAACACATAGTTCATCTATCATTATCCTGCTTTGAAGGTCACTTTGCCTACAGTATGGGACGTTTAGTTCATCCATCATTATCCTGCTTTGAGGTTTTCACTTTGCCTTTTATGAGGATCTATGAATGCAGAGAATTAATCTTACACTTTAGTTTTTAAAGTCAGCATGCTTTCATCTTACTGAATTCCATAATTATTGCATAAGTGTTTTTATTTATCGATGGTGGATTGATGCGTCTTATGTTTATATATATATATTATATATGATTAAGCAAATTTTACAACAGTTTCACTCAACAAGTTTCACTCAGTATAATATATATTATATATACCATATTTTATAAGGCGATACTTTTTCCCAGACTGAGACCCCTGCGCCTTATAATGTGACTGATAATATAGTAAGGAAATAGAGTAACAAAATCTGAATGTTGAGTCAAATTTTGGGGGTGCGCCTTATAATCAGGTGCGCCTTATAGTCCGTGAAATACGGTAATTGTATTGTTTTGCATTGTGAAAAATATATGTGTGACCCAGCACCACGAAAGGGACATTAAGTGTCAAAACGACAATTCTGAGAAAATGACACAGTATGAAGCTTCAGACCATTCTCTTTCCAACGATGCAAGAACTATTCTGTATCTTTTTCCGTTCCAGTGTTATGAGCATTTAACGTTGGTAGGGTGAGAATCGGACATTTTGAGAAAACACAGTCTAAAGTCTAGCCTAGCTGTAGAAAATACATTGACCTACTCGTTTTAAAGCACTTTTAAGAGCACTTAGAGACCATATTAACCCTTTCACCGCCAGCCATGTTTCAGCCAAAAATATCCATTACATTTACCGGGGTAGAGAACAAAATCCACCTGCAGTATTGGGGATTCTTCTGTGACATATATAAGATAAGGTCTATCCTTACTTCCCAAAACTACGAAACTAGGGTCTTTGGATAATAGACCCCAATTTGATGCCTTTTAGTGACGTAGGTGTTGAATTACTGGTGGTGCTAAAATGCAACTTTGGTGGTGAAAGGGTTAAAGATTATCCTTTATAAATATGAAAGATAAGATGTTAGAGAACACAAAAATACCAATAACTCAAAATTCATATAAAATGAGATTTGTTACTTTTCAAGCCTGTTGTGAGAAACTTAGCTGACTTAATGTCCCTTTCGTGGTGCTGGGTCACATATGGTATGTGTGTGTGTAGTTTTGTTTGCACATGCACATTATCATTATTTGTTTGTTTGTTGTGTACTGGAATCGGTTTTCTCTCACCATTTCCTCTGCTGCATTGTCAGGGTTTGGGGTTTTATTAACGTGCATGTGCGCACACGCACACGCACACGCACACACGCACACACGCACAACACACAACACACACACACACACACACACACACACACGCATGCCTGCCTGCATGCACACACGCACGCGCACCACACACACACACACACACACACACACTCTTTTTTTTCTTTTTTTTTTGTGGTTTTTTTTGGTGGTCTAATATCACTTGCGGGTGAACAGACGTTAAACTAAAGAACGAACACACACACACACACACACACACACACATACACACACACACACACACACACACACACACACACACACACACACACACACACACACACACAACACACACACACACACACACACACACACACACACACACACAACACACACACACGGTTTAGCTCTCTTTTTTAAAAGATAAAATCTATCATTATGTGTAAATGTTTGCCACTTTGTTTTTGATAACAAACTAACTTTTATTTGATTCATAGTGTGCGCGATTAACTAACCTGCTTGAAATGCACTTCTAGCATTTGCTTGTAATTTACTACATGTATTTGCATTCCTTGCATTCCTTCTTCAATTGTAGTGTAGGATAGCTTAGATTTGAGTGTTTGAATTTTTTTTTAGATTGTTATAATATAAACTTTTTATTTTAAAAATATAAATACTTTGTTTTATCTGAAAATTGTTTTAAAATATATTACAAAAGATTAAGAAATGAAATGGAAACGGACATGCCATGATGCTTTCAGAACGGGTGTGCCTAATATACGAAAACGGGCGAAAACAGAAGCGAAAGTGCATTTTTGATCGTAAACAAGAACAACAAATGTTAAATTTGTCTAAACCCTACCAAAGTTTGCATAGATTTGATCTTTAATCGACTGTTGATCCATATTTAGATGTCATTTCCGATCTGCATTTTTTTTTTATAAACCAGCTTCCGCTAGCCATTACTTCCGCCGACTGAACTTTTTTCCACTTCTCACAATTGTACCATACTATTAAATCTTAATGAAACTTGGCAGAAAGGTTCCATGGTGTTAAAATTGACGTAATGACCCAAGATCAGCGTAATCCCTTTCAATCAGATTCAGTCTCTTGTGTTTTCGCCCGTTTTCGCTCGTTTTCGCCCGTTTTCGTATATTAGGTAGACATTCAGAACTGAGTTGTGATAAGGGCCCATCGGTGTGTGGAAGTCAAAATTACAACAACCTAACATATTTTTCGGATCATTAGGCGCTTGTGTGTATTATAAAGGCGAATAGGGCAATTTTCAAGAAAAATCTGAAAAAATTAAAGAAAAAGGCGCCCTCGTTTATAAGGCGATACACACCTCTCAAAATAAAGTTAAACTTCGAAGTCTGTACGCATCCGGTAAACGCTTGCTGGCCACCATTACTGCTGTCTTAAACGAGAGTTGGCTCCCCTTTCAAATTATCGAACTTCTGTTTGTGCTTCTTCCTGTTGTTGTGTTTGGACTTTTGTTGGCCAAAACTGATAATATTAGAATTATGGCATTTTAAGCTCTACAATGATGCTTTTTACATCCAATGAAGGGTTATGGCATCTGTTGGACGGTATCTCGGATGATAATAGGGATTTTGAAGCATTTTAACGCGAGTATTCGTCGTATCGGCGAGTCGTGACCACTTTCGATGTCTAAACTCACAATAGACTGTACTGAGCACAGCAATCGTTGTCTCTCTTCTCACGGTTTTGTTCACTAATATGGCGCCCTTGTTTATTAAGCGCAAAGGTCGAAATTGGAGAAAAATATATTGCCTTATAACCCAAAAATTATGGTATCACGATGAGATAGGTATTCAGATACCCCGGCAGTTCTTTCCTTACCCAATCAGTGTTAATTTTTTTATGCACAGATTCACATCTCTAATTCTCAAAACTGACATATACTCTAGGGCGAATCATACAAATTAGTATAGGGATGCTTCCCTTTTGGTACGATGTTACGGAAATTTGAACGCAAATATTTTGCAAGATAATCTTCTATTTTAGAGGATGACACACGCTGTTTGACGATTTGTCCATTGTGAAACTAACTCAAAAGTAAAGAACTCTATGAGAAGTCGAAAGAATCTCAAACGGATTACTGAATCACCTTTTGACCCTTTTTCTGCAATGTTGCATCGCTAATGCCGTTCTGGCCCCCACGTCACGTGTCACATTCCCTCTTATGCTAGGAGGATTCTTAAGATTTCTTACCAGCTATAAGAGGGAAAACATGTGAAAACCGTGATTTTGACATGTGATGTGGTGAGTCTTTAAAAAAATGCTTCTTAAAGGTTATATACAGCTAGTGGTAAGCGTTCTCAGACACACTTGGCTTTGATTGCGTTGTTTAGATGAACGTAAATAAATGTCGTAAATGCAGTGAAAGGGCGAATTTTTTGGATTTTTCTTTTTCTTTTTTTTCTTTCATTAAACTATGCTCAGATATGGGGAAAAAAGCATCTGCTAAACGGGACTTTGAACTGGAAATGACGACACTGAACTTAAATTATGCAAATGTCGATGCGCTCATGTAGGGCGCATGAACTGAACGCACGTGTGTCAAACTGTACCTTTCATTGATTTCCTCTGCAAGACTCTGTATTCTAAAAATGGCTGCAAAACTCAAAAGTCCAACAATCACAAAAAGTCTTCAGAACAAATGAGAACAACATCGAACCCCAATCAGTTTTAGAACTAATTTTTGTGTTGACGTCACAGTTCTTTCCTTCTGCATCACATGTACTGTTGCGTCATATGTTTAAAATGTTCTCGACTCCAATACACCTCGAGTTGAAATTCGATGATGAGAGGGCATCAAAAGCCGTACTTCAAATAAAATATCATTTTAATTGCGGCTTCAGGTGACTTGGAGATGAAAAAGATATAACAAAAGAAGGCGAGAGAACCGTATTATTCAAACTACAGTAGTCAACAAAAGCGTATTTTTCGCTGAAAGCCGATTTGAAACAATCTTTCAACAAAAAGAGGCTGGAGCCACCCTTTAAGCTGTTGTTTCACAATATCTCAGTGAAGCTACGTAATGATGGGCCCTTTTAAATGTTGTGGGTTTTTTTAATGCAAAACTGATCCATTTGATTATTATTACAGACAGACACTATGCTGAATCTGAATGAATATGATATTATAAGTTAATATGCTATGGTACATTTATTTCAGGTTATGTTAAGGATGAGTTTAAACTTAATTTTTATTCAATGACAAAATTATGTGAAATTGGGTTTATTTGGTTCATTTATCTTTTGTGTGTATATAATCAATTATCCGATTCTGTCTGAATAGAATTTTTAAAAATGCTAACTTTGAATTTATATGGTTTAGCTAAGTTAATATCTATGTCAAGCTGAACAACATGATTATAAAATGTGTGTGTGTGTGCGCACATGCATGCTTCTGTGTGTCTGTGTGTGCAAATGTGTATGGTATGTGTTCATATGTTGTTATACTAGTATGTCAGTTGTTAAAAGATCTAATCTAACTGGAGTATTTAAACCTTGCATTATATACAAAATGTTTATCATGTCAAATTTTCTTTAACCCTTCCAGATGTTTTTCAGCAACAAAATACCATTAAACTTAACTGGGTAGAGAAAAAATTGTATCTGCAATGCTGTGAATTCCTCTGTGACATGCATAACATTAGGCCTATCCTTACCTCCCAAAATTAAGAAAATAGGGTCTTTGGATAACAGACCCTGATTTGATGCCTTTTAGTGGCATGGGTGGTGCATAAATGCGACATTGGCGGTGAAAGGGTTTAATGCTGTGGAAAATATAACTGAACAATAACAACTGCACTTTTTTTAAAACTTTTAGAACTACCATTGAAAAGACTAATTCTCACAGCACCTATTTCACTGTCTCAGAATGCTCACATTGAAGTATGTTCATATTGAAATCCAAAAATCTGAACTCATTTTATGCAGGGTGATTTCCTCGTGTGTTTGCCTGCTCAGATATGTGTGTGCTTTTCACGTTCAAAGAATTACTAAGGAATATAGAAATAGTTGTACATTATAGATTTCAAATGAAATAACTTCTTTTGTTGAAAAGTAAACTGGGAGAAATATGATTTCAGAACGAACTGCTGGTTTACGTAGAAAGTTCAAATGGGGTCGTGTAGGGGAGAAAGATGGCACAGTGGTTAAGACGTTCACCTGCCAAATGTAATGCATGACTGCAGCGACCCGGGTTCGAATCCCGGCCTTGCCTTTTCTTTGTAGTTTGACAGGAACATCGAACTGAACGTCCAGTTCTTTGGATGGGAACTTAAAGCTAGTCTGACACGTGCGCTTTACACGTAAAAATCCCACGGCAGTTGAAAGTCGGTAAGAGCAGGGAGAAATCCTGCTGCCTGGTATGGCCAAATTGAAAGCTAGGTTTTCCAAGTGTGCCCACACACCCTCCTCACCCTGTGCCCCCCCCCAAAAAAAAAGAAAAAAGAAAAAAGAAATGGGGTAGGTGCTGCACTTGCGGCGACGCGCTCTCTGAGGGAGAGCAGCCCGAATTTCACAGAGATAAGTCTCTGTAGCTAGAATATACCAAATACCAATACCAATACCAAATACCAATTACCAATACCAAATACCAAATACCAATACCAATACCAAATACCAATACCAAATACCAATACCAATACCAAATACCAATACCAAATACCAATACCAAATACCAATACCAAATAACAATACCAAATACCAAATAGCATTTTATTTGTACAATATCTGGTTAGGTAATTTTATTGACTTTATATGAAATGCAGCACAGGAAAACAAGGCTAAAGTCGGGCAGCCACAAGAGAGAAAGAAAGAGAGAGAGATTTGATTGATTGAAAAATTGTTCAAAATAAACTATTAGAGATAGATGAATTCTGTTTTTTGCCTGTTAATCTGTTGTCTCTGGCCTTTCTGAAAATACGACTAAGTCAAAAGTGATCATTTACGACAATAGCCTTGTTTTCCTGTGCTGCATCACGTATGCATTTCTTTCTCTCTTTTCTCCTTCACACCCACACGCCCACACGCCCAGGTCCCACGGCCCTGCACATGGCTGCTCGGTGCGGAGCTCTGGACGCGGTGGAGTGTCTCCTGGCCAACTACGCCAACATCCTGGCCACCGACCAGGACGGCTGGGCCCCCATCCACCACGCCGCCTTCTTCGACCACCGCCCCATCATCACGCTCATGATCCGCAAGAATCTGGGGCTGCTGGAGATCACCACAAAGAATGAGTAAGAAAGTTCATGCGCTTATAAGAATTTGGGGCTGCTGGAGATCACCACAAAGAATGAGTAAGAAAGTTCATGCGCTTGTAAGAATTTGGGGCTGCTGGAAATCACTACCAAAAACGAGTGAGTAGTATGAGTTCATGGGCTTGTAAGAGTACATGTTAGAGATGCATGCGTATGCGCACGTGCGCACATGCACATACACACACACTTCTTCTTCGATCGCCCAGACAGTTTCCTGTCTATTATGAGCACGGATGTGATACACACACATTGTCATTTGGAATGATAAGACATATGATTCTAACACCACCCCCACCCATCCTGTATATGTACACACACACACGCGCGCTCGCTTATGCGAGCGCGCACGCACACACACACACACACACTGGAAATCACTTTTGATACGGTCACCACTTCAGGAACGGGAAGATTCAAAGAACTTTGAAACGTGTCATTTGAGGATTGAGAGAACGTTTCACTGTCACCCGTATGACTTCAACCTCAAGCCAACAAAAACTGTTCACAGGCTCAAGTCGAGCCCCCTCCTGCTGGCTGCCAGTTCGGGCGGGCTGTCGGCGGTGAAGTGCCTGATCTCCCTTGGCGCGGACATCAAGCGCCACGACGGGCAGGGCAACAACATGGTGACGCTGGCCGCCCTCCGCTTCCACACCAACGTCCTCGAGTTCCTCATCGAGTGGAACAACCCCGACGTGCCCGTGTGGAAAGTCCTCGTCGGTAAGCAACACACGTAGTTTATAGTACAAAATACTAACAAGGATGCAACCTTGCCTCGGATACCAGGCGGCGCCTGTTTTTCAAAATTTTGACCACCCCCAAAAATTGATTCAACGTTCAAGGGGAAAAAGTGTTGAATTCTCACTTTACAAGCCTGGAATAGGCTTCAAATTGAGTATGATTTTGCTTTTTTTTCAGCTTCAGGGGGGCGTTGCCCCACAGACCCTCTTTGCCCCTGTACCCTGCCCGGGGCCTGGGCTGCCCCTGGACCCCTGCCTTGCCTGTTTTTGAATTTTTACATCCATGTACTAAGATAAATTCCTTGGCCGCCCGGATGATCGGCTTTGAATGGCTGGGGGGAGGATGGTACAGTTTTGAAGTTGGGTCGGGGACCACACTGGAAGTGTGATTGAAAAATGAGTGGGGCAGGGTCAAAGGGGGAATGGAGTTTGGGGCGGGGTGGAGGAAGGGGAGGGGGAGGGAGGGAGGGGAGCGTGGAGGGCGCTATTTATATCCAGGACTTGAAGCTCTCCACCGAGGCCGATGCTACTGCCTCAGGTGGGAGGGAATTCCACTCAGAGAGGTTCTGACATGATGAAAAAATCACACTCGACAAATTCACCCCTTTCTGGCAGCAGGATTTCCTGCAGTGTAATAGCAGTATGGGAGCAGCATGATGTTTGTTTTAGATGTATGGATAGTAAGGATATTATATGTAGTGCTTTTAAGTTTGTTCTGTCAGCAGTAGACCAGCAGTATGATGGTTGTTTCAGACATGCTGTGGGACAGCAGCATGGGGAAGAAGGACAGTGCGGTCAAGTGTCTGGAGGTGCTGTCCACCTGTAAACCTGACCACTGGAAGGCCATACTGGACGCTGGTCAGTGCTACACTATCACACAGACAGACACACACACACACAGACAGACAGACATGCATTGCATGCACACACTCGCACAGACAGACAGACAGACAGACAGACACGCATTGCATGCATGCACATGCACAGACAGACACACACACACATCGCATGCAAGCATGCGCGCACACACACACGCACGCACACACGCACGCACGCACGCACTCACTCACGCATGCGCACGCACGCACGCACACACACACACGCACGCACGCACGCACGCACACGCACGCACACGCACGCACACGCACACACACACACACACACACACACACACACACAACCTGACCACTGGAAGGCCATACTGGACGCTGGTAGGTCAGACCAACAGACAGACGAGCATACATGCATGCATGCTTGCAGACAAACACGCACAAAATGTTGGGAACGGGAAGGGACCCAAAATATGTGAAAGCTTGGGGTGAATTGGAGAGGGTGGGGCTGAATAAATGAATGCAAGGATAGAAATGGTGGGAAAGAGGGCAGTTCTTAATGTTTTGATAGTCGCTTGTATCGACCCTAACTGTGTCCAACTTCTTGCGAAGCATGATTTATTGTCCATTTTTCCTTAGTTGTGTTTCCATTTTTGCTGCATGCAAATGTGTTTCTTTGCTTGTATTGTGCTTGTACGAGACCACGCTGTAATTTCACCTGGATACGTGATAATAAAGTATTTTTGACTTTGACTTTGACGCTCCCTTGCTCTTCTCACTCTCTCTCTCTCTCTTAGGAGTTCTTCAAAGCTGTCAAGAAGCTGGATTGATGTTGGCCCAACATTATGCTTGCGTTGTAAAAGATGAAGTTGATTGAATTTATACCCATTGTCGTTTCATCTGTTCACAAACTTTCTGAACAACTTCGAGGAGATCAGCAGGAGAGTCTGTTTGATGTCCCAGAACCAGGCCTGTTCACTCTACTCTTTTCCAGTAGTATTCTACTCAATTTGGACCTCACTACTCTTCAAAATTGATGATAATGCTGTAATTCTTGATTGCTACTCGTTTTCAGTGAACATTATTTGATGGTTTTAATGAATAGGACTACACATTTCACACCAGAACTATTCATTTCAGCTATCCAGACTACTCAAGACTTGTGTAGAGGGTAGCCAGGTCTGCAGTACCAAGTCTCCCCATGCGTCATACAGGCAACATTTTTTCTTTCTTTCGGGCACTGTCCCAGCCCTGGTAGAGTTGATGAGGGTTGACAGTGCAGAGGTTCAATCTGTGGCTGGGTCAGTGCTGTGCAACATCTCGGAGAATAACGACATTTGCCAGACCCTTACAAAACATATAACTTTCCATAAGATTTTTTTTATAGATAATTTCTTTCTATGTTCCCCCTCTTAGGTGCTGTCCCAGCCTTACTAGTAGAACTGATGAAGGTTGACAGTGAAGGGGATCAGTCTGTGGCCGCCTCAGTGCCGTGTAACATCAATGCACTACACTTCACTACAATGCATGATACTGCACTACACAACATCACAATACATTCATACTGAGCTGTTTCTTCAGGAGCGGTTCCAGCTTTAGTAGAACTGATGAAGGTGGACAGTGAGGAAGTGCAGTCAGTGGCCGCCTCTGTCCTGTGTAACATCTCAGAGAACGACGACATTCACCAATATGGTACATGATATAATGCTATGCTATATGATAAAATCTGATTCGCTATTTTACTATTTCTTCAGGAGCGGTGCCAGCTTTAGTAGAACTGATGAAGGTTGACAGTGAGGAAGTCCAGTCAGTGGCCGCCTCAGTGCTGTGTAACATCTCAGAGAATGACGACATTCGGCACGCTCTGACCGCCGCCCAGGCCGGACCCATCCTCATCCAGCTGCTGGCGTCATCCGTCGACGACATCCAGTCACGAGCCGCCATCATCCTCTCCGATCTGGCCTGTGTCGATGGAAACCAGGTAAAATGAAAATGATATTGAGCAATAGTAGTAGTAAGTAGTAGTATAGGGACAAAACAGAGCATACGTTAAACCCAGTGGCAACGAAAAAGCTGTCATTTGCTCAAAATTTACTCACCTCCCACCCTTTCCTTCCTCATCAGTCACACAAAAGTTGCATGCCTGGCTGCGACGCGCTCTCCAGGTGGGAGCAACCCGAATTTCACAGAGACACCTCAGTGACTACAAAGTACCTAATACCTAATAATACCTAATAAAAAGCTGTGAAGCTTTTCATGCAGTCCCATTGTTAACAATATCACTTTTTTTTTCCCTTCCAGATCAAGGTTTATACAGTTAAATTTTCCTAGTTATTGGTCATAGCTTCTAAAAATATCTATGAAAATATCTATGATTTTTAAATGTGTTAGTATTAGGTGCACTTTTTAAGTCAAAAGGCAAGTCATTCCAAATATTAGCAACTCTGTTACTAAAACAATATTTCCTAGTGGTAGTATTGAATCTTTTAATGAAAATCTTGCCTTCTAAAAATATCTATAAAAATATCTATGATTTTTAAATGTGTTAGTATTAGGTGCACTTTTTAAGTCAAAAGGCAAGTCATTCCAAATATTAGCAACTCTGTTACTAAAACAATATTTCCTAGTGGTAGTATTGAATCTTTTAATGAAAATCTTGCCTTCAGAGTTTCTAGTCAAATTGTATTGTGGCGCTTTGAAAAACATTTGGACAAATACTGGACAAAATGACCGTGGGAAAAACAGGGGGAAATTAGAGCAAAGAAAAATGTTGTCGTCTTCCTTTCTGAAGAAAATCCAGGCAGTCACTTGCCACCCATTGTCCTCTCTGATGTGGCCTGTTTTCATGGAAGGCAGGTACGAATAAGTCAAAATTAATAGGAAATCAAGAACTTTCCATACCACTTGGACCCATCCTCGTCCAGTTACTGGCCTCATCCGTGGACGGCATCCAGTCACGTGCAGCCGTCATCCTCTCCGATCTGGCCTGTGTCGATGGAAACCATTTATTAATGATTATAGTAACACTGGGCCAGTGACTGGATGCCTCGTGCCTCCATACGGGGAGCTGGACGACCCTGCCCCCTCCACGAGTCTCTCCCTGTGGGGATACCGGGGGGTCTTTCATAAAAATAGTTCCCCCACCTTCTGGAAGTTCTGTGCTTGTAACTTCCTCTAGTCTGCCACTCTCTTTGACTCTGCCTTCTCCCTTTGCTTTCTATCATCAACTATCTACTATCTTTCTGACTAACTGGCCCATTTAAAAAAAAATTCTTCCAAATATTTGTTCTCCTTTGGGCTCCTCCGAAATCGGAATGTGTCGGCTGTACGCAGCAGGGAGACCAGTGAAAACTGAAAACCGGACACATACATACCTTACCCATTATGGCCATATGGCCTGGGAACACAGAAGAATAAGACTAATGGTAAAACCATTGAAAGTAATGATAATGAATATCTGTTATAAAATTGTATAGCCCTATATTCATCAAGTTAATGACCTCAATCTATGGATGACTTCCAGCCACGTGAAGCCATTATGCTGCCTGATCTACCTGTGTTAATGGAAACCAGGTATGACAGTAATTGTTAATAATGCATAATGGGTCCTGTTGGGGAGAGAAAAAAACGGAAGCGAAAAAAATCTGTGCCCGTTTGGTAATTGATGGTAGTTGTTTTGAGTTTGCTTTATTCTGTTAAAAGCAAATTCCATTGCAGGAATATAATACCATATTTTTCGGACTATAAGGCGATACTTTTTTTTCCAAGACTCAGACCCCTGCGCCTTATAATGTGACTGATTAAATAGTAAGAAAATATAGTAACAAAATCTGAAAATTGGGTAAAATTTGGGTGTGCGCCTTATGCAAATCTTCTGGACTCTGAGTTAGAGGACGTTCTGATCAATGCCTTATATCTATACATATTCATACTACATAATGCTACACACATGTCTATTGCATCATGTTATGTGTGTGTCCAGGAGATGATAGCGTCCAGTGGAGGTGTGGAACCCTTGGTCAGTCTTCTGGACTCTTGAGTTAGAGGATGTTGGTCAACGCCTTATCTATACATATTACATAATGGTACATACATTTATATCACATCATGTGTCCAGGAGATGATAGCGTCCAGTGGAAGTGTGGAACCCTTGGTCAATCTTCTGGACTCTGAGTTAGAGGATGTTGGTCAACGCCTTATCTATACATATTACATAATGGTACATACATTTATATCACATCATGTGTCCAGGAGATGATAGCGTCCAGTGGAAGTGTGGAACCCTTGGTCAATCTTCTGGACTCTGAGTTAGAGAACATTCTGATCAACAGTGGCACAGTGGTAGCGCATTCGCCTCATGTCAAGTAAACCCGAGTTTGAACCTGGGTACATGGGATTTTTTCTCTCACTTTGGACTAAGCCTTATGGTCTGAACGTGGAGTCTTTCGGTTGAGACGATAAACTGAGGTCCCATGTGCCCATGCACTTAGCACATGTTAAACCCAGTGGCAACGAAAGAGTTGTCATTTGGTTAAAATTTATATACACACCTTTTCCTTTCATCAGTCACACAAAAATCGCATGCCAATTTACTTCTTTTTTTAAAATTGGGTGGCGTGCCTCTGTCTGCGACGCGCTCTTCATGTGGGAGCAACCCAAATTTCACAGAGACGCCTCTGTGACTATAAAGTACCTAATACCTAATACTACATTATGGTACATACATGTCTATCCCATCATGTGTTACAGGAGATGATAGCGACCAGTGGAGGTGTGGAACCCTTGGTCAATCTTCTGGACTCCGAACTGGAAGACGTTCTGGTCAACGCCGTTAACGCCCTGCGAGTGCTCTGCTCCGGTAACCATGCCAACCAGACGGCGGCGGCGGCTAGCGGGGCTCTGGAACCGCTGGTGGAGTTTCTGACTGTGGCCTCGGGTAGGTTCACGTTCAGTTTTAGGCAAAGCTGTTGTTTAGACCCTTTTTTCTTTTTGCTGTCCCACCTTCTGGGCCGTATAGTGGCGTTGTTCCCACGCCGCTCATTCTGAGTCCCCACTCACAGCCACACCCTGGTTTGTTGTTGTTTAGACCCTTTTTTCTTTTTCTTGTCCCATCTTCTGGGCTGTATAGTGGCGTTGTTCCCACGCCGCTCATTCCGAGTCCCCACTCACAGCCACACCCTGTTTGTCAAGTTGCGGAATCCGAAATCGGTAGTCCAAGGGCAGCGAATCTATGTTGGGTTGTCAGGAGGCAGCCACCAGAGGAGACGCTGCACTGCTGCTGAGTCACTTCCGTGGAGTTCAGTGGAGCCTGTTCTGAGCTAAGATACGCAGGACACCACCTACTGAGCCCCCTACTGACGACAATAATGTCTTAGTCGCGGAGCCATGCTGGTGTTGTCTTAGTTTCTTGCACTGTTAACCTCTTGAGATGAAGAGGAATAACCAGGCATCAGAATTGTCTGAATTCCAGTCCTCTGAAAACCGAGGTAAAAGGGACATCAAGGCCCCAGACTGAAGAGGGACAACACTGAAATGAGTTCCCAGCATCACCAAAAAGGCTTAATAAAGTGGGAAATTACTTTAAAATGCTATTTAACAGTAAAGATAACACTGAATCAAAAGCCAAAACCTCTGACAAGAGATGCCAATCCTCTGTCATAAATTCTTAATCCTCTGAAATCCTCTGACAATTCTGATGCCTGAATAACCCTGATATGCTGGCTTTTGCTCCTGCACAGTCAAGAGGTCCATATCCCCAGACCATTTTTCCAGACTGTCTCTGTCAGTTGTCTTTTTCATGGCATGATTTGACCGATCCGATGAATTTTTTAAATAATTTTCTCAGGCAGTCAAGGGGTTAACCGTGTGGTGTTTGTGCGGTTGCAGATGACCTGCAGGCGGGCACAGCGGCGGCTATTGCGGCGGTCTGTTCTGGACACAAGGAGAACCAGGATTCCGTCATGGTGGAGGGTGCTGCCAAGTGAGTGCTCAGCTGTTGTTCACTTTAGTACATTTCTGGACCTTCTGTCTGGAACATACTACCAAAAAGCCTGAATATACAAAGAGCTCGCACTCCGCAGCTGACTGAAGCCCGGTTTTTTACTCCCGCCCTTTCACCTACGCTACAGCTGGGGATCATTGTGAACTCACTCACTGCCTACAACAACACCAACACTTCCCACCTTCCACCTTTTAGAAAGTTGGCTTCATTGTTTGCAAGGTTGATAGGCTGCGAAGTGATCACTCTTTGTAACATTTAGGCTTTTTTATGCTACCTCTTTCCTTGTGTGAAGTTTCTTTCTACACATCTGCATTCTTTTTTTTTTCTTTTCTTTTTTTAGGGAGCAAAAAAGCCGTCTAGACCTTTAAAAAATGTTTAAATTGGTATCAATAAGGTGTGTTGTGTGATGTTGTGTGTGTTATTTTGACATTGTTTTATTTCAGACCTTCAGTGGACCTGATTCGTAGCAGTCGTAGCACCACGGTGCAAGTTAACCCTTTCACCGCCAGCCATTGTTTGAGCCCAACAATACCATGAAGCTTTACTGGGAAGAGAAAACAAAAATTATCTGCAATATTGGGAATTCCTCTGTGACATGTGTAACATTAGGCCTATCCTTACCTCCCAAAATTAAGAAAATAGGGTCTTTGGACAACAGACCCTGATTTGATGCCTTTTTAATGACATGGGTGTTAAACCTTTGTGGTGCAAAAATGCGACGTTGGCATTGAAAGGGTTGAAGTGACCAGCGCTTCAGAGGCTTTAGCCCAGAACACCCCCAACATATAACATGTGCTATATCAGTGCTGTACTTTACTATAATTATTGTCATCACTGTTGTTTTATTTCGGCTCTCTAGTGGACCTGATTTGTAGCAGTCTTATCGCTATTATTGTTGTTTTATTGCAGGCCCCTGGTGGACCTGATTCGAAGCAGTCGTAGCACCACGGTGCAAGTTAAGGCGGCCAGTGCCTTGGAGGCTCTGGCTCAGAACAACCCTAGCATATAACATGTGCTGTATCAGTACTGCACTTTACTATATTATCGCTATTATTTCATCCTAGGCCCCTGGTGGATCTGATTCGTAGCAGTCGTAGCACCACGGTGCAAGTTAAGGCGGCCAGTGCCCTGGAGGCTCTGGCTCAGAACAACCCTAGCATATAACATGTGCTGTATCAGTACTGCACTTTACTATATTATCGCTATTATTTTCATCACAGGCCCCTGGTGGATCTGATTCGAAGCAGTCATAGCACCACGGTGCAAGTTAAGGCAGCCAGTGCCTTGGAGGCTCTGGCTCAGAACAACCCTAGCATATAACATGTGCTATATCAGTACTGCATTTTACTCTATTATCGCTATTATTTTCATCACAGGCCCCTGGTGGATCTGATTCGTAGCAGTCGTAGCACCACAGTGCAAGTTAAGGCGGCCAGTGCCCTGGAGGCTCTGGCTCAGAACAACCCCAACAGTCAGCGCATCTTCCTGGAGTTGGACGCTCCCAAGGCCCTCATCAGGCTCCTCAAGGTAACCCCCCCACCCCCACGCATACTTTCACTTCTTCTTCTTCTTCCAGTAATGTCCACCTGCTCGTTTATCGGCAATTATTGACATATACAGCGGTTCAAAGACGAAGATGTGCAGCACGGGATGAGATAGGATTTGAGAAATATATTCCAGCCCCTCTCCTTCTCTGCCCATCATTGAGAAAAAGAAACAAGACAATGGATTAGAGGCTAAGAGGCCAAAAAATATGTTTGTATTTGGCATTGTCTAGTCACAGAGACTTGTGTCTGTGAAATTCGGGTTGCTCCCACTTCGGCAACGCCACCCATAGGATGCACGCTACGTGACTTTGTGTCATACATTCCACCTTTGAGTGAAAACAGATTTAAAGCTTAAGCCTACTATAATAATCCATATTCTTGCACTCCTTAACAAGTGTTTGCATGTTGCTTGTGTTACAGAACATTTACACAGAGGTGCGGGAGCAAGGTGCGTGTGCGCTGTGGGCTTTGGCAGGTCACACCAAGACACAGCAGAAGTACATCGCTCAGCGCATCACCATTCCTCACATCATTCAAATGTTGCTGGAACCCACACAGAAACTGCTCTATGTTGGTTAGTATATCATCGTCATTATCATCATCATCATCATCATCACCATTCCTCACATCATTCAGATGTTGCTGGAACCCACTCAGAAACTGCTCTATGTTGGTTAGTATATCGTCATTATCATCATCATCATCATCATCACCATTCCTCACATCATTCAGATGTTACTGGAACCCACTCAGAAACTGCTCTATGTTGGTTAGTATATCATCATCACCGTCATCATCACCGTCATCATCATCATCGTCATCATCATCATCATCATCATCATCATCATCATCATTCCTCACATCATTCAAATGTTGCTAGAACCCACACAAAAACTGCTCTATGTTGGTTAGTATATCATCAGCATCATCATCGTCATCATCATCATCATCACCATTCCTCACATCATTCAGATGTTTCTGGAACCCACTCAGAAACTGCTCTATGTTGGTTAGTATATCATCATCATCATCATCATCATCATCATCACCATTATCATCATCATCATCTTCATCATCACCATTCCTCACATCATTCAGATGTTGTTAGAACCCATTCAGAAACTGCTCTATGTTGGTTAGTATATCATCATCATCATCATCGTCATCATCATCATCATCATCATCGTCATCGTCATCATCACCATTCCTCACATAATACAAATGTTACTGGAACCCACTCAGAAACTGCTCTATGTTGGTTAGTATATCATCATCATCATCATCGTCATCATCATCATCATCATCACCATTATCATCATCATCATCATCTTCATCATCATCTTCATCATCATCAAGATGAAGCGAATGTCTTTGCATTTGGTGGGAGTGTAGAGTGATGTCTTGGGTGAATGTATTCGCCCCTGGTGCTAGAAGAGTTAAAAGAACATGGAAAACCAGAACAAACTAGCGAAGATTTACATTCTCTGGCTGCTTTCCAGCTTCCTAATATGCATATGTTACGCCCAATCCATGAAATTGCCTATTTCATGAAATGGGCAAAATGCTTTGCCCAATTTATGAAATGGACAATGCATGTCACAGTTTTGAATCCTCATTCACACAGGTATTGATTAAGATTGATTCAATGGTATCACACTTTTCTACATTGTATTTTCACCCCTATCCTGCCCCCTAGCTCCACCAGATGCTAAGCTGGGGCATGCCTGAACCACATGTTGAATCAAACGGTTTATCAAATTAAGTCTGGATAAAATAATTTATACTCATCTACAGATGAGATTTCTCATTCCTTTGAACCAATCATTGATCTATGTGTGCTAATGAACAAAAACTATTTTTCATTCATATTGCTTTTCTCAATTTCGCAAGTTATAAATTGGCTATTTCAAGAACTGGGCAATTTCATGGGTTGGGCGTAACACATACATAAATGCAGGGCTGCCAACCGTCCCCCCTAAGGGGTATTTGTCCCTGGAAACAGTCAACAATGGCACCCTGTCCCTGGAGTCCACTTTTCTATCTGGTGTCCCTGGAAACTGAGTAGAATAAAAAACAATTGTAGAACAATCACTTTTCTTGTTTGCTGGCCTTGCTATTGAACACAGGAACACCCACCACCACAATTAAAATGTTTCCTAACATGCATGTTACACATAGGTTACTGAACAGCAAGGGACCTTGAATATTAAAACACATTGGCACCAAAAAACATCAAGAATGCAGAAAAAAACAGGCACGGAAATGTTACTAGATCATGAAATAATAGGAAGTTAATGCTTGTTTTGACCCTGATGCATGACATTGCGATGTTTGTCCCTGGAAATAAGTCTGTGTCCCTGGTTTTTCTGTAGTTTGTCCCTGGAAACTGCAACAGAGGGTTGGCAGCCCTGTAAATGGGTTGGTTTGTGTGTTCAGGGTGCATGACGGCGATTGCTCTGGGCCGAGAGAACATGGAGAACCAGAACAAACTGGCTGAGGCGGACGCCTTCCAGCAGCTGGTGCGACTGTTGCGAACCAGAAAACGACAGTACTCTGTCATACTCATGGTCATCAAAGTGCTGGGAATCCTGTGTGTGGGTCAGTCTCTCTCTTTTTGTTTCTGTGTTTCTTTCTGTCTCTGTCTCTCTATCTGTCTCTGTCTCTCAGCAGTTGGTGTGATCGTTACGAACCAGAAAATGACAGGATCCGATGCTCTTTATGGTTATCTGGGAATCCTGTGTTTGGGTCAGTCTCTCTCTTTTGTCTCTGTCTCTCTATCTCAGGCGTGGCATAAAATCTGTATCCTTGTTAAATAAAGTTTTCCAGTGTCCACTGTCTCTCTCTTTCTTTCTTGTTACGTTCTTGACGCCTTTCAGCAGTTGGTGCGACTGTTATGAACCAGGACTCTGTCTTACTCATCAAAGTGCTGGGAATTCTGTGTGTGGGTCAGTCTCTCTCTTCCTCTCTCTCTGTCTCTCTCTTTCTTTCTTGTTACATCGCTAACCGTAACGCCTTTCAACAATTGGTGCGACTGTTACGAACCAGAAAACGACAGGACTCTGTCATACTCATGGTAATCAAAGTGCTGGGAATCCTGTGTGTGGGTCAGTCTCTCTCTTTTGTGTCTGTTTCTCTTACAACTCTGATTTTGAGAAAGTCAGCTCTAAGTTATAATTTGTAACTGACTGGGAATTGAATTGACCAACTAACTCCACCAATACAGCGTACCGTATTTTTCGGACGATAAGGCGATACTTTTTTCCCCCCAGACTGAGGCCCCTTATAATATGACTAATAATATAGTAAGAAAATGTAATAATAAAATCAGAATTTTGTGTAAAATGTGTGGTGGTGGTGGGGGGTGGGGGGGGTTGCGCCTTATAATTTTATATGGTGCACCTTATTGTCCGAAAAATATGTTAACTTTAATAGAACATGACTGTCAAAATTTCTAAGTCGTCTTCTTCTTTGCTCAGACAGTTTCTTGTCATATGAGCATAGATGCGTCATGCTGCCGTTATGCGCCTCACTAAGAAATAGTTAGGCCCAGCATGTCCGACTTCGGTTGAAGAAATTTTTGTAAGAATTTATAGAGAAACAAAGGCAGGAGAATGGACCAGTTAAGATAGAAAGATAGTAGATGACAGTAAGCAAAGGGAAAAGGCAGAGTCAAAGAGAGTGACAGGGGTGCATGTGGGTGTGCCTGAAGCCTGAATTCAGGCAGTTTTTGATGCAGGTTCAGGCAGTTGACTGCCTGAAGAAAAGGCTCTTCAATGTGTTCACCATGCTTTTGTACATGGGGTTTCAGCAAGAGAGTTCAGGCAAACTTTCGGGTCACCGCATGCACCCATGGTCAGTGACAGATTAGAGGAAGTTACAAGCACAGAGCTTCCAGAAGGTGAGGGAACTATTTGTGCAAAATCCCCCCCCCCCCCCCGGTATCCCCACAGGGGGTTCTAAGTCCTTTCATCGCCACTGTCGCTTCTTGGCACCACAATGATTTAACACCCATATCACTGAAAGGCATCAAATGGGGGTCTGGTATCCAGTGACCTTATGTTCTTAATTTCGGGAGGTAAGGATAGGCCCTATTCCATGCATGTCACAGAGGAATCCCCAACATTGCAGACAGAATCTTTTCTCTACCCAGGTAAAAGTAATGGAGAATTTTAGCTGAAAAAGGGCTGGCGTTGAAAGGGTTAAAACCTTTCTTATTGTGTGAAAACGCAGGCGTGGCGTACCGCAACAACAAGGTGACGCAGCGGCGCATCGCGGAGGAAGGGGGCATCCCCATTCTGGTTCAGATCCTGGCGGAGCCTTCGTCGGAGGAGGTGCAGGTGGAGGTGGCCATTTCCCTGGCCAGTGTGGTGCTCAGCAACAGACACAACCAGGAGAAGCTCATGGAGGAGCCAGACTTCAAGTTCGACATGCTGCTGCAGCTTCTGAGATCTCACAATGAGGTGAGGGGATCATTATCGTTGTTATCATCATTATTATCATCATCTTCAACATCATCATAATCATTGTCGTCATCGTTGTTGTCATCATCATCATCATCATCATCATCATCATCATCATCATCGTCAGCAACAGACACAACCAGGAGAAGCTCATGGAGGAGCCAGACTTCAAGTTCGACATGCTGCTGCAGCTTCTGAGATCACACAATGAGGTGAGAGAATCATTATCATTGTTTTCATCATCATCATTGTCATCATCATCATCATCTTCTTCATCATCATCATCATCATCATCATCGTCAGCAACAGACACAACCAGGAGAAACTCATGGAGGAGCCAGACTTCAAGTTCGACATGCTGCTGCAGCTTCTGAGATCACACAATGAGGTGAGAGAATCATTATCATTGTTTTCATCATCATCATTGTCATCATCATCATCTTCTTCATCATCATCATCATCATCATCATCGTCAGCAACAGACACAACCAGGAGAAACTCATGGAGGAGCCAGACTTCAAGTTTGACATGCTGCTGCAGCTTCTGAGATCTCACAATGAGGTGATGGAATCATTAGGATTCTCCCCTTTAGGGAGAATACTATTGCATTTGTAAAAATTCTTCTTTTTTTTTCTTCCCCTTTTTTTGGTCCGATTTGGCTGACATTTTCAGAAAAGTTGCAGGACCTTTTGGGTTTGTGAAATTTGAAATATTAAATGATTTCGCTGAATTTTCGGCAAAATATGGCAGAAAAAACGCGTAATTGGTGAAATTTCAATCTTGAATATCTAAAAAAAACGGCTGAACGGATTTCGTTCATATTTTCATAATTGACTATAAAGTAGATTTGCAACACTTCCGGTATAAAACCGAACCGGAAGTGCCCCAGCTATGGTCAGGTAGCTTTTATTTGGGGAGACATTAGTATTATTTCTGTCGTTGCAGGAGATTCGTCTCCACGCGGGCATGGCGCTGACCATTTTCGCCTTCAACAACACCCCCCAGCAGTTCGCCATCAGGGAGGCAGGGGGCATAAAGTTCTCCGTGTTTCAGCCTTTCCTCGAGTCGGAAGACGAGTTCCACCAGTGCTACGCTGCCTTCCAGGTATTCAGGTTTATTTATATATATATACAGCCCTGAAAGTGGCGAGTGGGGAAAACATTTGGCAAGTTTATAATTCACTTCACCCGCCAAATGCGAGTGGGCAAAAAACGATGTTCTTTCTCACACGAGATTCCTTTCCCAATCCATGTTTTCCCACACACCGGAAATACGATATGCAATTTGCGTGCTTGCCATAAATATGAAAGGATGTAGCAGTTTGTGGTTTAAAAAAGGAGAGTGAACAAGCCTGGTTCAACCTGTGGTAAGTTATCTGCCTTATTTTCCATACTGTGGTTTCTTTACAAAAAATGTGTACAGTTTAACTGTTAGTTTGGCTGGTAAAACTTTTGGTTTGGCTGGTAAAAAAAACCAAGTTACAGCCAAAGGCTGGTGGCCAACATTTTCCTCTTTCAGGGCTGATATATATATATATATATATATTATATATATATTTTTTATAGCCAACTGCTTTTTTGGGCTGTCCTTTCTTTCGGGCCGAACAGTAGTGGTGTTGCTCTCGAGCTGCACGTCTTGAGTCCCAACTCACAGCCACACCCCGGTTTGTCAGGTCGCAGGATCCGATGCCGGTGTGGCGGTGTATTTTTACCTCTATGAGATAAGTAGTCCTAGCCGGAAGTAGTCCTAGCGTAGCCAATCAGAATCGTTTGTTTGTCCGCCATTGTGAATTTTACGAAACTAAGTGCATGGCTTTGTACATCGATTTCTCGGCAAATATGTAGATTTACACCCTCCTGCTCTATTTCTTGGTTCTTTCCGTGGTTAGGGATAGGGTTAGGGTTAGATGGGTACAGTTCGCATGCGAGAGGTAGATATTTAATGACAGGTACTTATTTATCATAACACCGGCAGTCCAAGGGGAGCACATCTACATGGGTGCAACTCCCCCAAATGAAAAAACCTGAAAGGCCGGGGTCCAGGGACCCATGGCCCCAGCAGGGTACAGGGGCAGAGCCCCGTCGGACGATTCAGGGGGGCAACTTGAGAGAGATGAATGAATGAAAAATGGTGTTTTACGTCCTCTCGGTCATAGACACATATGGGACATTGGACAATTTGTAAATACAAAGATGGTGGGAACAATACTGGAGGCAATGCCCAGAGGCAGTGCAACATCAGTAAAGTCCCGATTTTTTTAACAATACAGATATGTGTAGCAGTAACCACGCCTCAGTTAAACCTCATCGACTATGGTACCGCCACAAGTAAGATAGTAATACAAGTTAATTTGAGAGAGAGATATAATGAGACAGACAGATAGTTAAAATGATAGACAGAGACAGTCTGAGTCTGATAAGCCTTGTAAAATTATGACATTGCCTTTGTAAACTTCCAAGATAAAAACAACTAAGTTCAAAACGCCCCAAATCGCTTCTGGTCATTTTTAATATTTGTTTTTGAATAAATTCAAAAAACAAGTTCAGTTTCTGGTAAAATTAAAAATACTGAAATCAGTTTAAAAATGAAAGAGTAGCTAGCACCCATCGGTCATCAAGAGGTCCTTTCTTCGTTTTACAGTCTGCAGTTTTTTTGGTTTAAAAAACCCACTTTTTCTGGGGTTTTCGTTCCCTTCCCTTCTCCTCTTCCTCCCTTTCCCCCTTTTATTTATATTTTCCATTTATTTTCATTTATAATTCTCATGTGTTTTTTTCTTTGACATGGTTTTCCATTTCCATTCTGAAGCTTTGAGTTTCAAATCAAATCAAATCAAATCAAATCAAAAAATCAAATTCACTTTATTATCTCCCAAGGAGAAATTTTGTTCAGGTGTAGATGTGAGGAGCGATTGATAGGTTCGTCAGGGTTGCCAAAATCGATAAAATGGTTTGAACGAGCAATGCTTACGAGTAAATTGGCCCTCTCCCCTGGAATTTGTACTAAACGGTTTCACTGTATATAAAAAGACTGATCTACCACTTCCCTATGTCTAAACCTGAAGTAAAAACCTGTACTCTTCTTTCATTTCTCCTTTTGTTTATGTCTGTTTTGTTTGTGTGCATGGCTGGAGTGGTTTGTGAGTTTTTTTTAATAATTAAAAATCGTTTGCGCTGCGAATGAGTTAATGTCCCTTTCGTGGTGCTGGGTGACATATTGACCACTGTGTCCTTACAGGTGGTGGTGCTGGCCAGGGTGATCGTGGACAAGGACCAGGTGACGCTGACCGCCCGGGGCATCAGGCAGCTGGTGGACAAACTGAGGTCCTCCGAGGACAAGGTTCTGGCCTGTACCCTGCTGGGTTTCTCTGTCTCTCCGTCTGACTCAATTCATGTTTCTGTCTTTCTTCTTCTTTTCTTCTTCTTCTTCTTCTTCTTCGATCGCATGTCTGACTTAGGCTGGAGGAAATCTTTTTGAAAGTGATTGTTGGAGAAAAAAAAAAAGGGCAGGAGAATGGACCGGAAAGGCTGAAAGATAGCAGATGACAGTAAGTAAAGTGAGTGCAGATGTGCCATGCTGCCATTATGCGCCTAAGTAAGAAATGATTAGGCCCAGCATGTCCGACTTCGGCTGGAGAAGGAAATCTTTTTGAAAGCGTTTCTTGGAAGAAAAAAAAAAGGCAGGAGAATGGACTGGAAAGGCAGAAAGATAGTAGATGACAGTAAGCAAAGGGAGAAGGCAGAGTCAAAGAGAGTGACAGATTAGAGGAAGTTACAAGCACAGAACTTCCAGAAGGTGGGGGAACTATTTGTACAAAAGACCCCCCGGTATCCCCACGGGGGGCTCTGTCTTTCTATGTCTGTTCCATCCTCTCTCAGTCTGCCTCTTTCTCTCTGGACGTCTGTTTCTCTCTCTCTCTCTCTCTCTCTCTCTCTCTCTCTCTCTCTCTCTCTCTCTCTCTCTCTCTCTCTCTCTCTCTCTCTCTCTCTCTCTCTCTCTCTCTCTCTCTCTCTCTCTCTCTCTCTCTCTCTCTCTCTCATTTCAGGACTTGTTGAGTGCATACAACTGATTCATAATTGTTACTTCTGTATAATTGTTTGGTCTTTTGTATGTATGAAATAGGTCGTACTGCCGCTATGGCTATAATGATAATGATAAGTATGATTATTGCAATGGAGATGATGAAGATGATGATGATGATGATGAAGACATTGATGACGATAATGATAATGATAAGTATGATTATTGCAATGGAGATGATGATGATGATGATGATGATGATGATGAAGACATTGATGACGATAATGATAAGTATGATGGTTATTACAATGGAGATGATGACGAAGACAATGATGATGGTGATGATTCAGGTGCTGGTGTTGGCCTGTAGCCTGCTGTCCTCCCTGGCCCACACTAGAGCCGGCATTCCTGACGCCATGATCACCACTGGGGCCATAGACCTGCTGGTGAATCATCTCAGCTCTGCTAATGACCAGGTTGGAGATATTACATATTGTCATACATACACACATGCAGAGCACACATACACACACACTCACGCACACATGCACACGCACACGCACACACACACACACACACACACACACACAAATTCAATAAATAACAAAGAAATTGAACAAGAATGAAATTGCTAACGAAAAATCTCTATTAATCTCTCTCTCTCTCCCCCCCCCCTCTCTCTCTACCTCTAACTCACTCTCTTTCATTCACCTCCATGTTAATCCATATCACATTTGCTCAATTACTTTGGTTCTCAATCACACACACACACACACACACACACACACACACACACACACACACACACACACACACACATTCACAAATGCATACTCACTTTTTGAAACTAGATCAGTAGAAACACAAAGAGCCCAAACTCTCTCTTCTACGAACGATTTCTGCAGTGATGTATCTTGGATGTCCAACTTCAAGTGACTGTACAGTCATAACTAGCAAAAATATTGGAATTCTGTTTTCTGTGTATTTATTTGGAACTTAAGGCCGTGTACACACGTAAGTGGATATTCCATGCGGAAACCCGTGCGCAATCCATAAATAAGTGAAACAAAGAAGGGAAAAGATTTGCACACGTGCCCGATTTTCCCCTATATGCGTAAACTTTTATTCTTCTTTCTTCCACTTATTTAGGGTTTTCTGTACGGAACTTGCACGTCTAATGTGAACCCAGCCTTAATCAAAACCAAAATGTTTCAATTTATGCAAATTTCTATATTTTTCACACTACAAGGCGCACCTTTGTATAAGGCGCACCCCCTAAATTTTACTCAAATTTTAGATTTTGTTATTATATTTTCTTACTATTTTATCAGTCACATTATAAGGCGCAGGGGTTTGAATTTGAGAAACAAAAGTATCACCTTATAGTCCGAAAAATACGGTTTTTCAATTTATGCAATTTTTGCAAAATGTTCGTTGTGTCTGGTTTTCTCATGCATCCGTCACATGTCATTTGTCATGTCATGTTGTTTGCCCAGGTGCGCAATGCGGCGGCAGTGTCTCTGGGCTACCTGACGTTCAACAAGACGGCGGCCCGCACCCTGCTGTCCATCTGCCGGAACACCCCGGGGCTGTTCAACAAGATCACCGACAACATCGGCGTAGACCCGCGCATCTCCCAGCACTTTGTCGGCGAGTTTGAGCGCGCCAAGATGATCGGTCTGCCCTCGCAGTGGTGAGTAGAGACTCACAGACTTGTGTATTTTTTAATGAGGGTAGAAAAAAAGCTTTGTCAGCTTATTCTTTAACCCTCAATAAAGATGATTTTGACTTGACGACTTGATTTGACTTGACTCTACTCTTTTCGAGTAGTATTCTACTCAGTTTGTACCTCTACTACTCTTCAAAATTGAAAATAATGCTCTAATTACTCAATTTTCAGTGAACATTGTTTGATGGTTTAATGAAGAGGTCTACTCATTTTGCACCCAAACTACTAATCTCAGCTATCCAGACTACTTAAGACTTGTGTAGGGGGTAACCAGGTCTGATCTGAGAGCGATGGGAGTGGGAGAGGGAAAGAAGGGAAGAGAAAGAGAGATGGGTAGGGGGGTGGGGGGGGGAGGGGGAGGGGGGGGGGGGGGGGGGGGGGGGGAGAAATGGAGGAGAATGAGAGAGAACACAGTGCAATTTTCTTGTCAGAATATGGAAGGCTTTGTCTAAAAACAAATTTGAGTGGTGAGTAGAGACTCTGAGCAGACCTGTTTACTCTACTCTTTCCGAGTACTCAATTTGGACCTCTACTACTCTTCAAGCTTGAAAATAATGCTCTAATTACTCATTTTTCAGTGAACATTGTTTGATGGTTTAATGAAGAGGACTACACATTTCACACCAAAACTGATCATTTCAGCTATCCAGACTACTCAAGACTTGTGTAGGGGGTAACCAGGTCTGAGAGAGTGATGGGAGTGGGAGAGGGAAAGAAGGGAAGAGAAAGAAAGATGGGTAACAGAGGGGGGGGGGGGGGGGGGAAATGGAGAAATGGAGGAGGGTGGTGGGAGAATGAGAGAGAACACAATGCAGTTTTCTTGTCAGGATATGGAAGGCTTTGTCTAAAAAAATGTTTTTTTTTTAAATGCCCCCCCCCCCCCCCCCCCCCCCCCCCCACCACCACACCCTCCAAGCATGATTCCTAAGTTTGATTATGAAAGGGGCAGTGGATGGATGCCTCGATACAGGGGAGCTGGACGACCCCGCCCCCTCCACGAGTCTCCCCCCATGGGGATACCTTTTGTAAAAATAGTTCACCCACCTTCTTGAGGTTCTGTGCTTGTAACTTCCTCAAATCTGCTACTCTCTTTGACTTTGCCTTTTCCCTTTGCTTTCCGTCATCTGCTATCTTTCTGACTTATTGGCCCCATTCTCCTGCCTTTTTTTCAAAAAAAAATCTTCCAAATACTTTTTCTCCTTTGAGCTCCTCCGAAATCGGAATGTGTCGGCTGTACGCAGCGGGGAGACCAGTGAAAACTGAAAACCGGACACATACGTACCTTATCCATTATGGCCATTATGGTCTAGTGTAGAGTAGCACAGTAGTGTAAAGTGGCCCAGAGGTAACGCGTTCGCCTTGTGTCAAGTAAACCCGAGTTCGAACCTGGGTACAGGGGATTTTTCCTCTCACTTTGCACTAGGCCTTACGGTCTGAACGTGGAGTCTTTCGGATGAGACGATAAACCGAGGTCCTGTGTGCCCATGCACTTAGCACACGTTAATCCCAGTGGCAACGAAAAAGTTGTCATTTGGTCAAAATTGACCCCCCCCCCCCCCCTTTTCCTTCCTCATCAGTCACACAAAAAATCGCATGCAAAAAAAGGAGAAAAAAAAGGGGGTGTCGTGCCTCTAGCTGCGACGCGCTCTCCAGGTGGGAGCAACCCGAATTTCACAGAGACGCCGCTGTGACTATAAAGTACCTAATACCGTGGTCTGGGAACGCAGAAGAAGAAGATAATGAAACATTGGCAGCTGTGATGATGTTGTGATGATGATGCGCAATTTGTGTGTGTGTGTCGCAGTTTGGAGATCAACGGGGGGCAGCCTGTTCGAGAACCCAGCAGAGCAGGTAGGGGAATTTATCACATTACTAAGTTACCAACCCTTTCATCGCCACTGTCGCCTCTTGGCACCACAATGATTTAACACCCACGTCACTAAAAGGCATCAAATGAGGGTCTGGTATCCAGTGACCTTATGTTCGACTTATGGCGATTATTTGACCGCCAGGGGGCAGTCAAACCACTAGGGGCTTATCACGCTATATTCTTAGTTGGGCGTAGTGAGAGAGAAAGAGAGGGTTGGACTCCTCCCTATCTCTCTCTCTTTATCCCCAACTACAAATATAGAGAGGATTAGCCCCACTCGAGCGTTGTGCCACCTGGCGGGCAAAAGAGCCAGCTAAGTCGCTCATTTTGGGAGGTAAGGATAGGCCCTAGTTTAGGCATGTCCCCCAGTATTCCAGACGAAATCTTTTCTCTACCCATGTAAGTATTGGAATAACCTCTCTGCACAAATCAAGCTTGCACCAAACCTTAACCAGTTTAAAAACCTCCTGGACAAAGACCCTAAATTGACAGAATTGAGATACCAACATGACTGATTGTGTCATCAAAAACCGTCACAGCTGTGCTCAATACTAAAAAAACTATATTGAAAGGGCACTTCAGAGGCCGCGAGGCCTAGTTGCCCTCATTACCTGACCTGACCTGACCTGACCTAAGTTTCATGGTAAATTTTGGCTGAGGAATGGCTAGCATTGAAAGGGTTAAAGGGCCACACCCTGACGGATGAGTTTTTGCAAGAAACACGTCCAGATCACCAGGAAAACACCCTTTACAGAGATCGCAACAGTCAGTTTGCTCTGGTTTTCTAGAAATCAAACCGTCAAATCGGTGATTCCTCCTTGGCAGATTCTTTCAGTGGCCGCCTGAGTAGCTTAGACCAAATCATGAAATTTCCACAATACAAGCCTTTTTATTTACAGTTTACCAAAAGGAGTTTCGCTCACAACAAAGGAAATAGTTCCTTTTTTTTTTTACTGCACTACAAAGAAGAAAAAGCTGCAACTACTCTGAGTGGCCTCCACCCACCCCGTCCAAAATGGCTTCTCTCTCCGGCAACTCCGCCAAGGAGGAATCGCCGTTTTGACGGTTTGATTTCTAGGAAACCAGAGCAAAGTGAGTGTTCTGATCATTGATTAGGCTGTCTTTCTGGTGATCTCGACGTGTTTCTTCCAAAAACTCATCCATCATGGTGTCCCTTTAACCTCTCCGTGGGGATACCGGGCGGGGTCTTTTGTTCAAACAGTTCCCCCAACTTCTTGAAATTCTGTGTTTGTAACTTCCTCTAATCTGTCACTCTCTTTGGCTCTGCCTTTTCCATTTGCTTACTGTCATCTACTATCTTTCTGCCTCACTGGTCCATTCTCCTGCCTTTGTTCTAGAATTTCTTACAAAGGTTTTCTCCAGCTGAAGATGGACTTGCTGAGCCTATGTCTTAGTTAGGCGCATGACAGCAGCATGACTTATCTGCTCTCATATGACAGGACATTTCTGAGTGACTGACACAGAAGAACCTGTTTCCCTGTCATTGAAGCTCTTTCTTTCTTCCCCTCCTCTTTCTTGCCGTTAGGACCATTTCTCAAACGTGTGTGTGTGTGTGTTATCTTCTTGTTCGTCTTTGTTTAAATGCGTTATGAATGTTTAATGCGTGTGCGTGCTTCGATTTGATTTTTTATCAAGATTTAGTGCCGTATAAATACTGTATATTGTTGTTGCTGTTGCTATCAGCCTGTGTTCTTTTTCTTGCATATAATACAGTGGAACCTCCCTTATAAGACCTTCAAAAATCATCCAAAATGAGGTCTTACAAGGGAGGGGTCTTATAAGGGAGGTAATTTTAATGCTAAGAAAGAAGGGTAATGTCTCAGAGAAGTAGGTCTTAATATGTGGGAGTCTTATAATGGGAGGTTCCTCTGCATTCTCCGTCAATCATTTGATGATTATGACGCTTACAACGTGGGGGGTTTCCAACTAAACGGTTGACTTGTGTAGAAAACTTGCTGCCCAGATGATCAGCATTTGACGCCGCAGTACAGTACAATAAAACGCAATGCAATACAGTACTTGATTGTGCGACAAGTTGTGACTACATGTAACTTAACCCTCTCCCTACTACAGAACCGAAATGTGCCCGATTTTTTTTTTTATCACTGGCTCCCGTTTGCGCCGATTGCGACCGCTGAACGCCAGGTCTAGTACGTTCACTTTCACTTTCTCCCTACCCACAATGCAATATACTAAGTTAGGTCTTCCTGTTTCTGACACTCCCGGATCCATTTTTGGTCTTTACAGCAAGGGAAAGCACCCAATAGTCTTTTTGAACGCATTTTTCTAAGTGACGCCTAATTTCCACGTGACGTGAGCAGTAATGACCACGTGCGATGTTTGGAGTGCCATTACGGATTTTGTCTTCCAATTCATGGTTTGTTGTGTGACATTGTGTTAGCTTTTGAATAAAAATATCATTGCTATTCAATATGCATCTTTCAGAAATGAAAGGTGAGTTAGACTTTATTCTGGGTGATTTTTTTTAATAAAAGATTTGGTGTGACGTTCGGAGTTACTCCCCTTCTCTTATGCAATAGGATCGATTCTCGGTTCGAGTGATCGGGAGACATAGGGTTAACCCAATGACTCCCAACCATTCGAACCGGGAATCGATCCCAGTTCCCGAGAGATGGGAATTAACTGAACGTCACACCAAATCTTTTCATTAAAAAAAATCACCCAGAATAAAGTCTAACTCACATTTCATTTCTGAAAGATGCATATTGAATAGCAATGATGATATTATTATTCCAAAGCTAACACACTGTCACACAACAAACCATGAATTGGAATTAAAAAAAATCCGTAATGGCACTCCGAGCATCGCGCCGAGTCAATACTGCGTCACTTCACGCGGAAAGAAGAAAAAAGTTTGGGGTCACTTACAAAAATCTGTTCAAAAAGACTAGTGGGTGCTTTCCCTTGCTGTAAGAACCAAAAATGGACCAGCGAGAGTCAGGAACAGGAAGAACTAACTTAGTATATTGCATTGTGGGTAGGGAGAAAGTGCAAGTGAACGTACTAGACCTGGCGTTCAGCGGGCGCAATCGGCGCATACGGGCTGCATGAGTTGACAAAATTCGGTCGAATTTGGCGTCTGTGTCCTACAGAGGGTTAAAGTGCACCAGTTTAAATTGTTCACCACAAGCAAAAACTCTGAGCCACTTCTTTGGTTTCATTAACTCATTCTGGACGAATTACGAGAATACTCGGAACAGGAGAACGCCAGTCAGGGCCTACTGACGATCTTTGACAATAAAGCTGATTGACCGAGTCGATTACGTCTTTGACCTCAAAACGTGAACACCGCCCCTGTGGTGTGATGTCCAGGTCACTCCAGGCCTCAGACCTCCCACAGCAGTGCGGGCACCCGCCACAACGCCCTGGCCCCCTTGTCGCGGGCCGTCTCCGCGCCCTCCTCCAGGGGCGCGGCCTCCTCCTCCCGGAGGTCAGCGCAGCAGCAGGTGCCCCACATCGTGGTGCAGCAGGACTCGGAGAACACGGTGCCCCATGTCAACAGCGCCAGACAGCAGCAGCGCCACAAAATGGCGTCTGAAACCAGCGCCGCCGCACCCCCCCGCCCCAAGTCGTCCAAGGCCAGTGGGTTCAAGTCTCAACTGTCGGCATGGAAAAAGTGAGAAACTTGTGGTGTGCTTGCTGAAAGTTACGACTTTTTTATATATTTTTTTTAGGGGTGGGGGGGGGGGGTAGAAGTTTTGCCTGGAAAAAGGTGATAACAAAGCAATGAAAAGGATTGCAGAAAGTTTAAAAGAAAAATTATTATTTCTGAAAGTAAAAATCTATGTAACGTCCTCCGGTCTGGAACAGACACATATGGGACATCAGTAGATATAAAGATTGTGGGAACGATCCTGGAGGCAATGCCCGGAGGCAGTGCAACACCAGGAAAACCCCAGAATTTTTAACAATACAGATGTATAATTAGAGTGATTATTTCTGAAGCGCAAGACCTCAAGTGCGTTTAAATTTTGACTTTCAGTGTGGAAAAAAAAAAGTACTCTTATACAGTAAATTTCTTCTTCTTCTTCTCGTACATCAGAGAAACAGTAAATTTGAGCTTCTAGTTTTGTTGTTGTTGTCGTCGTTGTTAGCCTATCAACGACACCAAACAGCAGAAAACGTTGATTGAAATAGTGAGGCTAAGAGAGGAGACATGGGTGTAACTACACCCAACAGCAGAAAACGTTGATTGAAATAGTGAGGCTAAGAGAGGAGACATGGGTGTAACTACACAAAACAGCAGAAAACGTTGATTGAAATAGTGAGGCTAAGAGAGGAGACATGGGTGTAACTACACCCAACAGCAGAAAACGTTGATTGAAATAGTGAGGCTAAGAGAGGAGACATGGGTGTAACTACACCCAACAGCAGAAAACGTTGATTGAAATAGTGAGGCTAAGAGAGGAGACATGGGTGTAACTACACAAAACAGCAGAAAACGTTGATTGAAATAGTGAGGCTAAGAGAGGAGACATGGGTGTAACTACACCCAACAGCAGAAAACGTTGATTGAAATAGTGAGGCTAAGAGAGGAGACATGGGTGTAACTACACCCAACAGCAGAAAACGTTGATTGAAATAGTGAGGCTAAGAGAGGAGACATGGGTGTAACTACACAAAACAGCAGAAAACGTTGATTGAAATAGTGAGGCTAAGAGAGGAGACATGGGTGTAACTACACCAAACAGCAGAAAACGTTGATTGAAATAGTGAGGCTAAGAGAGGAGACAGGGGTGCAACTACACAAAATGAAAACCCCTGAAAGGCCAGTGTGGCGGTGTATTTTTACCTCTATGAGATAAGTAGTCCTAGCCGGAAGTAGTCCTAGCGTAGCCAATCAGAATCGTTTGTTTGTCCGCCATTGTGAATTTTACGAAACTAAGTGCATGGATTTGTACATCGATTTCTCGGCAAATATGTAGATTTACACCCTCCTGCTCTATTTCTTGGTTCTTTCCGTGGTTAGGGATAGGGTTAGGGTTAGATGGGTACAGTTCGCATGCGAGAGGTAGATATTTAATGACAGGTACTTATTTATCATAACACCGGGGTCCAGGGGTAATGTCCCCCTGCAGCTGAAGAAAAAATTTGATTTATGAAGGTATTTTAGTTTGCTTTTTCCACAATTTATACAAATGCTTATTTTAAAGTGTTTGAAAAATACATTAGACACACAAAGATCTTGTTTGACAAATTAATTAAAAAAAGAAATTCCTTTTCTGGTAAACAGGCAGTCCTTGTATACCCATGAGGATAATGAAATTGTAAAAAGGGGAAAAACTCTCTTCCTAATTAACTCCCCTCCACCAAAGTTGATTACGATACCAATCAACTAGCAATGAGTGGATCAGAGTCAAAGGGAAGCAAAGCATCATCCTCAAAAAAGGATGTGCCAGATTCAACTTTATGACCCTTCACCCACACAGTACACATCAACATAACATGGACGCTCCTTCTTGCAGGATGTCCTGAATTGCAGGATTTTTAAAATCCCTACAGCCGGCATCGCGGGATTATGAGAATTTGACAAGCAATGCTTTTCTTACACACACACACTTGTACAATAAATCGGAAGTCGATTATTAACTAAAACAAAGTGTTTTGATCGCTCATATGTCACTATACTGTGGCGGTACCATAGCCGATGAGGTTTAACCGAGGCGTGGTTACCGCTACACCTATCTATATTGTTAATAACTCTGGACTTTACTGGTGTTGCACTGCCTCCGGGCATTGCAGCCAGTATTGTTCCCACCATCTTTGTATCTACAAATGTCCCATATGTGTCTATGACCGAGAGGACGTAAAACACCATTGTTCGTTCGTACTTGTACAATAAAAAGGGCCTCTATAATCATTTGCTATATTCAAAGGAATGTAGCACTTGTACTAAGTCTAGAGGGGTGAAAAAAGAGCAGTAAATGCGTGTGTGTGCGCTGCGCTGCCCCTGCACTCCGCCGGGGCCGCCCCCTTGCAGGATGTTTGAAATTTCCCAGGAGCACCCATGACATAGTCTGAAAGTACTAGACCCAGAAGTTGAGAACGTGGTTGATCAGTTTTCAATGGGAGAGGATTTAGCTTAGTTCGACTTTGGGGCCCATGTGGGTTGTCCCTTGACAATGTGATGTTTTGAGAGGAATCTCCCATTTTGAAGGACCCCCCCAGACAACAATGTGTCATATAAACTTCGCTCTCTTTTTTTGTACGTATGTGTGTGTGTGTGCATCAATGGAAGAGAATGGGTGAGCGATTGAATTGTTGATTTCAGGGTTTGGTTTGCTCCGTTTTTATATTAGTCGTCGTTTTTTTATCCAGTTTAATGATAACAAATAAATTTTGTATTTTGGGCAGATTTGTTTTGTGCAAGAATATTGGGCAAAATGGTTAGATTTGCACCTGTATTTTTTTTATGTTTGACTTTAAAAAAAAGCAATTTCATGTGTTATGATTGTGTACATGACATACCATTTTCAATTTTAATGTCATTTTACATTCGTTTTTGCTTGATGTATTATGCTTAATTATTAGAGTTGCAATGGTAATTTTTTTGATCTATCATTATCATCATTCTATGGATCGATAAAGTGGGCTGGTGCCCTCACAATTTCTCATTCTGTTTAATGTTTTTGGGGGTGGGTTTTTTAATGTCTATATAGGCAATTTTTGTTTTGTTTTAAATGTTATTTTCAGATGAAATGAAGTGTATATGAGATCATGATATATGAGGTATTCTAAATCAGTTCTAGAAGTGTATGGTTTGCAAAGTTATTTGTAATGTTGTTTCACACTTTAGATTTTTTTATTCTTCTTGTCTCTTGAAATGAAGCTAAATACTCGCGTGTCTGTTCAACGTTGAATCGTGCATAGATTTTACGTTAAATGTCTTCGCTATGCAAATCAGGCAAAAATCAGGCTCAGATTAAATCATTGCACAATTTTTGCTCGAGGCCAATCCGTTGTGATTTTAAATAATTGATCTGTGATACTTATCAATTCCGAATTTCACATTGATTTTTTGTAAAATTAATGTTTTTTTGTCACATTCCGTCCATGTTACAGCACCTGTGATAGATTTTTAAACAAATCTTAGCATAAAATCTATTGATTTCTTTTTTTGATTGTGATATGACTATTTATGGCACAACTTTTAAAAACTAAAATGTAGATAACTGCCACTGCATGGTTAAAAGTGATGATTTGCATGTTTACTGTTGGTTGTTTATTAATTTTTCTTCAATTATTTGGTACAAATCATGTAATGCCTTTAGCCGATACTGTAGGGGGAAAAAATACACAAAATAAGTTAGTTTTTAAAAAATCGAAAATCTATTTATACAAGGGTAATAAAGAATGCAGAAATTCATCAAACTACTTGTTTTCTGTTATCGTTTTTGGGGTGTGTGTTTTTCTTTCTCTGAATAGCTATTTTTACTATTGTCTGTAAGCAATTTTTGGACACACATAATTAATTCTTATAGTACTATGGACGGATATATTCGCCCAAGACATCACTCTACATGCATGTGTGCGCCTGTGGGTGTGGGTGTTGGCGTGTAAGTGTACCGTATGTTATTGTTGTTTCTGTGCAGTCATATTTTAAAAGTTGTATATTTCCCATAGTTTTCGTGCGTCTTAACTGATAAATGTTTTTATTCAATTTGTGATTGTATGTATGACACTTACCCTTTCACCGCCAATGTCGCATTTTAGCACCACAATGATTTAACACCCGTCACGAAAAGGCCTCAAACCAGGGTCTATTATCCAAAGAGCTTCTTTTCATAATTCTAGGAGGTAAGAATAGACCTTACTTTATACATGTCACAGAGGAATCCCCAATATTGCAGATGATTTTTTTTCTCTACCCAGGTAAGATTCATGGAAACGTTTTTGTTGAAAAATGGCTGGCGGCGAAAGGTTTTTTTTTTTTTTTTTTTTTTTGCGGCGAAAGGGTTAATATGATGCTGTTAACTGTGTTTTTTTATGATTTGTAATGCCTTTATACTGTTGTAAAGCGCGATGAGCCCAATGTGGGGTATCACGCTATATAAGTATCCCCTATTATTATATTATTATTATTACATTCCCACCAAATGCAAAGACATTCACTGCCAAGCACCCTGCCATGCGTTGTTTTTTTTAGAGCTTTAGTCACGGTTTCTGCCGTTAACTTAAAGCAATGCATGCGAAATTTAATAGTTGCTCTCCTCTTGTCGGTTGAGATGCAAGGAAAACCAAGAATGTCAAAAAATACACTGCTAGAAGAATGAAGGCACACACACACACACACACACACACAGAGATGCAGCTCATGTACACACATGCACAAATGCAGCAAGCGCACACACACACACACACACACACACACAGAGATGCAGCTCATGTACACACATGCACAAATGCAGCAAGCGCACACACACACACACACACACACAGAATCTCTGAGAGATGCAGCTCATGTACACACATGCACAAATGCAGCAAGCGCACACACACACACACACACAAAATCTCTGAGAGATGCAGCTCATGTACACACATGCACAAATGCAGCAAGCGCACGCACACGCACACACACACAGATGCAGCTCATGTACACACATGCACAAATGCAGCAAGCGCACACACACACACACACAGAGATGCAGCTCATGTACACACATGCACAAATGCAGCAAGCGCACGCGCACACACACACACAGAGATGCAGCTTATGTACACACATGCACAAATGCAGCAAGCGCACACACACACACACACACACACACAGAGATGCAGCTCATGTACACACATGCACAAATGCAGCAAGCGCACGCACACACACACACACACACACAGATGCAGCTCATGTACACACATGCACAAATGCAGCAAGCGCACACACACACACACAGATGCAGCTCATGTACACACATGCACAAATGCAGCAAGTGCACAGTCACACACACACACAATTATTGAGGCAGCTAAAGGCTGTATCAAATCATCTGACTTTGTCAAAAGAGGAGTTTCATTCAACGGAACCTTCTTCTTCGATCGCTCAGACAGTTTCCTGCCAATTATGAGCGCAGATGCGTCACGTTGCCGTTATGCGCCTAAGTAAGAAATAATTAGGCCCAGCATGTCCGACTTTGGCTGGAGGAAATCTTTCGGAAAGTGTTTCTAGAACAAAGGCAGGAGAATGAAACGGAAAGGCAGACAAGATAGTAGACGACAGCAAGCAAAGGGAAAAGGCAGAGTCAAAGAGTGACAGTTTAGAGAAAGTTACAAGCACAGAACTTCCAGAAGTGGGGGAAATAGTTGTTGTTCCCTGGCTTAAAGACTCCAGGGATCATCCCAACAGCCGAAGCAATTAAACACTATGGTACAAATGCACCAGCTAAGGATGAGAACATTACTCGTGTGACCGTTTCTGATTACCCCACCACGCGGGCAGCCACACTCTGACTTCGGAGGAGGGTGAACTAGTCATACTAAAGACCCCCCAGGTATCCCCACAGGGGGGTTATTCAACGGAACGTTCACTGACCATTGTGGTAAAGCAAAACTTCAGTTGAATGTAGAGTCCCAACGCAGCGCTACTTGGTAAATACAAATGTGCATCTACGACGCTCCCATCTCCCATCTGACGCACTGGATTTCAGTCAGGCCAGCCACTCCAGTCACAAAATGCAGCAAACATTTTCTCCTTACTTCTCCTGACGCACTTTATCGATCAAAAAAGGTTAAAACATTTTAACTCTTCTAGCACCATGCATTTTTTTGATGTTCTTGGTTGTCCGTTGAACACACAACAGGGATGTAATTATTTTTTGTCGAGTGCGCATGCATTTGTTTTTTAAACGGCAGAAACAGTGACAAAAGCGTTAAAAACAGACAAACGCATGGCAGGGTGCTTGACAGTGAATGTCTTTGCATTTGGTGGGAGTGTAGAGTGACGTCTTGGGTGAATTCATTTGCCCGTGGTACTAGAATAGTTAAAGAGACCCCTTCAAATGTCCAGGTGACATAATAAAAAAAATTAGAGGCGTAATTTGAGCACCCTGATTTCGAAGACAGAATTAGGCCGTGTACACACATAAGCGGATATTCCATGCGGAAACCTGTGCGCAATCCATAAATAAGTGAAGCAAAGAAGGGAAAAGATTTCCCCTGTATGCGTAAACTTTTATCCTTCTTTCTTCCACTTATTTAGGGTTTTCCGTACGAAACTTACACGTCTAATGTGAACCCGGTCTTAATATTTCAACTTTAATTTGACAGAGTGGAATAGCAGAGCTGATTCTAGGGTGCGGGATTGCTAAAATCCCCCCTTCCTTCCCGCAATAATCGGGTTTAAGCGCGGGCCGACGACCGCATATTTGCAAAACTGCCCGCACTTTTTACCGCTCGCTGCGGGAATTCCTTCGTCGTCTGCACAAACCGAAAGCAGGGGGGGGAGGGGGGTGGGGGGCAATGCAGTGCAAACTGTGTTTGAAAAACAAAATGCATTGACATCGCCCACAGGCGCATCAAATCCATTGGACCTGCCCCCCTTTTTTCATTCTTAGGGGGGGAGCGCCCCCACTTTTTCAATCTTAGGGGGGAAGCCCCCCCACTTTTTAAAAATCCTAGAATCAGCTCTGAATAGTCCGATACAGCTTTAAGACAAAAAAGACACAATGCAGGTTGCACAGTTCAGGTCAGAGCGTTTACTGTACACATGTGGTCATAGAAATTGAACACGGTTCAAAACATAGTTCAAAACATACACAAAAAGTCAACATGATTTAGAAAATTGTCCAAATTCCAGTGTCAACTCGCTGGTTTTCATCTGACGCTGTAACAATGACTGACAAAACCTTCATACGATTTAGGAAATTGTCCAATTTCCAGTGTCAACTCGCTGGTTCTTTAGTCTGACGCTGTAACAATGACTGACAAAACCTTCATACGATTTAGGAAATTGTCCAAATTCCAGTGTCAACTCGCTGGTTCTTTCGTCTGACGCTGTAACAATGACTGACAAAACCTTCATACGATTTAGGAAATTGTCCAAATTCCAGTGTCAACTCGCTGGTTCTTTAGTCTGACGCTGTAACAATGACTGACAAAACCTTCATACGATTTAGGAAATTGTCCAAATTCCAGTGTCAACTCGCTGGTTCTTTAGTCTGGCGCTGTAACAATGACTGACAAAACCTTCATACGATTTAGGAAATTGTCCAATTTCCAGTGTCAACTCGCTGGTTCTTTAGTCTGACGCTGTAACAATGACTGACAAAACCTTCATACGATTTAGGAAATTGTCCAATTTCCAGTGTCAACTCGCTGGTTCTTTCGTCTGACGCTGTAACAATGACTGACAAAACTTCATACGGTTTTTCTTCATGATCTACACAACAGATGAGTGAAAGTAGCACATTCTCTCCATCCTGAAATGACACGTTTCAACGTTCTCTGAATCTTCCCATTCGCGACCGCGTTAAAAATAATTTCCAATGTGTGTGTATCAGTGCATACAGGATGGGTGGGAATAGTGTTAGAATTGCATGTGTATCTTCTTGTTTCAATCTGCCATCAATTTTGGCAGAAATGGTGGATTTTATAAGACCATGGATCCGGATGACAAGATGGCCAATCCTGAAGATTCTTTCTATCAGCTTTTTCAATCTGATTTCAGGAACATGCCTGAACTACTTTCACCCATGTAGCACATTCACAGCTTCTTTTTTTTTCTTCAGATGGGAAAGCAGACATGTTCCTGACTGGCTGGGTCACATAGATTAGGTTTTTCTTCTTTTGTCTAAATCTTTTTCCCCTAAGGCGCTTCTTCTGCAGATGCCCCTGTTTTAAGTGACAAAATAGTCAAATGTGACTGTGGTCACTCAGATGGAAGGAAGACACATGTCTCCCTTTACCAAGCATTTACACCCAAAAAGTCTTTACATATGTTTTTGCAACCGTAACTATCGGAAGTACCTTGATAGATTACTTCCCTTTGCTTTTAAACACTTTTGGGATATCACAGGTGCTCTCCATTCAACCATAGCTGACCATAGGAGACTTATTGCAATCGGTCAAGTGCTAACCAAGACTAAATTACTAACATTTGTAAATCACCCTACAAGCATACCTGTTGACCCAGCTTACTATTTTTACATTGTTCTTTACTTTCATAAGTGTATCAATTTTGTTGTTTTCCAATTCACATTCGTGGAAATCTTTTGACAGCTGATATAAGAACATACTTCTTGTGATGATGTGCCTCGAAAACACAACCTCAAAATTCTTTAAAAAAGCGAGAGAAAAACAATTATATACATAATACACATGTCAATTGTTCCTAATTCTTGTTCCAAAGTTTTGGTTTCGAAAACACAATCTTTTTGAGAGTGATACTAAAAAATAATGTACACATGTACATTCTCCCTTTCAGAATGCTTTTTCCCTGTGTGGATACCGGGGGTCTTTTCTAGAAATAGTTCCCTCACCTTCTGGAAGTTCTGTGCTTGTAACTTCCTCTAATCTGTCACAATCTTTGACTCTGCCTTTTCCCTTTGCTTACTGTCATCTACTATCTTTCTGCCTTACCGGTCCATTCTCCTGCATTTTTTCACGAAACACTTTCAAAAAGATTTCCTCCAGCCGAAGTCAGACATGTTGGGCCTATTTCTTAGTTAGGCGCATAACGGCAGCATGACTCATCTGCGCTCATAATGAGCGACTTAGCGGGCTCTTTTGCCCACCAGGTGGCATAACGCTCGAGTGGGGCTAATCCTCTATATTCTTAGTTGGGGATTAAGAGAGAGAGATAGGGAGGAGTCCAACCCTCTCTCTCTCTCTCACTACACCCAATTAAGAATATAGCGTGATAAGCCCCACTTGAGCGTTATGCCCCCTGGTGGGCAAATAATCGCCATAAGTCGACCATTGACGGGAAACTGTCTGAGTGATCAACGAAGAAGAAGAATGCTTGTTCCAGTGTTTTTTCCTTGAGGGAATGTATGCTGTTAAGATCAGTCGAGTCAACGACTATTGAAACAAGAAGAAATCAAAATGGTTGAGACTATAGTACTGTATACAGAACAAGGATAAGGACCAAAATTGTAAATGAAAAGCGAAAATTAAAGTCAAAACTTCCGAGCCTACCCTTTAAAGGGTCACTCTGACGGATGAGTTTTGCAAGAAATACGTCGAATTCACCAGGAAAACACCCTTTACAGAGATCGCAACATTCAATTTGCTCTGGTTTCCTAGAAGTCAAATCGGCAATTCCTCCTACTGGAAGTCAAATTCTTTCACTCAGGCGGTCAAATTCTGGCCGCCCGAGTCGCTTAGACCTAATCACGAAATTTCTACAATACAAACTTTTTTTTTTTTTATACAGTTTAAGAGTTTTGCTCACAACAAAGGAAACAGCTCCATTTTGTTTTTTTACTGCACTACAAGAAGAAAAAGCTTCAACCACAATGAGTGACCTCCACCCACCCCATCCAAAATGGCTTCTCTCTCCGGCACCTCCGCCAAGGAGGAATCGCCGTTTTGACGGTTTGATTTCTAGGAAACCAGAGCAAGGCACCTCCGCCAAGGAGGAATCGCCGTTTTGACGGTTTGATTTCTAGGAAACCAGAGCAAAGTGAGTGTTCCGATCCTTGAAAAGGGCTGTCTTTCTGGCGATCTCGGTGTGTTTCTTGCAAAAACTCATCCGTCAGGGTGTCCATTTAACTACGGCAAAATATGAAACACCTTCACCAGATTAAATAAACATCAAATGACTGACTTAACTTTGGAGACAGAAATTCTGGGCTGTAGGTCACAGCCTTACTGAGAACAACACAATAACGCTCAAATCATCGAAACAAGAAATCGCACGATTTTCTCTACCTTTGTGACATTATTTGAAATTGAGCAATGGTAGAACTAAACACAAACGTCGCATCCTTTAGTCTATATACACCCTTAGTATTTCATTTGCATCTACTAAAGCTGAGTACGTTGTCATGCAAGCTCCACTACAATTAAAGCAAAATGTAAAGAGTATTTCATGAAAATAACGTTGCATAATCGTGCGATCTTAGAATGTCCCTTCTGAATCAAAGGCCACTTAACAGCGTACGCGTGTATGCACTTCTTAAGGCTCAGCCACGCGTCCACTAAAATCGCACAACTGTACGATGCGATGCGATCACATGGTCTCCAAGAACAAATGCGATTGGCGCGTCGATACCACGTGATCGAATCGTATCGCAGTCATGCGATTTTTTCTGGACGTGTGGCTGGTCCTTTAGACTCTCATTTCTTTCAACATTTAGAAGCAGGGGAGCTAAATCCTAGATCATACGCATAAACCCACGATTTTCGCCTGAAATATGCGTATCTTCTGGCTTCAGTTGGACTTCCGATCATCTTCATTTAGTATGAAACTAACTCACATTTTGTGTGTACATAACATGTAGAAGACTTGGATCGCGGTGAATGAAGCACTACAAGCAGTCACTCATTCTTTGTTTTTCTCAGTTATGGTTCCCAAACCAGTAACTTGAAAGCAAACTTCCCCTGTGGGGATCTTTCGTAAACATAGTTCCCCCACCTTCTGGAAGTTCTGTGCTTGTAACTTCCTCTAATCTGCCACTCTCTGTGACTCTGCCTTTGTCCCTTTGCTTTCTATCATCTTCTATCTTTCTGACCCATTCTCCTGCCTTTTTTCAAAAAAATCTTCCAAGTAATTTTTCTCCTTTGAGCTCCTCCGAAATTGGAACGTCGGCTGTACGCAGCGGGGAGACCATTGAAAACTGAAAACCGGACACATGCATACCTTAACCATTATGGCCATATGGCCTGGGAACACAGAAGAAGAAGAAAGCAAACAGATTTGGGCCCCTGATCATGAGTGTGTCTTAGACAGTCAACACGGGTAGTAGTATGTAAGTAAGGCTAAACAGACAATCGTTTCGGGAGTTTAGTCTAACTTACTATTACCCGTGTTGACTGTCTAAGACGCCTTCATGATTAAAGGCCCTGAGAAATAGAAACTTTGTACCAGCTGCGGATAGATCAAACAGGTCTTTCCATTTGCAGACAAGCTCCTAAGTGTCTGTGACTTTCAATCTCTAAGAATAATTTAAAATAATAAGATACATTAACCCCTTGACTGCCACCAACATATTACGTACATACCTGATGACATCACTTAAAACGTCATCAGATGAAGAGGAATACATATGCTGGCTTTTGCTCTTGCACAATTACAATCAAGAACGCACCAAGGCATAGACTGGATTGGAAACCGAAACTGAGGTCACCATGAGAGCAGGGCATGCAAAGCCACAGAATTTGAGACATTGTTTTTAATTTTATGATTGATGGAAAATGAGGCCGTAACTTGGCATAAATAAAACGACTGTCACTTTTCGACAGAACCAGCAGAGAATCAATAATAATAATCGCAGCAGAAATCTCAGAAACATGCATGGCCATTTTTTTTCTCTTTCTTCCTTTTTGTTGTTGTTTGTTTTGCTTTCGCTTTTCAGACAACAGAACCGGCACGAAATCGGCAACACAACAGCAAACATCTAAAAAAAAACGTGTGGCCAATTTGTTTAATTTTCTTTTTCTTTTCACTTGCTAGCATCTCGCTGCTTGAAGGTGTGCTATTTTCTTTCTCTTTCTGTTGTTGTTTGTTTTGCTTTCGCTTTTCAGACAACAGAACCAGCAGGAAATCGTTAACACAACAGCAAACATCTCAAAAAACCGTGTGGCCAATTTTTTAAATTTTTTGTAATTTTCACTTGCCAGCATCTCGCTGCTTGAAGGTGTGCTATTATCTTTCTCTTTCTGTTGTTGTTTGTTTTGCTTTCGCTTTTCAGACAACAGAACCGGCAGGAAATCGGCAACACAGCAGCAAACATCTCAAAAACGTGTGACCAATTTTTTATTCTTTTTCATTTGCTAGCATCTCGCTGCTTGAACTAGTTGAAGGTGCGCTATTTTCTGTTCTTATCTTTCTTTGTTCACTTGCTGGCCTCCTGCTGTTCGAAGATGGGGTACTTCTGCAGCGCGTCTTCCCAGGACGTGCGGCCCAGAGAGAGGTCCCGCACCAGTGCGGGAAGTTCGTCCATCTGAAACCGCACGGTAAAATACACTGTAAAAGACATGTGAAATGAGGCTTTATACCGAAACTTCTCTGTCCCTGTCTCGTGTACTGAGATGTGAACGCCACCTACTTAAGATTATCGGCCTTGCCTGCCAGGAACTATGTATTTATCGGATCATTAGGCGCTGCTGTGTATAAGGCGAATAGGGCAATTAAAAAAACAAAATCTGAAAAAAAGCCAAAGGTGCCCTTGTTTATAAGGGCCTCACACCTCGCAAAAGAAAGTCAAACTTTCAAGCACATACGCGTCCTGTAAACGCTTACCGACCGCCATTACTGCTGTAATAAACGAAAGTTGGCTCCCCTTTCAAATCATCAAACTTTTCCGTTTGTGCTGCTTCCTGTTTGTTTGAAATTTTTTTCGCAAAAACTGATAGAATTATGGCATTTTAAACTCTACAACAATGCTTTTTACATCCAATGAAGGGTTATGGCATATGTTGGACAGCATCTCGAACGATAACAGGGATTTTGAAGCATTTTACCGTGAGTAATCGTCGTATCGGCGACTCATGACCACTTTCGATGTCTGACTCACAGTAAACTGTACTGAACACGGCAATCGTTGCCTCTCTTCTCACGATTTTGTTCACTAATAGGGCGCCCTCGTTTACTAGGCGCATAGGTCAAAATTGGAGAACAAAATTTTGCCTTACAACCCGAAAATTACAGTAGTAGTATATAGCCACAGAAAATTATCTCTCCTGACTAGTCACTAGGCGGCATGGTCAAGTTGGTTCAAAAATTATCGCCCTTTCGCGTCGCCAATACGTAGTATAAAGCCCCATTGGTGATACTAAGGGGCAAAACGAAAGCACAAGGAAATGCTGTAGAATACAGCAAATCAGTCATTTCACGATACGGCGTAGAAAAAGGAAAGAGAACATTTAGAACAACCCAAAGAAAAAGAAATGGATTTTTTTTTAAACAACTCGAAGAAAAGAAGAAAAAAATGTAAAAAGTTGTGACTCGGAAGAAATGTAAAACGAAAAGCTTTGTTGAGCGAAAAAAAAAAGAAGAAGACATTTCTAGAACCAGAATATAATTATCTGCAATACAAAATGCATGACTGACATAGTCTTTGTATGTGCAATTCTATTTAGCTTACCCTTGGAGAAATTAAAGTCAAAACAAAAGCGATTTATGAAGTCACGCGTGACAAGCGAGCACCAGATCTGCCTACCCCAAATTTCTTTTTTAGGTACTCCACAAAATAAAATTCCGTACTTTTTCTCAAAATTCCGTATTTTGCAAGGAGACCCAAAAACGGAACATTACAGAACATTAAACCGCCATGCGAAATGACGAAAAACACTCGATTTTGACCGATCTTAGAAGACCTTAAGTTCAAATTTTTGCAGTATTAATTTTCCATTTACCGTACTGCAGTACTGGGGCTCCAAATCGTGTACAAAATACGGAAAAATCGTATGGGTAGGCAGGTCTGGAGCACTCATCGGCACACGCATCAATTTCATGGTTTCTCTCAATCTAAGCGTCGCCCTGCGGGCCTTTCAGACAGTAATGCCCTGAGGAACAGTAATGTCCTTTCAGACAGTAATGCCCTGAGGAACAGTAATGTCCTTTCAGACAGTAATGCCCTGAGGAACAGTAATGTCCTTTCAGACAGTAATGCCCTGAGGAACAGTAATGTCCTTTCAGACAGTAATGCCCTGAGGAACAGTAATGTCCTTTCAGACAGTAATGCCCTGAGGAACAGTAATGTCCTTTCAGACAGTAATGCCCTGAGGAACAGTAATGTCCTTTCAGACAGTAATGCCCTGAGGAACAGTAATGTCCTTTCAGACAGTAATGCCCTGAGGAACAGTAATGTCCTTTCAGACAGTAATGCCCTGAGGAACAGTAATGTCCTTTCAGACAGTAATGCCCTGAGGAACAGCATGATCACAAATTAAAGCAGTATCTTCTTCTTCTTTTTCTTTGTCCATCGCTCAGTTTCCTGTCATACGAGCGCAGATGTGTCATGCTGCCGTTATGCACCTAAGAAATAGTTATGCCCGGCATGTCCGTCTTCAGGTGGAGAAAATCTTTGTAAGAATATCTAGAAGAAAACGGCAGGAGAATGGACCATGGAGGCAGAAAGATGGTAGATGACAAGAAGCAAAGGGAAAAGGCAGAGTCAAAGAGTGTAACAGATTAGAGGAAGTTACAAGCACAGAACTTCCAGGTGGGGGAAATATTTGTAATAGAGACCCCTCGGCATTCCCATGGGGGGAAAGCAGTATGTGAATATCACAATAATCATCATTTCTATAACTCGCATTTACCGGCACATGTTATCTGCTTCATGGTTTCTATCTCTCTTTCTGAGCACTTTACTGCAGGGCTCTTTCAATGATAAATCAAACTTGACAGTAATACTGTAAGGAACAATACGATCAACACTATAAATGCAATGACGATTCTCATGACTGTTCCCTACCGGCACACGTATCTGCTTCATGGTTTCTCTCTCTCTCAGCGTGGCGCTGTGGGGCCCTTTCAGGGAGTCAAAATCGACGGTGATGCCGTAAGGAATGGCGATCTGGTCGGTGCGAGCGTACCGGCGTCCGATGGAGCCGCTGCTGTCATCGACCTTGTGGGACACGTCACACCGCGTCAACTCTGCCGCTGGGGAAAAGAAACAAGACATCATCAAACATAAATCATTTATCGCTGAAGAAAAAACAAGGTCAGCCTAGCTGGCTAATTTGACCGCCAGAGGGGGCAACCAACTCAATAGGGGCTTATCTTGTGATATTTTTAGTTGGGGGTAGAGAAAGAGGGAGGGACTCCTCTCCCTCTCTCTCTCTCTCTCTTCATTCCCAACTAAGAATATAGAGAGGATTAGCCCCACTCGAGCGTTTTGCCACCTGGCGGTCAAAACATCCAGCTAAGCCGCTCATTTAAACACATCATCAGACATAAATCGTTTTTGGATGAAAAAATAAATAAAACAATGTGTTGTAACAAAATAGTTGAAGGGTTTGGCTAATCTTTGCAACAACAAAACAAGTAAAATGAGGAATTTTTATTAATTCTACTATCTATTTTATCTATATACTTACCATTCCACTACAAAGTGCATATTTGTACAAGATTAGCTTGGAAGACAGAAATAAAACCAAGAGTGTCTTACTACCACAACTCCCAATCCAGGTAACTTCCGGTTAAGCAGACTACTCACTTTCTTGAAAGCAAGCATCTAATAAAAAGGGAAGGTACACGTTCAAAAACCATTAGGAGGGAGGTGGGTGGGTCAATTAAATGTAGTGGAATGGTAAGTATATAGATAAAATAGATAGTAGAATTAATAAAAATTCCTCAATCTATTCTATCATCCTTACCATTCCACTACAAAGTGCATGATTACCAACAAGGAGGTGGGTAATGGTTAAGCACTACTCTGAGAACCATGGAACAAACCATGACAGAGATACCACATAAACACACACATACCATCTAAAATAAGAAGGTAAAACAGCAAATCATGTTTACATATCCCCCAAAAGACATAAGTCTATAAAAACAAACAGACAATAAGTCAAACCTCAAAAGGACACCGTCTTGGAGGACAACACAGCACATCGAATGCCAAACGTGTTGTCCTGCCGGAGAGTAGAAAACTCGCGCAGGCAGAAAGAGGTAAATGTAGTCTCCGACTTCCAGAAGGCGGAGGACATAAGGAAGGGACTGGAACACCCCTGACCAAGACTAGTGAGGTGCTAATAGCCCTAACTTCGTGAGCCCGTATACCTGGGGGCGCAGAACGATCGGCGTGGGAGTAGGCTAGTCGAATCAACTCGACTAACCAGCGAGCCAAAGTGGCCTTACGGATATCATTTGAATAGTTGGAATTCAAAGAAATGAAAAGGCGGCGTTTCTGGCTACGGAACGAGACTGAACGAAGGAGATATGCCCGCAAACAGCGAACCGGACACAGACATTTTCCTCATCGTCCGGAGCGAGGATGTTAGAGAGACTTTCGATAACAACCAACGGAGAAGCTTGCTGAGCCGATTGATTTTTCGCACGGAATTCCGGTAGAAAAGCCAGGGAGATCGAGGAACCATCCTCCGCGAATTCATAATCATTAACTAAACCGCTAAGAGCGTGGATACCACTCACACGTCTCGCTAAGGCAAGACTAACGAGGAAAAGCGTTATAACAGAAAGAAGCTTAAAAGATAACGAAGAAAGCGGTTCACATTCTGACCTGAGAAAGTGAAGCACAAGAAAAAACGTCCCATAGCGGAAGTCTGATGGTTGGGCGAATCGACTTATTACGCAAACCATCCAAAAAATGGGAAACCAAGACAGAAGAAGCAAAGGAAGGTTGACGACCAGTAGCAATCGAAATAGTGCTAACTGCCGACTTATAACCTGACAAGTTTGGTCCAAGAGGCCCTTCTCATTATGCAAATGAGACGAAAAGAAAACAAACTGAGCACCAGTCGGGTGCAAAGGAGAAAAAGACTCATTGAACAGAAATTGAACCAAGAGGTCCAACGCAAGGAATACAAGGTATTCATGCTTTGACGACGGGATTGAAGAATCACTTCAATGGTTTCACCTTTCAGACCCTGTGACCGCAATCCTGACCGCAAAGTAGCCAAGCGGTCAGGTGAAGGACGGCAGGATTTCGATGTGGAACGCCTGTCCGCGGTTGAACAAGTGACTTGGTGACAACTGGAGGGGAACACCCGGAACGTGGGTGAGAGCTAACAGCTCGGGGAACAACGGACAGTTTCCCATCCTGACGCTATGAGGATCAGAGCAGGACGCTCCCGAGCACACCTTTCCAACACCTTTGGAAGAAGAGCTGTGGATGGGTAGGCGTAGGCCCACAGACCCGTCCACTGGAGACTGAAGGCATTTCTTGCCCATGCCAAGGGATCTGCCAACGGGGAGACGAAAAGCGGAAGACGCCGGCTGAAGCGAGTTGCAAACAAGTCGATGTGTGGGTTTCCCCACATTGACCAAATGGGTTGAAGGACCTGATGGACGAGAGTCCACTCCGTTGCAATCACCTGGTTGGAACGGCCCAGCTGGTCGGCGAGAACATTCAACTTCCCGGGAAAGAACTCCACGGTTAGAAGAATGGAATTCTGTGCAGTCCAAAGCAGGATCTCCTCTGCCTTCCTGGAGAGTGAAGACGATTTCGTGCCCCCCTGACGCCGAAGGTACGAGAGGCAAGTGGAGTTGTCGCCACAAACTGTGACCCACTTGCCTCGTAGCAGGGGAAGTAGCGCTTTGAGCGCGAGGGAAACCGCCTCCATCTCCAGAAAATTGATGTGGAGAGACGAATCTGCTTGGACCACAACCCCGAAACCTCTCACCGGTCCAGATGAGCCCCCCAACCTTCCTTTGATGCATCCGTGAAAAGGAATTCTTGATGGTGGAGAGGCCGACTGGGAACAGAGGACCCCAGCCAAACCAGATCCAACCACTGGAGAACTGAGCCGCGAAACCACGAGCCCAAAACAATCTGAGATTCCAGAGGAAGATGAGAAACCCTGAGTTCCGCACACTTTCGTTGTAACGGACGCCTGTGCAGACGTCCCAGAGGCAAGAGGTCTGCCAAAGACTCCATGATGCCCAGCAACTTGAGAAGTTGACGAACCGTTGCTGAACCTGCCAACAGAACACTTTCCCGAAAGGACTGAATGGACTGGATCTGATCCGGAGACGGACAGACCGTGAACGTCTGGGTATTGAAGACCATCCCCAGAAATTTGAATTCCTGGGCCGGAGTCTAATCCGACTTTTTGACGTTCATGTTGAAAACCAACCTGGACGGACAGGTCCTGGAGCTCCGAAGTGTGTTCCTGGCACCGGTCCCTGGACTGAGCCGAGGTGAGCCAGCCGTCCAGGTACACCTTGAGCCGGATCCCTCTGGACCCGGCCACGCCGACGAACTCCCTGACCACCATGGTGAAAATCCAAGGGGCCAGAGAGAGCCCGGAGGGAAGGGCTACGAACTGATAAGTCGTGTTCCCCCATACGAACCTCAAGAGATGCCTTCGATCTGGGTGGATCGAAATATGGAAAAAGGCATCCTTGAGGTCTATGGAAGTCGCCCAATCCCCCGGCTGGATGAAGTTGTGAACCGAAGCAGCCGTCTCCATTCTGAACGCCATGGGGCGCAGAAAAGCATTGAGAGGAGACAAGTCCAGCACTGGACGGAACTCACAGTTCTTCTTTGGTACAGTGAACATGCGCGAGTAGAAACCCGGGCCTGGGTTGGGTACTGGAATCACAGCACCCTTGTCCAGAAGGGACTTGACCTCTGCATCCAAGATCTGAAAGCGAAGAGGATCTGCAGGTGGAGAAAAGACAATCGGCACCCACGAGACAGAAGGGTACCGAAAGCATCATCCTGGGGCAGAACCTGAGTGGACTCCACCGAGACAACATCCTGGAAAAGCAGCCAGGAGATGACAAACTCCGCATGGAGTCACCTAGAGCAGCCAAGGCCGATACAAAAACGGACTATGAGTGGCCGGACCGGGCCACCACACGCTGCTACGCCCTTTCGAACCAGAAAAAAAATCGAAGTGGCGAGTCTGAGTCAAAAACAAAATGGCCCACATTTGGACAAGACTTGTTCAGAATGGGCAAGCAAAGGATCGATGACGGGAAGAGACAGCTAGTACTAAATGATTAAGATGAGAATCCGCAAAACAGCAGATTCAACCTCTGAACTAGCAAACTGAGAAGCCACGGTACGAATGTGCGACTGCACTTCGTAACCAACTCTACATGCTAAGACCGTTGGAAGGTAAAAATAAAAAACTACCTCTGACGTAGGGACAGACCGAAAGAGCAACATAGTTGCTATCGCATGACGTCAAATCTAACCAGATGACGCGGAAATGTCCCCACCGAAAAGGAAAACATGTAGACAAAAGGCGAAACAGTGTGCAAACGTGACGTAGACTTAACCCATTTCAACGCCACCCAGTCAAACAACTGAGCTGACGGCTGGGCATGGAAGATCATGTTAGCCGGACAGTATAGTTCGATCGGGACGGAACCAGACCAAAAAGGATTACTGGAACGGGTGAACGAGACAACTGGTTGAACAACTCATGGTTGTAATCAGAAGAAACCATGCCTGCCAGAACAGACATCATTCGAAAGAACGGCGAAGCCGGGGCCGTTGCCCCCGCAAAAATTCGTTCAGAAGGAAGACAACAAGGGTACGGTTGAACAACTCTCGGTTGCAACCGTGAAAGAAGGAGCGCAGTAAGGCTGCAAGGCCGCCAGATACCCTTGAATGACAGAAACAGAAGGATCTGAAAAAACCTCTTCCATAGAATCCACCGTGTGACCCGAAGTCGTAACTGACGCCGCTGGTTGAGCTGACTGACCGAAGGAAGAACAACCGACAAAAGGTCCATAACCTCCTGGTGAGAGTAGGTCCGCTGAAGAACCATACCAGCGGTAACGGGCGTGACCGGTACGGGCTGAGGCAAACGTCCCATGGACTGACTGCCCGCCGTCGTACGGCCCTGGGCCTGGGGACTACCCACGGGAGAGGCCGTAGCCGCCGTGACCGTGGTGGACCCGCGAGACCATGTCGCCGTGGCCGGTCCGCTCCGGAGAACCCCGGGTGCGGATGCCGGCCCGGTGCCCAAGGCACCGAGGCTGCCGTCGCCAGGGACCACCCACGGGAGAGGCCGTAGCCGCCGTGCCCGTGGTGGACCCGCGAGACCATGTCGCCGTGGCCGGTCCGCTCGGAGAACTCCGGGTGCGGATGCCGGCCCGGTGCCTAAGGCACCGAGGCTGCCGTCGCCAGGGAAGCTACCCCCATTAGCGGCATCGTCCGTTTTTCGGCCGGCATCACCAGGCGTAATGGTGGCATCGGTGGGTACCGCCCGGTTGTCTATAGCTCTGTAAGACAAGTCGGACAGCACCACCGGTTTCTTCGCAGCTTCTTCTTCCAGAACCGGAAGTGCCCGTGCGGTATCATGAACGCCAGGAACCAATGGGGTACGGGAGCTAGCTTGGCTAGAAGAGCCGTACTGACCTTGTTCGGGAAAAACCCGGATGCCGGTTGCAGCTCCATCCGTGAGAGATCTTCAACGGACAACGAATCCTGGAGTGGAAGACCAACCGTTGAAAAAGCCGGGTCAACGTCCAAAACACCCAACAACATGAGAATCATCCACCGAAATGTGCTGGACCAAACCAGCCGAATCCACTTGGGAGAAGGAGAACGGCATGGCCGAAGACTATTCGCCCGTAGAACGCAAATGAGCCAGCAATTCCGACACCACTTGCTTTGTATCTTGAACCGAACGCGAAGAATGAGACTTACTCGAACTTCTTGACCGAGATTTGACTTGGACAAAGACTTTTCTGAAGGACTAGATTTTAGAAAACGGTCTTTGTCATCCCTGGGAGGAGAAGGCTGAGGTTCCTTAGTTGAACTACTTGAAGGTTTGCTAACTAACGCCGAAGAATCTACAACCTTCTTTAGAAGGAGTAGATTCCATAACGCGAAACCCGAAGCCAGAAGCCACGCCCACCTTTTGACCAACAGGCCCGAAATCTTCACAAAGATTACAACCAAAAAGGGGGGAGGGCCGAACGAACTTACCCAAGTAGCAAAGCAACACAAGGAAAACCAAAGGAAAACAAAAGACACTCATTAAGCTGAAAGCAGGAGACAAAATTCCTGGAGAAACAGAAAAACAAACCTGCCTTCCATGCTAGCTTGAAAGAAAGTGAGTAGTCTGCTTAACCGGAAGTTACCTGGATTGGGAGTTGTGGTAGTAAGACACTCTTGGTTTTATTTCTGTCTTCCAAGCTAATCTTGTACAAATATGCACTTTGTAGTGGAATGGTAAGGATAGAATAGATTATCTGAATGGAGGTCAATTTTTGCTTGTAGGAAGCTGAACTGACCTGCATGGAATTAGTGACTTCTTATTTCAAAAGAATATAAGCATTTTGAATTTAACCCAACAACCAAATAACCCATGAACTCTAGGCCTTGTGGTCTGAACGTGGAGTCTTTCGGATGAGACGATAAACCGAGGTCCCGTGTGCCCATGTATTTAGCACACGTTAAACCCAGTGGCAACGAAAAAGTTGTCATTTGGTCAAAATTTAACACACACACCCCCTCCTTCCTCATCAGTCACAAAGATCGCATGCAAAGAAAAAAGAAGAAGAAAAAAAGGGTGGCGCGCCTCTGGCTGCGACACGCTCTCCAGGTGGGAGCAACACGAATTTCACAGAGACGCCTCTGTGACTATAAAGTACCTAATACCCACAGACAAGAGGAGGCTACTTACACAGCTGTCTGACAAAGGGAACAAACTCTGCATTGTGGCTGAGGGGCAGGACGGAGCACTTGTAAGGGGCAATAATCGGCGGCAGGCTCAGGTACTGAAACAAACAACAGGGGCAGTAATTAGCGGCAAACTCTGACAATAATAAAAAATAAGACGTGTATTTCATCATCATGTATCATAAACAAACACAAAAAGTAGTCACAGCAAATTGTGTTTAACCCTTTCACTGCCAACTGCCGAGCAATACCTAAGGACATTCTGTGTCCACACATCCTCCCTCTTCTGCACCTCAACGCTGTGTTCCTCCAGGACAAGGCTCGCCCTCACAGTGAAAAAAGGGGGGCAGGTCCAATGGATATGAGGGGAAGGGGGGGGGGGAGGCGGCCGATTCAATCTTCGCTAGCCATGGCCACTTCTTCAGCCACTCGTCTAGGAACCAGTGTTCCCTCGCACTAGTGCCGTTATCTTCGGGCTGCTTCTCCGAGACTGTTGATGCAGTAGCTGTTTCTGCAACATCTTCTGCACACTCGTTTGGCAGAGGATTTTTTTTTTTTTAACTTTCCCGCCGCAAAAATCAAAGTCAAAGAGCGTCGTTGTCCGCTTCATTTTGAAGAAAATTCAACATGGCGGGTAGGACTCTCGCAACTTCTTGTCGGTAAAACGAGATGAACGCGATTGGTTGATTTACACTAACATTGTAAAGGAACCAATGAAATGTCGAGAAATCATTCATTCCTGCTCGATGCTTTCGGTTTGTGCAGACGACGGATTTAGCAGACGACGAAGGAATGCCCGCAGGATCGGTAAAAAGTGCGGGCAGTTCTGCAAATATGCGGGCGTCGACCTGCGTTTAGACCCAATTATTGCGGGAAGGAACAGATTTTGGGGGGATTGTACCAATCCCGCGCCCTAGAATCAGCTCTGCCCTCATACGCTACAACTCGGCACCCAGGTGCTCACCGACAACCACCTCCACGTGCTTCCCAGACCAGGCATCTCATCAGAAATGAATCCCATAGAACACCTTTGGGATGAACTGGATAAACGCCGAGAAGATGCGCAGGCGAATCACCGCGAGTTGTTGAAATGAAATGTGAACTGGATAGACGCCGAGAAGATGCGCAAGCGAATCACCGCGAGTTGTTGAAATGAAATGTTGACTAGGTCTACAACTTACCGTACTTTTCGGACTGTATAAGGCGATACTTTTTTTTCCAAGACTCGGACCCCTGCGCCTTATAATGAATGTGACTGATGAAATAGTAAGAAAATATAGTAACAAAATCTGAAATTTGGGGGGTGCGCCTTATACAAAGGGGCGCCTTCAGAGATGGTGCTAGAAATTTTCACTTTAGGCCATTTGGCCTAAACAGCCACAAAACCTTAGGCCAATTTCAACAATTTTAGGCCCTCTCCGTCGGTCAACATAAACTCTCACTGACAATGAATTTGATTTTTTTTTTTTTAACTGCACTGCACTCGTTGTTACTGTCTGCAGTAGCAGTGGTAGCAACTTCACAAGTGCTGTTGATCTCTGCTTGCTTGTTAACTGATCCCCCAAACGAAAGTAGCGACTGCCCGCTTAATCAAAAACCAGTGAAACACCGACGCCAAGATCACACAGACTCACACTACGGTGTGGCAAACGTCCGCCATAAGCAGCAAGGGAAGCAACTCTCACGAGGCAATTGGCCTTGTGCTAGCAAAATCATGACGCGACAAAGTTAGCTTTTTGATCTCGGTCACACGCGGTGCAAGCAAACTTTGTTTCACTTCGTTGTTCATAAAAAAACCGGACATTCTCGTGCCGATTTGGTAATCAAACCTTCGGCCCACTGGGCCGACAGGACGGTTGACTTTTAGGACATTCTTTGTAATTAACGGCGAATCGCCGAAGGCCGACGGCAAACAACAACCCTGGCCTTATAGTTTGAAAAATACGGTATGCGTTTCCTTTTTTGAACAGTATACATGACTCTCCTCACAATTCAACATTTGAATAATGACACATTACTGAAACAGCAAAACATTTCAACTCACTGTTCTCTGTTCATCGCCCTCTCTGATCCTGAAGTTGTGCTCGAAGATGGCATACATGATTCTCCCAACGCCAAACGACGGCTCAATGACTGACGGCACAAACTCCTCCACTGCAACCAACAACGTTAAATAAAAATATACACACACACATACTCAGGGCTCCCAATCGTCCCGCAAAACAAGGGGTCCCAGGGACTCCTTCACTTATAGTATAGAGGGTCCTAGAGGAGGGATAGAGGGTCCCAGTGACATAGCGAATGCTAATAATATTTTTTCTAGTGCATCCCTGGGACCTCCTGCACATTCTTTTAGAGGGTCCTATAGAATTTTAGTACTTCATAGATCCCAAAATGGGGGTCCCTGGGAGCCCTAATATTCTTCTTTGTCTATTGCGTACACTTGCCAGACTGTAGCAAAGAAGAGCTATGCTGATCAAAGGAAGAACAAGTGTATAAAACATTTCACTGGTCTAGCAGACGACAGAAATATGTGCAACATCGTTAGCTTACTGAAAAATAATGACTGTGTTAACGCATAAATCATCGTTTTAAAATGCGTCACCTCACCCCCTACTTGAGATTTTAAAGGGTAAATCTCACGCATGGTTTGACATTCTAGGGGGTGATTTCAGAGCTCTAGTGCGTAAAAACACACAATCTCTACGTTTTCAGAAACCCTGATTTGTACCTGGGAATGAGGAAAACAGACATTTATTGCACGTATAATTTTGAGCAAAGGTAAAACGAACAATAATAAAAGAAACTAAATAATGCATATCTATTTTTATTACTGTCTAGTCTAAACAAACACATGGTACCCAAAATCCAAATCAGTATCATTTCTTTCTTTACTAATAAATCTTTAGCGAAACCAAAACTGTTAACCCTTTCACCGCCAATGTCGCATTTTAGCACCACAATGGTTTAACACCCATGTCACTAAAAGGCATCAACTCAGGGCCTGTTATCCGAAGACCCTATTTTCTTCATTTTGGGAGGTAAGGATAGGCCTAATGTTATACATGTCACAGAGGAATTCGCAATATTGCAGATATTTTATTTTATTTACCCAGTTAAGTTTAATGGTATTTTGGGGCTGAAATAATGGCTGATGGCCAAAGGGTTAACAGGAAAAATTACTCTAATAACAGTGTTCTGGGCCTGTATTCACGTTGAGATAGCATGAGACTTAGCATGATGCTAACTTAGAAGCTCTTCCAATGTCCTATAGGATTTAATAGGACTTTTGGAAGAGCTTCTAAGTTAGCATCATGCTAAGTCTCATGCTATCTCAACGTGAATACAGGCCCTGGAGAATAAATGCCAAGTTTCCAAATGACTGTAAAATAAAAACCACAACTATGACATACAATTTCTATTGTTTGCAAATCTATTGTGGAACTTAGCACAACTGATGGAAGGAATATGTCATTCTGTACAAACATTCTGCTGCATCTCATTTTCTCTGTACTGTTATTTTCAAAAAATAAAGTGGCATTAAAAAAAACCCATGCCATGGTCATGTTAATAATGAACATAAACATCATTAAAGGGGCACCCTGATGAATGAGTTTTTTTGCAAGAAACATGTTGAGATCACCAGATCGCAGCACTTACTTTGCTCTGGTTTCTTAGAAACCAAACCGTCAAATCGGCGATTCCTCCATTGCGGAGGTGCTGGAAGTCAAATTCTTTCAGTGAAAGAGAAGGCATGTGCCTTCTCTTTTCTAATGGCCGCCTGAGTCGCTTAGACAAAATCACGAAATTTACGCAATACCAGCCTTTTTTATTTAGTTTACCAAAAGGAGTTTCGCTCACAACAAAGAAAATAGCTCCAATTTTTTTTTTACTGTACTACAAAGAAAAAGCTTCAACCACTCTGAGTGTCCTCCACCCACCCCATCCAAAATGGCTTCTCTCTCCGGCATCTCCGCCAAGAAGGAATCGCCGTTTTGACTGTTTGATTTCTAGGAAACCAGATCAAAGTGAGTGTTCCGATCCTTGAAAAAGCTGTCTTTCTGGTGATCTCGACGCGTTTCTTGCAAAAAACTCATCCATCAGGGTGCCCCTTTAACAAAGTATATCAACAATCTCATTTATAAATAATGCATGTGCCCAACAGCGCACACACACATCAACAAACACAGACGCAGAACATACAGACACTTAGTGACTTACCATACATACAGACACTTAGTGACTTACCATACATACAGACACTTAGTGACTTACCATACATGGTTTTCTGTTGGCGCTTCACCTGAACCATTTCCTTGGAGATGTTGAAACTCTTCCCATTCACCTGAATCTCCACCTCCCTGATGACAACAAAGGAAGACTAAAAAGAACTTGCATTATTGATACGGACAATTCTACACATATAATCATTCAGATATCTGAGAAAAAATAAAAGGAAGATTTTTTTTTTTTTTAATGCAATTAAATGTGGACGGGACTATAAATGACTAAATCTGCCAACCCTGTTGCAGTTTCCAGAGACAAACTACAGAAAAACCAGGGACACACTTATTTCCAGGGACAAACATCACAATGTCATGCATCAGGGTCAAAACGAGCATTAACTTCCAATTATTTCATGATCTAGCAACATTTCTGTGACTTTTTTCTGTATTCTTGATGTTTTTTGGTGCCAATGTGCTTCAATATTCAAGATCGCTTGGTGTTCAGTAACCTATGTGTAACATGCATGTTAGGAAACATTTTAAGTGCTGTGTTGGATGTTCCTGTGTTCAATAGCAAGGCCAGCAAACAAGACAAGTGATTGTTCTACAATTTTTTTTTATTCTACTCAGTTTCCAGGGACACCAGACAGAAAAGTGGACTCCAGGGACAGGGTGCCATTTTGGACTGTTTCCAGGGACAAATACCCCTTAGGGGGGACGGTTGGCAGCCCTGCTCTCTCACACACAGTCTCTCTCTCTCTACTCCTTTTTGTTTCATTGTAAACAATATGACCATTTGAGACATGAATATTTGAAGAACATTCAGCCTTATAATGAACAGATGAAGTTTTATCGTTTGATGGTGACTGAAAATGAAAACTGGATTCGGCAGCTGGGTTGGTTTATTTTTAAAGCATTTCAGATTAGAGATAGATGAAAATTTATTTATGTTGTTTAAATTGTTTGCATTCCTGTTGTGGTTTTTTTGTAACAATGTTGTTTACCCTTCACCCCCCCCCCCCCCCCCCCCCGCCTCCCCTCTGATTATTGAAATGTGTTTTGATGTGAAAAAATGTCAACTCATGATATGGGCCAAGGCCTGATTCATTAAACCATTCGCATTCTCTCTCTCTACTCTCTCTCACTGTTTCTCAGCCAAGTCGTTCTCCAGCTGTGTCGCAGCCTGGATGTCCAGTTTGGCGAGGTACTCGGTGACCATCTTGTCTTCTCTGTCTCTCTCTCTCTCTCTCAACTCTCTCTCACTGTTTCTCAGCCAAGTCGTTCTCCAGCTGTGTCGCAGCGTTGATGTCCAGTCTTGCCAGGTGCTCGGTGACCATCTTGGCATCCTGTTTGAAGGCCTTGCCCAGCACGCTCTTCTGCGGCTGACACTCCACCATGTCCACAGTGCGGTGACAACGTGTTAAGGCAAATATTCATCATCATAATAATAATAATGAGCATGCTTATTCTTAAACAAAACAGATCATTTACGCGTTGGACTGTAGAGGGGAAGTATTGTTTTTTTATTTTGATCTTGTTTTTTTGCTCCTTTTGTTGCCTGCTTTTTGCTATTTGCTGTTTAATTGTTTGTCTATGTTGATAAAGGGGCGTTCGCCGAAATATCCAGTAGTTTTGCTTTGTCTCTTGTGAATAAAATAACGTCACTTTACACTTGTCGTGTAGTTGTTTGTTTGTTGTATGTTCCAGTGACGTTGCAGTCTGTTTCAGTTTTTTATACTTAAACAAGTCCTAAGCGCTTACAATAATAAACAAATAAATGAATAACCACCCGCCCACCCCAAAAAGCAGTAGAAAATATGAGAATGTCAAAAATTGCTTTGCATATACACACACACACACAAACAAAACACACACACACCACACCACACAACACACGCCCGCACAAACCACACACACACGCACAGAAGGGACAAAAACTACTTTCCAAAAGAAAAGAGCAGGCTACGATTTGAAGAGAGTGGTTTTGAGGGAAGACTTAAATGAAGAAAGGGAGTTGGCAGAACGGAGAGGAAGAGGGAGTTTTCCCCATGTTTACGGACCATACAGCGATACTTTTTTCCCAGACTGAGACCCCTGCGCTTTATAATGCGACTGATAATGTAGTAAGAAACTATAATAACAAAATCTGAATTTTGTGTAAAATTTAGGGGTGTGCGCCTTATAATCAGGTGCGCCTTATAGTCCGTACAATACGGTAACCCCCTTGCATTTGCATATGTCACAGAAAAACCTCTTCTACTAGTGTTCTGGTACTTTCACCCCCAATGAGGATACCAGGGGAATCTTTCAGTACAAGTAGTTCCCCCACAATCTGGAAGTTCTGTGCTAGCAACTTCCTCTAATCTGTCACTCTCTTTTTGACTCTGCCTTTTCCCCTTTGCTTACGATAGTCTACAATCTGTCTGCCTTGCTGGTCTATTCTTCTACGTTTGTTCTAGAAATTCGTATACAAAGATTTTCTCCAGCCCAAGACGGGGCATGCTGGGCCTATTTCTTAGTCATGCACAACAGCAGCATGATGCATCAGCGCTCACATGACAGGAAACTGTCTGAGCGATTGACTAAAGAAAAAAAAAAAAGCTGATCTGTTTAGTAAAATTGGTCAGACACACAGACTGTTTCATCTTGTTGTTTGTTGACATATCCTGGCTAAAAGACTCCAGGGATCATCCCAACAGCCAAAGCACTTGAACACAATATGGCGCAAATCCATCAGCTAGGGATGAGAACATTACACTTGTACGTGTGTGACCATTTTTTTACGTGGGCAGCCACACTCCATCTTCAGGGGGAGTTTCATCTTGTAAACACTCTGTGCAGTGTTAAAGGATATAGGTTCTGGCAGTTTGCGCTCCGCCACCAGTCTGACGTTGGTAGCTTTGGTGTGTTGGGTCAGATCAAAGCAGGACCGGTCCGCACAGCCCACGCACTCTATCCAGCCCTGGAAACACCAAAGATGATGTTAAATAGCGCTTCGTTTTGGTGCATTGTATTGTAGTCAGATCATAGCAGGACCGGTCCGCACAGCCCACGCACTCTATCCAGCCCTGGAAACACCAAAGATGATGTTAAATAGCGCTTCGTTTTGGTGCATTGTATTGTAGTCAGATCAAAGCAGGACCGGTCCGCACAGCCCACGCACTCTATCCAGCCCTGGAAACACCAAAGATGATGTTAAATAGCGCTTCGTTTTGGTGCATTGTATTGTAGTCAGATCATAGCAGGACCGGTCCGCACAGCCCACGCACTCTATCCAGCCCTGGAAACACCAAAGATTATGTTAAATAGCGCTTCGTTTTGGTGCATTGTATTGTAGTCAGATCAAAGCAGGACCGGTCCGCACAGCCCACGCACTCTATCCAGCCCTGGAAACACCAAAGATTATGTTAAATAGCGCTTCGTTTTGGTGCATTGTATTGTAGTCAGATCAAAGCAGGACCGGTCCGCACAGCCCACGCACTCTATCCAGCCCTGGAAACACCAAAGATTATGTTAAATAGCGCTTCGTTTTGGTGCATTGTATTGTAGTCAGATCAAAGCAGGACCGGTCCGCACAGCCCACGCACTCTATCTAGCCCTGTAAACACCAAAGATTATGTTAAATAGCGCTTCGTTTTGGTGCATTGTATTGTAGTCAGATCATAGCAGGACCGGTCCGCACAGCCCACGCACTCTATCCAGCCCTGGAAACACCAAAGATTATGTTAAATAGCGCTTCGTTTTGGTGCATTGTATTGTAGTCAGATCAAAGCAGGACCGGTCCGCACAGCCCACGCACTCTATCCAGCCCTGGAAACACCAAAGATTATGTTAAATAGCGCTTCGTTTTGGTGCATCGTATTGTAGTCAGATCATAGCAGGACCGGTCCGCACAGCCCACGCACTCTATCCAGCCCTGTAAACACCAAAGATTACGTTAAATAGCGCTTCGTTTTGGTGCATTGTATTGTAGTCAGATCATAGCAGGACCGGTCCGCACAGCCCACAGCCTCAATCCAACCCTGGAAACACCAAAGATTATGTTAAATAGCGCTTCGTTTTGGTGCATTGTATTGTAGTCAGATCATAGCAGGACCGGTCAGCACAGCCCACACACTCAATCCAACCCTAAAACATTATATTGCATTGTATTGTATTTTACTGTATTGCATTATATTTCGTTTTATTGTATTCACTATTGTATTGTATTGTGTAGGTGTGCTGTATCAGATCGTAGCTCGACCGATCGGCTCACCCCACACACTCTACCCAGCCCTGACAACGGTTAACAGCCAAGATGCTTCTTTACCTTATACGTTTCTTACACTGACATTAAACCTATTCTCATTGTCATTCATATATTCTTTTAGTCTTACATTAAACATTTTTTTATAAACACACTTTATTTCATTGTTCTGAAATAACTTACGCAATACTGACTCAGCTTTTACATTCTTTATTATATTATACATAATCTTTTTCAAGTTACATACACTTTATATCCTTTGAAATGCTCTTGATCAGAAAAGAGGAGGGATCACAATAATTGTATACGCATAGGTGTAACCACACAAAATGAAAAAACCCTGAAAGGCCGGGGTCTAGGGGTAATGTCCCCCTGCAGCTGAAGACAAACATGATTTATGAAGGTATTTTAGTTTGCTTTTTTCCACAATTTATACAAATGCTTATTTTAAAGTGTTTGAAAAACACAGTAGACACACAAAGATCTTGTTTGACAAAATAAACAAAAAAGGAAATTCCTTTTCTGGTAAAATTCAAAAACAGGAAATCCTCGCACACCAGGAAAAAAGTTGCACCCATGTACATGTCATCTTTTCTCTATCTAGGCAAATTTGAGAGGCCGGTATAGGTCAAGATGGGCCACCCCCCCTACCTATCTCGGTTAATTCTATTTTTCCGTTATTGCCTTTCTTACCATACATAAAGCTGTATTTTAGGAACATTTTTAGCTAATAACCTTTTTGGAATACTAACCCTATCCCTAACCCTAAACCTAACCCTACCCCCCACCCTATAAGACGGAAAAACGCAACGAACCACAACTGTGACAAATCGCGGTGTACTGCAGTACATAGTGGGGGGTAGGGTTAGGTTTAGGGCTAGGGTTAGGGACAGGGTTAGTATTCCAAAAAGGTTATTAGCTAACAATGTTCCTAAAATACAGCTTTATGTATGGTAAGAAAGGCAAAAACGGAAAAATAGAATTAACCGAGAAATGCAGGGGGGGGGGGGCACATCTTTACCTTTACCGAGAGGCCATTGCTGCGTCACTCACGTAGGAAGTCTTGCACTCGGCATCCCAGCAGTCGCAGGCGTAGTGGGCCATTTCATTGGACAGATGCTGGCGGAACCGAAGCCGCTTGGGGTCCACCCCGACTTTGGTCAGGAACAGGTAAATGCGCGCCATGAAGTAACCCAGCGTTTCGTTGGCGATCAGTTTCTGCAAGGAAGAAAAGATTGGAGGCCTCAGTTCTTCCATGGATTTTTATTGCACATTACAGAACATGGTAGCAACGAAGGAACAGGTCAATGCACGCCATGAATAGTTGGCGATCAGTTTCTGCAAGGTAAAAAAAGGTTGTTATAATTATTGTTAGTTTAAGTTAGGCAAGCAATTGTCTAATTTATGTTGTTAGCGAAGCAAGCAATTCGTCTATTTTCTATCAAATATATATGCGAGCGATTAAAAAAAATTTCATTGGCGATCAGTTTCTGAAAGAAAGAAAAGAAAAAATTGGAGGCCTCAGTTCTTGCAGTGGAACCTTTTTTGCACATTACAGAACATGGCAGCAACGAAGGGATAGATAAATGTGTGCCATGAAATAGCCCAGCTATCAGTTTGTGCAAGGAAAAAAAAAGGTTTGTTATATTGTTAGTGAGGAAAGCAATTCATTAATTTATGTTGCTAGCGAAGCAATTTAGTTTTTTCTCTAAGATATAAATGGCGATCAGTTTCTGCAAGGAGAGAAAGAAAGCTGTATTGTCAGCAAGTCACACAATCGTCTTCTTTTCCTAAGATGCGTAATTACGGAAATGCTGATCAGTAAGACTGAACTGTGCAAGAAGGCACAGAATTCCTACAACAAATTATTAAAAGAGAGAGATTGCCATAAACCTTGCTTTTTGCTTCTTCAGTTACGCTACCGTCTTATGTCCCTTTTGTTTTTAGAAAATAAATGTTTTAACCAGACTGCAGGTAATCCGTAAACTAAGGAACATGAACTCTGACCTCTTTGACGGCCTCGCCGACCTTCCTTTTCTCCGGCCCCTTGCCGTCCATCTGGTTACAGCCAGAGTACAGGTTCAGTTCAAGGTCGGCCAGCGCAGAAAACTTGGGGTGATCCTTCTTGTCAGGGTCACAGAAATGCTCGATTTCCGCCATCTGGAACTCTCTGTAATAGACATACACATATTACTCAGAATAACAATCACAGTATTTACATAACGATTTATTTGGTGTTCTTAGCATTCGCAGTCCTGTTGCAAACTTGGGGTGGTCTTTCTTCTTAGGGTCACAGAAATGCTTGATTTCCTTTGGGACGATCCCTGGAGTCTTTTAGCCAGGGTACGAAAACAAATAAACAACAAACATAGCCAGCTTTTATCGGGTGTTGATATCATCTACAATCATTCACACACACACACACACAAAATTGGAGTGATACTTCTTGTCAAGGTCACAGAAATGCTCGATTTCCGCCATCTGGAACCCTCAGCAAAACACATATTACTCAGAATAACAACACATAATATTATTCAGAATATCAATCATAGTACTTATACATAGCCATGTTTTATCTGGTGTTCATATCATCTACACTCATTCACACACACACAAACTTGGGGTGGTCTTTCTTGTCAAGATCACAGAAATGCTCGATTTCCGCCATTTGGAACTCTCAGCAAAACACACACTCAATAATGAAAATTGTGTTTATATAATGCTGGCAACTTCCTCTAATCTACCACTCTCTTGGACTCTGCCTTGTCTTACTGTTATCTACCATTTTTATGGCCCATTCCAATTCTCCTACCTTTTTTTCCCAAAACATCTTCCAGATAATGTTCTCCTTTGAGCTCCTCCGAAATCGGAATGTGTCGGCTGAATGCAGTGAGGAAATCAGTAAAAACTGAAACAACTGACGTATACATCATACCTCACCCATTATGGCCATATGGCCTGGGAATGCAGAAGAGAGAGTCGCCACTGGGTACCTACCTCACTCTGATGAGGCCATATGGCCTAGGAAGGGAGAGTCTCCACTGGGTACCTACCTCGCTCGGATGAGGCCATATGGCCTAGGAAGGGAGAGTCTCCACTGGGTGCCTACCTCACTCTGATGAGGCCATATGGCCTAGGAAGGGAGAGTCTCCACTGGGTACCTACCTCACTCTGATGAGGCCATATGGCCTAGGAAGGGAGAGTCTCCACTGGGTGCCTACCTCACTCTGATGAGGCCATATGGCCTAGGAAGGGAGAGTCTCCACTGGGTACCTACCTCACTCTGATGAGGCCATATGGCCTAGGAAGGGAGAGTCTCCACTGGGTACCTACCTCACTCTGATGAGGCCATATGGCCTAGGAAGGGAGAGTCTCCACTGGGTGCCTACCTCACTCTGATGAGGCCATATGGCCTAGGAAGGGAGAGTCTCCACTGGGTACCTACCTCGCTCGGATGAGGCCATATGGCCTAGGAAGGGAGAGTCTCCACTGGGTACCTACCTCACTCTGATGAGGCCATATGGCCTAGGAAGGGAGAGTCTCCACTGGGTACCTACCTCACTCTGATGAGGCCATATGGCCTAGGGAGGGAGAGTCTCCACTGGGTACCTACCTCACTCTGATGAGGCCATATGGCCTAGGAAGGGAGAGTCTCCACTGGGTGCCTACCTCACTCTGATGAGGCCATATGGCCTAGGAAGGGAGAGTCTCCACAGGGTACCTACCTCACTCTGATGAGGCCATATGGCCTAGGAAGGGAGTCTCCACTGGGTACCTACCTCACTCTGATGAGGCCATATGGCCTAGGAAGGGAGAGTCTCCACTGGGTACCTACCTCACTCTGATGAGGCCATATGGCCTAGGAAGGGAGAGTCTCCACTGGGTACCTACCTCACTCTGATGAGGCCATATGGCCTAGGAAGGGAGAGTCTCCACAGGGTACCTACCTCACTCGGATGAGGCCGGATCGTGGGGAGATCTCGTTACGGAAGGCGTGGCCGATCTGCGCCCCGGCAAAGGGTAGCCTCCCCTGGTTGAACTCCAACAGGCGCTTGAAGTTGACGAAAATGCCCTGGGCCGTCTCTGGTCGCAGGTACCTGTGACAGTTAAATTACGGTAATATGATAAACACATGGGTGCAACTACCGTAAAATGTGGACTATAAGCCGCTACTTTTTTCCTCAACTTTAACCCACGCGGCTTATAGACTGGTGCAACTTATCTGTGGAATTTTTTTCCATTGTACATTTATCAGTATGATTAAATCTGTTTCTGACCACATTCTTCAGCCTATTTTGAGCTTCTTTAGACTCAAAACTGGTTTTGGTAATCAACAGATTCAAATCTCATGTTCAAAGTGTCTGAGAGCATTAAATACTCATGTTCTGATAGTAGAATTTATATATTTGTGTTGGTTTGTGCAAATACAATTTTCTCTGCGGCTTATAAACTGGTGCAGCTTATATGTGAATAAATACCTAATATTTTGTCAATTTAACCCTCTTACCCCCAGCCGCCCGACGCTAACCTTACTATGAAATCCCATGTCAAGGGAAATAACTTGACCCTCTTACCCCCAGCCGCCCGACGCTAACCTTACTATGAAATCCCATGTCAAGGGAAATAACTTGACCCTCTTACCCCCAGCCGCCCGACGCTAACCTTACTATGAAATCCCATGTCAAGGGAAATAACTTGACCCTCTTACCCCCAGCCGCCCGACGCTAACCTTACTATGAAATCCCATGTCAAGGGAAATAACTTGACCCTCTTACCCCCAGCCGCCCGACGCTAACCTTACTATGAAATCCCATGTCAAGGGAAATAACTTGACCCTCTTACCCCCAGCCGCCCGACGCTAACCTTACTATGAAATCCCATGTCAAGGGAAATAACTTGACCCTCTTACCCCCAGCCGCCCGACGCTAACCTTACTATGAAATCCCATGTCAAGGGAAATAACTTGACCCTCTTACCCCCAGCCGCCCGACGCTAACCTTACTATGAAATCCCATGTCAAGGGAAATAACTTGACCCTCTTACCCCCAGCCGCCCGACGCTAACCTTACTATGAAATCCCATGTCAAGGGAAATAACTTGACCCTCTTACCCCCAGCCGCCCGACGCTAACCTTACTATGAAATCCCATGTCAAGGGAAATAACTTGCGCAATTCACATCAGTAGGTACTTTCAAAAAATAATTAAAAATACAATTTCAGTCAGAAAATGCATTTAATTATTTCTATTATGTTCTTGATACTCTGAAAAAGTAACAAAGAAACACTAATTTCAAATTCATGGTAATGATTACTTAAAAAAAGAAAAGAAAAGAAGTCACATGTGACAGCAAAATGTGCTAAAAATAAAAAACAAAAAGTTAAATAAATGTCAAAAATCAATCAAGAAGGCTCCCAATTTGGAATCGGAGAACAGAATATTCAATCTACTACAGTTGTTGTTACAATAAAACTGTGCAAAACAATGTCCATTGCAAAGATGGGCTTTGCAAACAGTGCAGCCTACAACAGTTTCTCTATGATTTCTATACTGTAGCCATTCGCCGTGATTCGGCTGACGGCATCCACTTTCGCGATCATTTTTGGTATCAGAACATCGATTTTGGCTTCGAGAGCTTTGAAGGTCACATTCGCCCCCTACTCGTTCAATTTATACAAGTTACCTCGCTAAAAAGCTGTCAAAATCGCCGTAATGGGAGACGATATCATTCAGCAGACGCCATAATTCTTCGTCGGACAACTAAATTTTTATTGTTGAATTAAAAAAATCATAACTTTGTGAAAAGTCGATCAATTTTGACACTGTAAACTGCAAATGGAAGCGAAGGAAGTGGCAGACAGGCAAGTCTCGTGCTGCGATATTCTCGCATGTGTTAAACAGTACAGTCTGTGGTCGTAGTCGGCAAGTGCAAATTAGGCGCTAGCGGGTGCTCCGCGGTAACGGAGTACGATTTTTTACCGGGCGCTAGCGGTCGCTCGGGTGGTAAATGGGTTAAGGGGTGTGGCTTATATACAACGTATGCTGTGCATGTTGTGTGAGTGAGAGAGAGAGAGAGAGAGAGAGAGAGAGAGAGAGAGAGAGACAGAGACAGAGAGAGAGAGAGAGAGAGAGAGAGAGAGAGAGAGAGAGAGAGAGAGAGAGAGAGACAGACAGAACCAACCCATGACATGAAGTTTTCTAATGCTGCTCATCTTAGGTGCACAAAATTGTACATCCATTATTAAATGTAGGTGGCATAGCGGTGTTAAATACTGGTACTGCCTAACTGACAGACAGACAGACAAATGCCTACCCTTTGAGTTGACCAGTGGGCCCTATAGGAGTGGAGAACATGAGGTTGAACTCGATGGGTTCACTGATGTTGTTAGTTGGTCACCGACAGACAGACAGACAAATGCCTACCCTTTGAGTTGACCAGTGGGCCCGATAGGAGTGGAGAACATGAGGTTGAACTCGATGGGTTCACTGATGTCGTTGTTGGTCACTGGAGACTTCATGTTGTACTTCTTCAGAGTGTCGCGCATATCATCCTTGCTCATGCCGTCAATCTGTCAAAAACAGAAATGAATAAAGGAAAAAAAGATAATTTAACATATTATAATTCGTTTTTATCATGTAATTTTTTTATTTATTTTATAAAAAAAACGCCATGGCTTAATTATTACGTATTAGGTACTTTATAGTCACAGAGGCGTCTCTGTGAAATTCGGGTTGCTCCCACCTGGAGAGCGCGTTGCAGCGATTTTGTGTGACTGATCAGGAAGGAAAGGGGGGTTGGTTAAATTTGGACTAAATGACAACTTTTTCGTTGCCACTGGGTTTAACGTGTGCTAAGTGCATGGGCACACAGGGCCTCGGTTTATCGCCTCATCCGAAAGACTCCACGTTCAGACCGTAAGGCCTAGTGCAGAGTGAGAGGAAAAATCCCCTGTACCCTGGTTAAGGCTGTGTCAGACCAATTGGCATAGGCTAGAACACCAAGGCTACGTCAAAATGTTGTTATGCTCTACATAGTTATGCAGGGATATTGTCTTTAGCCATGACAAGCTCCTAGCAGAACATCATCAGTCTCCACAAAATTCCCCAAAGACGGAGTGTGGTTGCTCACATGGCGGGGTAATAAAAAAACGGTCACACACATAATGTTTTCATGTGCATGGGTGCTCCTGGAATATTTCAAAAATCCTGCAAGGGGGCGGCCCCGGTGGAGTGCAGAAGCAGCAGACACACATTTATTGCTCTTTTTCACCCCTCTAGACCAGTACAAGTGCTGCATTCCTTTGAATATAGCAAATGCTTTTACAGGCCCTTTTTGTTTGTGGCTCAAGCCACAAACCTATAACTCACTTTGTCTGTCGGTCGGTCTGTCTGTCTGTCTGTCTGTCTGTCTGTCGGTCGGTCGGTCCAAAATTGTCGCACTTCAAATCGAGGCTACGCTTCAAATTGAGGCCGCACTTTAAAATGGTGGATTTTGATTAATCCTACTATCTATTTAATTTAATACTTACCAACACTCAAAACAACTGCATTAGCCTAAAACAACCTGGAACCTTACCCTAGCACATAGCTAAAACGAAAGTGGCCCCAAGGGACTGCACCCATACCGCAGGGAGTAGCGGGAGTGACTCCCCTTACTTCCGGGTATGACGCGCACCCTTGGGACACCGGATATGTCATTCGTGTAATTTTACAGCCCCGCATCAGGAGGGAGGCTGGGAGGGAACATTTTTTGTTTTGAGTGTTGGTAAGTATTAAATTAAATAGATAGTAGGATTAATCAAAATCCACCAATCTAATTTAATCATACTATACCAACACTCAAAACAACTGCAGATTACCACCGTGGTGGAGGGTGATGCGTGCCAACTGACACACCAACAACCCTAAAAGCATATCAGTAAAAGAGGGAAACACTCCTAAGAGAATCCCCCGAAAGATGAACAACATCCCTGAAAATATGCAAATAAATACCCCCAAACAGTCATGTCAATGATATACCAAAGAACACAGAGAAAAAACAGAGGCACAAAAAACACCGGAACTCACACTACAAGGAGACCGGGACCTGCGAAACGACCACCTTCTAGATGGAAAAGGAGTCGTCTTCGCCCTGAGCGGAGATATCCCTCAGGTAAAAACTGAAGAAAGGTGTTCTGCGACTACCAGAACGCTGAGGCCATAACCTTCACAAGAGGGACACCCTTGACTACCGCCAGGGAAGAGCTGATGGCCCGCAACTCGTGGGCGCGAATGGGGTTATCAGGTAACCTAACCAGCGAGCGGGCATAGGCCAACTTAATGAGGTCGAGGAACCAACGGGACACAGTACCCTTAGCCACATCGCTGCAGTACTTGGGATTAAAGGAGACGAACAGGCGACGTTTAGCCCTTCTGAAGGACTTGGTACGAGCCAGATAAGAACGAAGAGCCCTAACGGGGCAGAGGAAGATATCACGATCATCAGGACCCAGAACGGAGCGAAGACTCGAAAAAGAGACTAAGGGAGAGGAAACATAACCAGACTGGTTCTTTGCACGGAACTCCGGGAGAAAAGAAAGGGAGACAGACGAGAAGTCCTCCTCGAACTGGACGTCCTTGGTGAGACCACTGAGAGCATGCAAACCACTGATGCGACGGGCAGTGGCGAAAGAAATGAGAAAAAACTGTCTTGAGAGTCAGAAGCTTAAGAGACAACGACTCCAGGGGTTCAAATTTGACCCAGAGAAAAGCCAGAACCAAAAAGATGTCCCACTGAGGACACTGGACCGTTCTGGACGGGGCTTGGAGGCGCACAGCGTCCAGGAAGTGAGAAACTGGCAAAGCCGAGATTCCCCGTAAACTAGATCGTGCTAATCAAGACCGCCCTATAACCTGACAAGGTTTGAGAGGAAGAGTTCCTAGTTCTAAGCAAGTGAGAGAGGAACTCCACGAACTGAACCGTTGAGGGACGAAGCGGGTCAAACTTTCTCTCCTGACAAAACGCAAACCAGGTGGCCCAGCGAAGATCATACAGATCGTTTGTAGACTTACGCCGAGAGGCGACCAACAGATCCACGGTGCGCGTGGAAAACCCCTGAGAGCGAAGGCCTAGTCGGACAGCCGCCATGCGACCAGGTTTAGCCTTGAAGGGCAAGGGTGTCGAACCCCGCTTCTTGACTGAAGAAGAGTGGCGGGAGTGAGATTGAGCGGAAGAGGACCGTCTTGCGCCATGTCGAGGAGCTCTGGGAACCAATGGCTCGTGGGCCACATTGGTGTGACGAGAATCAAGTCCGGGTGCTCCCGGAGGACTTCTTCAACACCCGGGGGATTAGTGCCATCAGAGGGGAGGAATACAACGGCATGCACTTCAGCAAGAAGTGCGAGACAGTGGTGGCGTACAGCTTAGCGGTACGGTAGCATCTAAGGCCATGGAACTCATACTGAAGAAGACAAACTCCGATCGAGTCACCTAGAGCAGCCAAGGCCTGATACATTACGGACTATGAGTGGCCGGACCGGGCCACTACACACTGCTACGCCCTTTCGAACTGGAAAATATCGATCGAAGGGGCGAGTCTGGGTCAGAAAACAAACTGGACAAGACTAGTTCAGAATGTCGGGCAAGCAAAGGACCGATGGCGGGATAGAGACAGCTAGTACTAGGATGAGAATCCGCAAGAGCAGCAGATTCAGCCTCTGACCTAGCAAACTGAGAAACCACGGTACGAATGTGCGACTGCACTTCGTAACCAACTCTACATGCTAAGACCGACGAAAGGGACCCCCGTTGACTGGGTGAAAAACCAGCGGAGACAATTCGATCGGTAGGGAGGTAAAATAAAAATAAAAAACTGCCTATGAAGTAGGAACAGACAGCAACAGCAACATAGTTGCTATCGCATGACGTCAAATCGAACCAGATGACGCGGAAAAGTCCCCACCGAAAAGGAAAACATGTAGACAAAAAGCGAAACAGTGTGCAAACGTGACGATGACACACCTCGACCTAAACCATAAAAAACGGTCGGAACGAGACGCCGAAGACCAAAAAGGGGGGGGGCCTGAAGGAAGGCAAAAATCACCCCGTCGAACAACTTTAGGTTGAAAGCTGTGCCGTTCGGAGATCTGACGGCTGAGAAGGGAAGATCATGCTAGCCGGACAGTTAAAGCCAGATCGGGACGGAACCAGACCGAAACAGGATGACTGGAACGGCCGAACGAGTCAACAGGTTGAACAACTCATGGTTGAAACCGTGAAAGAAGGAGTGCGCACTCTGACTTCTCTCTGCAAGGGCCTATGTATACCCAGGCCAGAGGAAGGAGCTCCGAAATCGACCCCATCAGACTAAGAAAACCGAGGGGACAGCGAAGTGTGACCGCCTTCGTTACTGAGAGGTCGGACACCACCTGTGTCCTCCGAGGCTGAGACTGTGAACAGAGTATCCAAGTGACGTCAGGATAACCGTGGAAAAAACCCATTTCAACGGTACCGACTTGGAAACGGTAGAGAACAGAAGAACAAAAAACCCTTTAAACGGCCTAAGAGATCGCCGGCCAATTAGAGTCAGAATGGGCCGAAAACGGTCGGAAATTTTTGATAAAACCGGTTGACAGGACCGGTTGAAAAAGTCGGGAATAGAAAACCCGGACTGGGATCGTTCACTCGCGCCCGCGCCCTTCAAGAGAAGGTCCTCCACTTTCTCTGGAGGATCTCCAACGGACAGGATCGCCGTTTCTTGGAAGGCTCGGCCTCCTGTTGCCACGAGAAGACTGGGAAGGGGGGCCTCAAGGCCTTGAACTGGGGAGGAGGCCTAGAGGAGTATCCCACACTCTTAGAGCGGGACGGGAAGTACCCCGGACGAAATGGTTGGGACGGGGCTGGTTCAACAGGGCCCGATAGATAGCCTTCTGGCTATCAGCTGACTTCCTCTTTGAAGAGGACTCGAGAACTGGGGGAACCGATTCTTCCCCGAACAAGCCCGACTCCGGAAGGGGAAGAGAGCGCAAAACGCTCCTTTTCCCTGGACGAAAGAGACCTGTTCTGCGCCAGAAAGAATCCCGGGCCAAGGCACAGGTTTGAACCTTCAAACCAGCCGTGACATCAGAGAGGCTCTGTAGCACATTGCCCAAAAGGGCTAGAGAGACTCCAACGGAAGCTTCATCCACCTGATCAAAGAACTGAAAAACCGCCGGTGAATCAGAGGCTGATTTGCCTAGAGACTCCGCCAAGGTTTGCACGAGAGAGGTGGCCATGCCACAAGCCCTGAGAGAACCAGACAGAGATTCCTCGAGAGACTTGAAGGCCGAAGGCTTGAACGTGACGGGAGGAACAGCAGCAGGACCCCAAGGACTCCACCTTCTCAGAAGAAGGTTTGGAGACGGAGGGGAAGGGCAGGTATTCCGTCGGTAGGGGGACGAAAGGTCTGAATCCAGGTACCAAAAAGGAACCGAACTGAGACGAGGCCGGCTGAGAACGCCCCAGATTAGCCTCAGCAATCTGTTTCAACGAAAGGACCTTGCCGGTCCTCAACGTGAACTCCGCTTTAACCACCAAATCCTCCGGGAAGGAGGGGGCTTGGAGAGTCAAGGAGCTCTTGGCCTGCAGAAGAGAGCCAACCGCGTGATCAGTGGCGGACTCCTGATGGGAGGAACGCACAGGTACCACGTAAGGGCACGATCGAGACAAAATCTTGAGAAGATTCTGAACCGAGGACTCAGTGAGAGAGTGAGGGACCTCCGACTGAGGGTCCAGTTCCATGTCTGACTCAAAGTCGGACTGAAACTCAGAGAATTCCCTGGAGGGGTCTGGCCGTTGAAGCTTCTGATAAGGGCGGCCCAAGAGTCAAACACCACCGGAGGCCATGCCTGGCAGAGGGCTCTGCCGGTAGGGAGTGAGAGGATCACTGAACACCGGCCGGAACCGGGAGAACGTGGCGTCCTCCGTGCGAGCGGGACATTCCCGGTTGACCCAAACCGGAGGAACGAACCGGAAATTCATCATCGGAATTTTCCGGTTCTAGGCGAACCCTTTCCCGGTATGTCCGCGTTGGCCAAGCAACCGGGAGACAACCGGATGATTACCGGGTAAACACCGGGAGAACCGGAGGAAACGGTCTCGCAACCGGGAAAGGCAAATAACCGGTTGCGGTGGGAAAGCCAAGAGGCTCCAACCGTGCCATCCCCCGGTATGTCCGCGTTGGCCAAGCAACCGGGAGACAACCGGGAGAAACCGGATGAATACCGGGTGAAACCGGGTAAGCACCGGGAGAACCGGAGGAAACCGTCTCACAACCGTGAGAAGCGAATTTCCGGTTGCGGTGGGACTGCCAAGAGGCCCCAACCGCGCCAGTGCCAGGATCACTGGAGAGCCATCCCCCGGGAGGGGGGCATGGACTCTTATCGGTATTGAAGGTGCCCCGCACCGACCGATTTGACTGTCCTGGTAACCTCTCCCTCGAACTGAGTGGAGGATTTGAGCCCGGACTCAGGAAAGGGAACAGGCCGTTCCCGATCCTGGAGGTACCTCCCAGGTACCACCGGATGATTGCCTGACAGACTGGCCAGTCTGGTGACAGAGGAGTCACCTCTGTCACTAGGCAAGCTCCCCGGAGGGGAGCCTCTCTGTTCCGTAAACATCAAGCCCACAGGACGGAAACCAGAGGTGGAAAGGGATTGCCTATCCCTGTTGAGGTCGACGCTGGCCTTAGCGGACAAGGGCCTCCTGGAGGCAAGCCTGTGAACAGAAGAAGGAGAGAGGGCTGCGCCAGTGACAGTCTCACGTTAGAAGAGACAACTGGCGGAACCCTCTCTGGCTAAAACCGAAATAGGAGGAAGATTCTGTCGATGCGAAAGGGAGAACCCTGAAACCCGAAGAGTCCAAGTGACGTAGTACAAAGCCTGCGAGTCCAACGGAAAAGGAGAAGGAGCAGAAACCTCCGAAGGGAGAGAAACTGGAATGGGCTCCGAAACCGGTTAGGCCGGTGTAACCGAAACGGACTGTGACTGGACGTTAGACGTAGGATTTGTGAGGGGATTAGACGAAAACTTCTTGAGAAGATTAAGAGAACCTGCCCAAAGGGTCCCTAGTGAGAGAAGAAGAGTCAACTGACTTGGAAAACAGAAAAACAACCGAAGAGAAACTGCTTTCCCCGAAGTGGAAACCGAGGGGTGCAAGAAGCCATAATGGCTGACGCCACCCCGAAAACGAACAACAGAGTGAACGAAATAATTTTTCAACTAAAACGAACACCAAGAAATGACAATGAAATAATATCGATAGGATGACTAACAGCCTTCCCAAGAAACTGAATCGAACAAAGCTAAACACGGAACGAACCCACCAGATAGACAAGAGTCAGAAAAGGCGGAGTAGGGTAGGCCCAGGTGTGATTGAAAGGCTGGAAAATTTAAGAATGACATATCCGGTGTCCCAAGGGTGCGCGTCATACCCGGAAGTAAGGGGAGTCACTCCCGCTACTCCCTGCGGTATGGGTGCAGTCCCTTGGGGCCACTTTCGTTTTAGCTATGTGCTAGGGTAAGGTTCCAGGTTGTTTTAGGCTAATGCAGTTGTTTTGAGTGTTGGTATAGTATGATTAAATTAGATTGATGGATTTTAAAAGCGTACAAAATAATAAACATACGTAATACAGACACTACAACAGACACGACGAGTATGCGGTGCTTCTTTTGATGAGTATAAGTAGGATACATATAGTTTTAAATGTTTTCCAAAAGATATAAAAAGTTACGAAAGGGTGCAGAGATAACATTCTGGTTTACAGATTAAAATTATTGAAAAGCCAGGGGAGGTGACTCATGATTGGAGTGGTAAAAATAGACCGCGTGCCACAAACTATTGCGATTTCGCGCTTGTTATTGTGCAAGTTTGTATGTGCGTAAGAAAATCATCGTTTCTCAAATTCTCATAATCCAGCGACGCCGGCTCTAGGCAATTTAGTAAGTTAGTAAGTTTTCAGTAACTTAAAAAAATAATATGGAGAGGTATGTCTCTATATCATCCGAGCACTGTCATCTTGTAATCCCCTTTGCTCTGGCTTTCAGAGCGTTCGATCTAACACCATTCTAATGAATGAAATAAACTAATTTGTTATATCATATTTTACACTCTAAGGCGCACCTGGTTATAAGGCACCCCCCCCAAATTTGACACAAAATTCAGATGTTGTGACTCTATTTTCTCACTATATTATCACTCATAAGGCACAGGAATCTCAGTTTGGGGGGGGGAAAAGTATCGCCTTATAGCCCGTGAAATACAGTATTTTTTTCAAAGGCTTCACTGCACATAGTGTCTTATTGTTGCAGACCTGGTTACCCCCTACACAAGTCTTGAGTAGTCTGGATAGCTGAAATGAGTACCGTATTTTTTGGACTATAAGGTGCAACCCCCAAATTGTACCCAAATTTCAGATTTTGTTACTCTATTTTCTTACTATTTCATCAGTCACATTAAAAGGCACAGGGGTCTGAGTCTTGGAAAAAAGTATCGCCTTATAGTCAGAAAAATATGGTAGTTTTGATGCGAAATGTGTAGTCCTATTCATTAAAACCATCAAACACTGTTCACTGAAAATGAGTAGCAATCAACAATTACAGAGCATTATCATCAATTTTGAAGAGTAGTTGAGGTCCAAATTGAGTAGAATACTCAGGGCTCCCAGGGACCCCCATTGGGGGGTATATGAAGTACTAAAATTCTGAAGGACCCTCTAAAAGAATGTGCAGGGGGTCCCGGGGAAGCACTAGAAAAAATATTTTTAGCATTCACAATGCCACTGGGACCTTCTATCCCGCCTTTGGGACCCTCTATACTGTAAGTGAAGGAGTCCCTGGGACCCCTTGTTTTGCGGGACGATTGGGAGCCCTGATACTACTCGAAAAGAGTAGAGTAAACAGGTCTGTAATGTTGTCACTGCTTCATAGACAGTTCATTTAGTTCTGAACAAAATACAGTGATTTTAGATATACATACGAAATAGCACAGTGCTTAGTTACTTGATGGAATCTCTCTCTCATGGAGGAAAATGGGAGTTGGAATGAGAGGATTTAGGATGCTTACCAATGGCATCAGTGCACGGATTTCCTCCTTCACCTCGTCGGACACTTTTTTGTCGGCCAGCATCTTTTCGAAGGTGGCTGAAACACGGCACACACACTCAGCGAGTTCAAAATAGTGACCATTTTAAAACTCAGCACATCTACCAGCATATAGTATGATGTATTGTCAACTACCGGTAGTTGTTTTTCTTCTGGCATAAACATGCATATGAATGGGAAAAAAACCTGAAACAGACTGCAACGTCACTGGAACATACAACAAACAAACAACTACACGACAAGTGTAAAGTGACGTTATTTTATTCACAAAAGACAAAACAGGATATTTTGGCGAATGCGCCTTTATCAACATTGGACTGTAGAGAGGAAGTATTGTTTTTTGATCTTGTTAATTTTATGCTCCTTTTTGCTTTTTGCTCTTTGCTGTTTTCTTGTTTTGTTCGACTTCCCGTTGCAATGGCTGCCATTTGTATTGAAATCGATTGAAGGCTAATTTTGATCGGTTTTCTTCGCAATTTTTTTGGGACGATCTTTTTCATCAAAATGGTGGCGTTCCGAACAATGGACGATGATGTCATAGTTTTTTTACTGATGACTTGTGTGCCAATCGTGCTTTTGGACTAAGTTATAGGGGCCAGAGAGAAGTGACTGTTGAAACTCATGTGGGTTTGGCTCTGCCACTTCCTTATGTAGGATACTAAGAGCTTTTTCGCAACACGCCGCCAGAATACCAGCAACGCCCGAGTTTACCGTTGCCAGTATTTTTAGCAACAGGCAAAATGTCCCTGAGGCCAACAGTGGTGTGGCTGCTTTCAACTCCTTCAGCTAAATACGCACCAACGAATTGGTTTTCAAATTTTATATCATTTAAAAGATTGAAGATAATTCTAAACCACTATATAAAAATAAAGTCACTCTGATCTCCAGATTTTATAAGACTTTATTGAAAAGGGCTCAAATCGGGTCTCCTGAAGGAATTTCTACTCCTTGTCTGCAGTGTCCTGAGGGAATACGGAGCAGCGAGAGGGGTTGTGTTGAAAGTGTTAACTCACTCGGCACTGGCCGGTTGCTTCCCCTTACAACCGTTTAGGATGGGCCATTCGACTAGGTTCGAAAACCCATCACCACAAAAAAGTTATGAAAAGTTATGGACTGATAATGATATTTTCAGATAAGATTACTAACACCATGCACTAAACGATCGTAAAATATCAGATTCCATACCTTCGTCGTTTGTCTCCTATTGACTAAAACAGCTAACACATAGAAAGAAGGAAAATTTCACATTCCGATCTTTGACTCCACTCTACAACCAAACCTGAATGGGAAGTCTGCAATGATTGGTTGATTTCAAGAGAGGCAAGGTCAAAGCAAATTGAAAATAGGTTATGACTTTGCACCGGAAAGCTGGTTACACGCCATAAATCAAAACCTCTTGAAAACTCTTATGAGCCGGATCCGGGCCATTCGTCCTAAACGGTTGTGCCAGCCATGAGCCGGATCCGGCTCATTCGTCCCGAGTGAGTTAAACAAAATCCACGTATTGTACATGTAGTTCTGTTCACGTACCTTCGATGAGGTGGTCTGCCCGGAAGCATTCCCCATTCTTTTGGTCCTTCACCATGTAGTCCTGGAACCGGTCCACGTGCCCTGAGGCCCTGTACACACACACACATGCACACACACATGATACATGACACACACACACAATACAGATTGTACACACACCACACACACATGCACACACACATGACACACACACATACATACAGACAGATACACACATGACACACACTTTGCACACACACACACATATACACACACACACCACATACACACACACACAGTGTACACACACACACACACACACGAGACACACACATATGCACACACACACACATACATATTGTACACACACACACACACACACACACACACAGACACAGTGACACACACACACACATACATGGTTATACAGACTGTCTGTACACAGTAAAACCCTGGTTTCAAGCTTTGCAAGTTTGACAAGTTTAGACAATCAGTTTCAGTTGGTTGTTATCTAAGCGCTAAATTTCATAATGTTAAGATGATGTTGAAAATGTTTTGGTCGAATAAAACTGATCTGTAAAAGTTTAACCATTCTTAAAAAAAAGTACAGTTAAAAACAGTGAGATTTGTTAAATCTATTTCGTCTAAAACACAAAGTGTACATATATTCTTTGCTGCCAAGATATTTAATGAAACATCTATCTTGCTGTACAATCTTGCCTAGATTTTTCTGATTTTTCTTCTTTTTGTTTTGTTTCATCCAACCTATTTTTTGCTTACAAACACACTGCCTCATCGCCTTTGAAAAAGTCTTTTTTAAGACGAATTTTTTTGTATTATTTTTCCATTTATTTTCCCATCTTCATCTGTTTGTGTTAACCCCTTGACTGCCAGAGAAAATCATTGGGCAAGTCATGCCAACTGATAAAGCCAATCTGGCAAAATGGTCTGGGGATATAACTCTCCTGACTGTGCAGGGCTCACAATCGTCCCGCAAAACAAAGGGTCCAAGGGACTCCTTCACTTACAGTACAGAGGGTCCTAGAGGAGGGATAGAGGGTCCCAGTGGCATTGCGAATGCTAAAAATAATTTTTCTAGTGCATCCCTGGGACCCTTTGCACATTCTTTAAGAGGGCCCTCTAGAATTCTAGTACTTCATAGACCCCCAAATGGGGGTCCCTGGGAGCCCTGTTGTTTTAGAGCAAAAGCCAGCATATCTGTTCAGGGTTACTCCTATTCATCTGATGACATCATCAATCAGTACATAATATGTTGGTGGCAGTCAAGGGGTTAATGTGCAGCGTTTTGATGTGTGTTTTTTTAGCTCAACTACAAATTTTTTTCCATTTTAAATCTATGATATTGTACAGAAAACTGACTTGAGGACAGGCTCGGGGGTGAGCATGGCGGTGCTAAGTTCCAGCATCTGCTCCTCCAGGATGAAGAAATTCCTCCAGGCCTGCAGGAGGTTGGCCTTCATGGCGCAGCCCATGGGACCAAAGTCATACAGGCCGTTCACACCTGGGGACGCAAAAACGAAGACACGAATGCACAACAAAGTATGAAGCCACATTATTGGGCACCTCCAAAACCAGAAGCCACATTATTGGGCACCTCCAAAACCAGAAGCCACATTATTGGGCACTCCAAAAACCAGAAGCCACATTATTGGGCACTACAAAAACCGGAAGCCATATTATTGGGCACTTCAAAAACCAGAAGCCACATTATTGGGCACTTCAAAAACCAGAAGCCACATTATTGGGCACTCCCAAAACCAGAAGCCACATTACCGGGCACTTAAAAACAGAAGCCACATTATTGGGCACTCCAAAAACCAGAAGCCACATTATATGGCACTTCAAAAACCAGAAGCCACATTATATGGCACTTCAAAAACCAGAAGCCATACATATTATTGGACACTCCAAAAACCAGAAGCCATATCATTGGGCACTCCCAAAACCAGAAGCCACATTACCGGGCACTTAAAACCAGAAGCCACATTATTGGGCACTCCAAAAACCAGAAGCCACATTATATGGCACTTCAAAAACCAGAAGCCACATTATATGGCACTTCAAAAACCAGAAGCCATACATATTATTGGACACTCCAAAAACCAGAAGCCATATCATTGGGCACTTCAAAAACCAAAGGTCAGTGCATAAAAACAGAAAGCACACGCACACACAAAGAAAACACACATGCACGCACGCACACACACACAGAGAAAACTCACCCCCATAGATGGCAAAAGACTGGTCGTAGAAGAACTTCTGCTTGAGAAGGTCCTCCAACTTGCCTCGGTCAAAGTCATCCTTCGGGGTTAGCGCCAACTCCTGAAGGGAGATAATTGACAAAAAATGTTAAAACAATCGCTCAAGTCAAAATTGAAGGGACAGAAATTTTGTTTTGAATTTGAGTTAATAAGACCTTTCAGCATAGATATTTGCGAATTATCCAGTGTTTTTGAGTTATCCGTTTTTGAGTTAGCAGGAATCCACTGTAGTTGAAGAAAGATTAAGCTTTGATTAAAAAAGAAAGTCTGACTATCACCGACAGTTTTTGATTAATTTTCTGTTGTTAATTTACTTAGAGTTAGAATATCTTTACTCAACAATGGGAATGTCATCTTGAATCTTCTACATGCACAGGAAAGAGTCGGAAAGTACAAGGGCAGGCGAAATGAAAAAATCACGACTGTGACTGGCACAGAATACTACAGATCACAAACCCATATACCTGCATCGTCTGCACAGAAGTTCAAAGAAGGACAGCTGTGTTATTCTCATTTTTCTTTTACTATTTCACATATTTTCCACGCTATAAGCCGCTACGTTTTTCTTCAGTTTTGACCCCTGCGGTTAAAACAACGATTGATGATAATTTGTGAGCATTTCCCCTTCCCCATTTAAGCTGGTTGTCAACTCCAGCCTGTGCATTTTGACATCGCCAATTTCGGTAAAAACGAACTGTTTTCAGGCCAATACTGAGGAATTTAGCCAGCGATAACACGATTTGACCACTAAATGTCACCACTTTTATGCACATTTTGCTTCACTAAGTTACTACTAAGCAATTCACAATTCTTGAAGACAGCATCAAATGCTAGCACAGTACAGTATATTGTAATTTAGCTGTGAATGCAAATAAAAATGCAGTTTATGAAGCAAACGTTATAATTTATAATATAAATATATTATAAAAAGATATATAATTAAAAAAATAATAGTGTACACTTGTCACTTATATTGCGTCTGTTCTCCTTCAAAGCGCTTCACAAAAGAATTTAAAAAACTTGAACAAAACTGAAAATGAAAAATAACACAAATCACGGAGGAACAACACAAAATGGAATTACAATAACTACATTTACGTCTCATCATTTTGTGACCCAAATTTGTTTTACCGGACCCCCCCCCCCCCCCCCCTTATATCTGGACTACTGAGTGTCAACCTCCCTATTAAGACCCCTCCCTATTAAGACATTTTTGGGGCTGATTTTTTTAAGGTCTTATTCTTAATACTAATACCATTGTATACAGTGTTCCCGATTGCGCAGATCTGTACGTAAATTATGTACAAAGTTTCAAGTTTGACGTATAAATTTTTCAGTCAATACGTCATTGTGACGTACAGTTTTTCTCTCAGCCGATTGCTTCCTCAAACGTGTTCGCCGCGATCAGAATGTCGAAGCCATTTCGGCTTGCGGGAAACGATCAACAAAATATACTGGACTTATTCTTTCACTACTATTTTACTATATACCATGCTTGAAACAGACGACAAAAACTATCATGAACCACAGAGTAATTTCCCTTTGTTTCTCGCCACCCATGCTGCTCGCACGTGCACTGCTGCCAAGCCTAGCCCGCGTTTTTCTTGGAAGCAAAAAAATGGCGCTGCTTCGCTGGATTGCGAAAACTTCAACGTGACATTGTTAAAGAGATTTGTCTTTATTTTAGAGCATAATTATTGTCCATTTATTATGGCTTTTATTTTGACCCACCAAAATTTTCAAATGACCCTTAAAATTTGGGTCTAAAATTTTCTTCTAATAAAGTAATACAGTGTAGTAATACTAATACAGTGGAACCTCCCTTACATAAGTTACAAAGCCTCCCATTATATGACTCCCTCCCATATAAGACCTACTTCTCTGAGACATTGCCCTTCTTTGTAAGTATTAAAATTATCTCCCTTATAAGACCCCTCCCTTAAAAGACCTCATTTTGGATGATTTTTGAAGGTCTTATAAGGGAGGTTCCACTGTACTACTACTACTCATGTACTAGTAATAGGGAGGTTCCATTGCATACACACACCTTGTCTTCTAAAATTTTCTTCCTCTGTTTCAGCTCGGCAACTGCACGCTGAACTTCTATTTCCACGGCTTTCTCCTGCTTCAGCCGCCGAACAAGTTCACCCTGATCACACACACAAAGTCATGGAATAAATCATTTAATGTCACGAAACATGGAGTCGATGGACAGAAAAAAACATAAAATAATTATAACATAGAGAACACACATGCACACAGACGAGATAAACTAAAGAGACAGAGACTTGCACAGTGAAATCAGACACTGAGACAGACACTGGAAAAAGAGGCAGAGACATACAGAGGCAATGTCTGGAGAGAAACAGAAATACAGAAAATATATGTTAGTATTGTTACAATTTTTTTTGTACATGCATCATATCACCCCTTGAGTGGGGTTTTGTCCGTTTTCCCAGATAACGAGGTGGGCTTTTGTCTGGTAGGCTTAATATGTCCAGTGGGCTTTTGTCCAGGATCTGTGTGTGTGCATGTGTTTGTCACTTTGTATGTGTGTGTGTCTTCTTCTTCTTCTTGACTGTGCGTGGCCACAATCAACACTTTGATTATTTCTTCGTCGTCGTCATACTCATAGGCAGCCAACTTCATCACGTTGAAGATTCTGCTGCACTTTAGGGGGCAGTACGAAAAAGAAAGAAATTAAGTTCAGCAAGGATACTGTAGAAAGTGAACTGATGAGATCATTGGGGAGAGAGAGAGAGAGAGAGAGAGAGAAGAGAGAGAGAGAGAGAGAGAGAGAGAGAGAGAGAGAGAGAGAGAGAGAGAGAGAGAGAGAGAGAGAGAGAGAGAGAGAGAGAGAGAGACTCAGAGAGAGAGAGATAATCCAATATGTTTGGATGCTGCTTGGGGTTTCTGACGCAATCCGTTCAACCCAGAGTCAGATCTAAAGATGCAAACGAGGCATAGGCCTACTCGACAAATAGTTTTAACAGACACTTTGTTAGCAGAAGTTGGCGTACCTGTTCTTTCACAGCAGCCCGAAGGGGAGCCAGTTGCTCTTCAATCGCTGGATCGCACATGGCTAGATTGTGTGCAATTAACTTGCTTCTTGCCCTTGATTTTCGTGAGCCCCAAGCAGGTGCGGTCTGTTCTTTTTGTAGCTTGAATCCCTGCGCAATGGGCCTGATGAAAGAAGTTGAAAACCGCCTTTCCACAAGCTTAGCCGCTGCTGATACAGCACACAGAAGCGGTTTCATCAGAAAACTGTCGGTGCCACGAAACCAGCCGCACTGGGGAAGCAATAAAGGAACAAAGTTAATTTCCGAACTTCCTAGAAAATCTTTCACCATTAGTAGACGTTAAAGTATGTACCGTATGCCTTTGTAGCAGTTTCAATTACACTGAAATTGTTCTACAAGTATTTTGTATGAGTGCAAAAGACAGTTAGTTTAAAGTAACCAGTGCCAAAATCCATTGGTTTTTAGTGCATAATGTCCTTACGAGTGACCTAAATCTCGTGACCTATTTTTGATCCAAGATGGATGCGCCCATGTAGTATACATGTGAACAACTTTGGAAACTTGTGCAATCGAAAACAATGCGTCGGTTTTCTGAGTTTAGTCGCATCACGTATAGCAAGTACTTACAAATCAGACGCAAGGTGTGTGAAAATGTCAAAGGAACAACAAATCGTTGCAGCGATGTGCATCAACTTTCGTTCTCTCGCGGCGTAGCAGATGTCGGTGTGATGAGTGACGGGATCGAGAGAGAAAGCAAACGTCGGCTTGTGCTGGGCATAGAAACAAGTTGCGACGACACAGGGGCAGCTGTCGTTGACGATCTGGGCAATATTGTTGGCGATGCTCTCAACTCACAAACAAAGACTCATGTCGAGTATGTGTGCTTTTAGTTCCTCGTCTGGTCATGTCGTCGACGTGAATATTGAAATGCATCTAAGGTCACACTAAGTCTAAGAAGGGTACAGCAATAGGCACATGAAATAATCATCAAATTGTTGATGAAGGATGCTATATTTTTAGGGCACAAGTAGACTGTCAATCACGCCCGTTTCCTGCCCATTTACTAACACCGCAATCCATCCCATGTGTTTTTGTGGTTTCACATTTTGTTTAGATGATAAAAAATTCTCAAGGATTATTTTACACGAGAAGCTAACCGCAGTCTCGATGCCAATTTTCATTGGACGATATTAATCAAGACTTAGTGTTATTGACAGTTTAGTCACATTTTGATTTTGGACTGGAGCGTGGGACTGGGAGTCAAACATTGTTACAAATTACGAACACTTTTCGTTTCTTTTCAGTTGCTTTCATTTTTTTTTTTTTCATGCTGCTCCACTACCACGCTGTATAATTATCCAGTTGGATAGCTCAGCGTTTATGATTCAGATTCAGATTCAGAGACGAAGTTAGCCTAGGCCTATCGTCCAATGAAAATTGGCGTCGAGACTGCGGTTAGCTTCTCGTTATTTTACTCTCTCTCTCTCTCTCTCTCTCTCTCTCTCTCTCTCTCTCTCTCTCTCTCTCTCTCTCTCTCTCTCTCTCTCTCTCTCTCTCTCTCTCTCTCTCTCTCTCTCTCTCTCTCTCTCTCTCTCTCTCTCTCCTTTCTTTGTCGTCTTCTTCTAATTCTTCTTCTTCTTCTTCTTCTTCTTCTTCTCCTTAGGCAGCCAACTACATCACATTGAAGATTCTGCTGCACTTTAGGGGGTACTATGAAAAAGAAAGAATAACAGCAAAGATAGAGTAGAAAATAAAACGATAAGATATTATGTGCAAGGAGAAAGAAGATGAGCCCAAGATAGTCAGGAATAATTAAGTATTTGTAGATCTAGATCTCTCTATACACCTTTTAATAATATGTAGAAGGATATTTATAAGATTCAAAATTGAAGGAAGTTAGTTAGATATTTTTTTTAAAAGGGGGGGAGGGGTGTTGTGTGATAGAGGGGGAAAGAGTTCAAAGACAAGAGTTAAAAGTCATGCATGACTGTTAAAATTAAATGCCCCTGGTCTAGCCGGGGACACCCGGGCCCCACATGATGCTTGCAGAGTAACAAACGTTAAGTCCCCCCGGATCAGCCAGGGAAACTCGGGCCCCACATGATGCATGCAAAGGAGTAATTTGTATTTAGGGGACATGCATGATCCATAAGGCCCCTCATGTTGCATGCAACAAGAACAAAAATACAACAAAAAGGGGGGGGGGGGGAGCATCTGTTTTTAGGTGTGGGGTTGTAGGGTGTGTGTGTCTTTGTTTAAAGACCCCCCACGTCACGTGTCACATTCCCTCTTAATCTTATGCTCGGAAAATTTCTTAAGATTTCTTACCAGCTATAAGTAGTATAAAAAACTATAACTATAAGAGGGAAAACATGCGAAAACCGTGGTTTTGACACATGACGTGGTGGGTCTTTAAAGTAAAGCTAAACTAAAAGTGGTTTTCTCTTTTTCAGGCATGGGGGCATCATCCCACCCATTGCCAGAGACCTGCACAAGGCTCACATTGACTCTGTGGTCACCCAGGCCCTGGACAGAGCCAACGTCACCCTGAAGGTGTAGTATTGTGAAACGTCCTCAGGGCAAAACAAGGGGTCCCAGGGACTCCTTCACTTACAGTATAGAGGGTCCTAGAGGCGGGATAGAGGGTCCCAGTGGCATAGCGAATGCTAAAAATAATTTTTCTAGTGCATCCCTGGGACCGCGTGCACATTCCTTTAGAGGGTCCTGTAGAAGTTTAGTGCTTTATACTTATAGACACCCAAATGGGGGTCCCTGGGAGCCCTGGTCCTTTTGTTCTTTCTTTGTATTATACTCTAGTGACAGAGATTATAAAGTGAACTTTAGGTTAAAAAATAGTCTTTATTGTGTTCAAAGTTATGTCTCTTTCTGAGTTTCTCTGCTATCTCTCTGTCTACCTGCCTGTCAATTTGTCTGTCTGTCTCTCTTTGTCTCATTCTCTCTGTCTGTCAACTCTCTCTGTCTCTCTCTCCCTCCCTCCCCCTCTCTCTGTATGTGTGTCACACACAGTGTGCGTGTGTATATATGTGTGTGTACACAATGTGTGTGTGTGTGTGTATGCATATGTTCCAGGAGGTGTGTGTATGTGTCACTGTGTGTGTGCGTGCATGGGTGTGCTACTTAATAATATATGCAGGCTTGATTCTGAATTTCATAACGAGCAGATTGGTTTCCATTGTCAGGATGTGGATGCCATAGCAGTGACAGTGAAGCCAGGGCTGGCCCTCTCTCTGCTGGTGGGTCTGCACCATGCCAAGACACTGGTGCAGGAGTCTGGGTCTGTACAGTCTGGGTGTGTGTGTATGTTGTGCATGTGTAGGTGGGGGTGCCTCTGTGTGTGTGTGTTGTGTGTATGTTGTGCATGTGTAGGTGGGGGTGCCTCTGTGTGTGTGTGTTGTGTGTATGTTGTGCATGTGTAGGTGGGGGTGCCTCTGTACGTGTGTATGTTGTGCATGTGTAGGTGGGGGTGCCTCTGTACGTGTGTATGTTGTGCATGTGTAGGTGTGTGTGTATGTTGTGTAGGTGGGGGTGCCTGTGTGTGTGTGTGTGTATGTTGTGTGTATGTTGTGCATGTGTAGGTGTGGGTGCCTGTGTGTGTGTGTATGTTGTGTAGGTGGGGGTGCCTGTGTGTGTGTGTGTGTGTGTGTGTATATGTTGTGTGTATGTTGTGCTTGTGTAGGTGGGGGTGCCTGTGTGTGTGTGTATGTTGTGTGTATGTTGTGCATGTGTAGGTGTGGGTGCCTGTGTGTGTGTGTGTGTATGTTGTGCATGTGTAGGTGGGGGTGCCTGTGTGTGTGTGTGTTGTGCGTGTGGTGTGTGTGTGTACAATATATGTGTGTGTGTGTGTGTACGTGTGTGACTGAGTGTGTGTGGTGTGTATGTACAATATGTGTGTATGTGTGTGTGTGTGTGTGGTGTGTATGTTGTGTGTATGTACAATGTGTGTGTGTGTAGGTCTGTGTGTGTGTGTAGGTCTGTGTGTGTGTGTGACTGAGTGTGTGTGGTGTGTAGTGTGTGTCACTCACTGTGTGTGTACAATATATGTGTGAGTGTGTACAATATATGTGTGTGACTGTGCCTCTGTGTGTGTGTGAATATACTTATGTGTGCACGCATGTGTATTTGTGTACATGTGTATTTGTGTGTGTATGTGTGCGCGCGCATGTGTATTTGTGTACACATGTGTGTGCGTGTGTGTGTGTTTTAATGCAAAACTGGCTTTTTAGACTGAAGTTGTTGCCATTAACATTGTGTTTTGTTCGGATAAGTTGTAGTTTGGACACCCCCCTCAAATTTTCGCATTGAAAGTTTTCTCTCAGAAGCAACATTCTGCCATTCCTGAGAAAGGGATAGGGTTAGGATCAGCCTAGGGTCATTGTAATAAAACTGGGAAATAAACCCAGACTTTTTGAGTTTTAAGATCGAGAGTGGTAAATGTGAAGGAGTTGTCTAGACTAATCCTTTGCCGGATGTTCATAATGTTGGCCGATTTGTTTGCAATGCTGATTGTGGTACTGATTGTACAGGCTTCCTCTGATTCCAATTCATCACATGGAGGCCCACGCTTTGACTGCCAGAATGATTGAGAAGTAAGTCGAGTCGAGTCAAAATGATCTTTATTGGGGTTAAATCTTGAATAAGCTGGCAAAGCTTTTTTTTCATCCTGCCCTCGAAACCCCCCAAAATGCAAACATCAATGATGAATCAAGTGAGTGTATGTGTGTGTGTGTGTGCATGTTTGTGTGTATGCATGTGTGTGTGTGCATAATTTATATGTGTGTGTATGTGGTCAAGCTTGTGTTTGCAGATGAACATAACATTAACAGTTTTATAAAGTGCCTTGGGTGAATTACTAATTCTTCTAGCACCACGAGCAAATACATTCACCCAAGACATCTCTCTACACTCCCATCAAATGCATGGGGGGTATCTAACCTTCAAAAGTCATCCAAACTGAGGTCTTATAAAGGAGGGGTCTTATAAGGGAGGTAATTGTATTACAAAGAAGGGCAATGCCTCAGAGAAGCGGGTCTTATGTGGGAGGGAGTCTTATAAGGGAGATTCCACTGTATTGATAAGAAGAACAATAACACTTTATACACTCAAGCATAAGGAAGAAAGCTTACTTGAAACGTAGCTTTCAAGGGCGTCACGCTCCCTTCTTCAGCGTCATCGTCAGACGGGTGGCGACTGGAGGGTCAGTGCATGCCACCCTGAGTACAGCTCAAGGCTGCACTCACATCGCACGACAGAACCAGGGAAGCGTACGTGCGCTGAGGGCAAGTTGTGTCTTGGCGGCCTCGATGTGGATGGTCTCCTTCACCCATCTCTGGAACCATCTGCTGTCACGGTCCAGCACGGTGATGTAGTTCCCGGGGAGAACCCATGGTCATAGTTGGCCATGAGGGACCCAACCGGTAATGACGCCCGCCTGTGCTCCGTGACTCTCTTCTTGAGGCTTCTTTCTGGGGCAGTGGGTGGATGCCTCGTGCCTCCATACGGGGAGCTGAACGACCCCTCCCCCTCCACGAGTCTCTCCCCGTGGGGATACTGGGGTGTCTCGTAAAAATAGTTCCCCACCTTCTTGAAGTTCGTTGCTTGTAACTTAATCTAATCTGCCACTCTCTTTGACTCTGCCTTTTCCCTTTGCTTTGCCTTTTCCCTTTGCTTTCTACCATGTACTATCTTTCTGACTTATTGGCCCATTGTCCTGCCTTTAAAAAAAAAAAAAATCTTCTAAATAATGTTCTCCTTTGAGCTACTCCGAAATCAGAAATTGTCAGGGCGAACCAGTGAAAACTGAAAGTCAGACACATACGTACCTTATATCCTGGGAACGAAGAAGAAGAAGAGGCTTCTTTCAGTCTCCCCAACATAGACCCCCCTACTTTGTCATAGGCTGGCTGGCAAATTATGGTTGAAAACTTTAACTTGGAAACATTTGCGTTGTCTTATGCATATCCAAGCCGACAAGATTTAGTGTAGAGTGGCACAGAGGTAACGCGTTGGCCTTGTGTCAAGTATACCCAAGTTCGAATATGGGTACAGGGGATTTTTCCTCACGTTGCACTAGGCCTTACGGTCTGAACATGGAGTCTTTCGGATGAGACGATAAACCGAGGTCCCATGTGCCCATGCACTTAACACACGTTAATCCCAGTGGCAACGAAAAAGTTGTCATTTGGTCAAAATTTACACACACACCCCTTCCTTCCTCATCAGTCACACAAAAATCGCATGCAAATTTATTTTTAAGAATTGGGTGGCGCACCTCTGGCTGCAACATGCTCTCCAGGTGGGAGCAACCCGAATTTCACAGACGCCTCTGTGACTATAAACTACCTAATACCTATGTTTATTATTGGCTGCAGGGTGGAGTTTCCCTTCCTGGTGTTGCTGGCCAGTGGCGGTCACTGCCTGCTGTCGGTGGCCAGAGGGGTGGACGACTTTCTGCTGCTGGGAACCTGCCTGGACGACTCGCCTGGAGAGGCCTTTGACAAGGTGTGAGAGAGAGGGAGAGGGAGAGAGAGACAGTACAGACAGAGAGAGAGTGAGAGAGAGAGACAGACAGAGAGAGAGTGAGAGAGAGACAGACAGAGAGAGAGTGAGAGAGAGAGTGAGACAGACACACAGAGAGAGAGTGAGAGACAGACAGAGAGAGAGAGAGTGAAAGAGAAAGAGAGAGAAGAAAGGGTGGAAGTGGATGGAATTGGGTGAGGGTGTGTGTATTGGGGGTATTTATACAGTGGAACATCCCTTATAAGACCTTCAGAAATCATCCACAATGAGGTCTTATAAGGGAGGCAATTTTAATACTTAAAAGAAGAGCAATGTCTCAGAGAAGTAGGTCTTATGTGGGAGGGAGTCTTATAAGGGAGGGTCCACTGTATATGCAGTTCATAAGTATGCAAGTGAGCACACAAACGATGCAGAAGCGTGCGTGTGCATATGGATGCAATTGTATGTGCGTGTTAGAGGGTGTGTGTAGTGTATATGAGAGAGAGAGAGTGTGTGTGTGTCATTGTGCATGTGTAAGCTTTACTCATAATCTTATATATATCTGTGATATGTTACTTCTCGTGTGCATTGTGTTTTATTGTATGTTTTAATGTGACAGCAAACACAATTTCCTTGTTCATTTTAATGGGGATAATAAATTTTTAAATATGATTGATTGATTGATTGATTGATTGAAAGAGAGAGAGAGAGAGAAAGAGAGAGTGTATGTCTGTGTGTTTAAAGATGCCTGCTTGGATTGCTCATGTAAAGAGGCCTTTGAAAAATTGAGAGACAGACAGAGGGAAAAGGATAGAAAGAGAGCGAGTGAGAGAAAAGGAGAGTGAGAGAGACAGAAGACATAGAGTGTGTGTGTGCGGGGGGGAGAGGGTGGGTTAAAAGAAATACATGCCTGGACGATTCTCCTAGAGAGGCCTTTGATAAGGTGAGAATTCAGTATATATATTTAACCCTTTCAGTGCCAGTGTCATTACTTTTGCGCCAGTTATGTTATTATACAGTGATGTCCCGAGACCCAGGTCATAGAACGTTGTAATATTTAAACTGAAAATGTCCTGTTGTGCCCCCATATCAGTAGAAATGTCCTACTGTGCCCCATGTCAGTAGAAATGTCCTATTGTGCCCCCATGTCAGTAGAAATGTCCTATTGTGCCCCCATGTCAGTAGAAATGTCCTATTGTGCCCCATGTCAGTAGAAATGTCCTATTGTGCCCCCATGTCAGTAGAAATGTCCTATTGTGCCCCATGTCAGTAGAAATGTCCTATTGTGCCCCCATGTCAGTAGAAATGTCCTATTGTGCCCCATGTCAGTAGAAATGTCCTATTGTGCCCCCATGTCAGTAGAAATGTCCTATTGTGCCCCATGTCAGTAGAAATGTCCTATTGTGCCCCCATGTCAGTAGAAATGTCCTATTGTGCCCCATGTCAGTAGAAATGTCCTATTGTGCCCCCATGTCAGTAGAAATGTCCTATTGTGCCCCCATGTCAGTAGAAATGTCCTATTGTGTCCCCATGTCAGTAGAAATGTCCTATTGTGCCCCCGCATCAGTAGAAATGTCCTATTGTGCCCCCATGTCAGTAGAAATGTCCTGTTGTGCCCCCATGTCAGTAGAAATGTCCTATTGTGCCCCCATGTCAGTAGAAATGTCCTGTTGTGCCCCCATGTCAGTAGAAATGTCCTGTTGTGCCCCCATGTCAGTAGAAATGTCCTATTGTGCCCACACGTCAGTAGAAATGTCCTGTTGTGCCCCCATGTCTGTAGAAATGTCCTATTGTGTCCCCATTTCATTAGAATTGTCCTATTGTGCTCCCATGTCCTATTAGAAATTTCCTACTCAAATTTGCACTGGTGCTCGTCTTATCGATTCTTGGAAGAGCCAAGATGTTTTGTCCAAAGTTTTGATTTTCTTTTTGAGTTTCAGGACCTTTTGTTCTCTCTTTCTTCTACTCTTGTGTGCATTGCTGATGTATATATTGTTACAATTCACAACGCATGTGTGGCTGGTAATGAAAAGGTTAATGAAACAACCATATGATTCATCCTGCAGTGCTTCTAATGAGATATTATGCTCTATCTCCCCCCCCCCCCCCCCCCCCCCCCCCCCCATCCTCTCTCTCTCTCTCTGTGATTTAAAACAGCTTTTCGATAAAGCTTGGTGTGTGTCATTGTCAAGATAATTTGAAAAAACCTGAAAAGAAAGCGGTATGGTACTTTACCAAATGTGGAACATTATCATAGTTGTTCATTTGTTTCTAAGTCTTTCGGATGAGACGATAAACCGAGGTCCAGTGTGCCCATGCACTTAGCACACGTTAAACCCAGTGGCAACGAAAAAGTTGTCATTTGGTCAAAATTTACCCCCTCCCCCCCTTCCTTCCTGATCAGTCACACAAAACGCGCCTCTGGCTGCGACACTCTCTCCATGTGGGAGCAACCCGAATTTCACAGACGCCTCTGTGACTATAAAGTACCTAATACTTAATAATTTAAAAACAAAATATTTTAACCAATTTAAAATGTCATTAGGGTCATGTTCTTTCTTTCTGTTTCAAGACAGCACGTGAGCTGAAGCTGAAGAATCTGCCGGAGTGTCGCGGTCTGAGCGGGGGCGCTGCCATTGAGCTGCTGGCCAAGGAGGGCGACCCTAGAGCATTCCGTTTCCCCCATGTGATGACGCAACTGCCACACTGCCATTTCTCCTTCGCCGGGCTCAAGTTTGCTGCCAAGTCTTTGGTGGACCGTGAGGAGAAAAGAACAAGTAAGTATTACCGTCATTTTCGGGTTTTAAGGCGATATTTTTGTCTCCAATTTCGACCTATGCGCCTAATAAACGAGGGAGCCCTATTAGTGAACAAAATCGTGAGAAGAGAGGCAATGATTGCCGTGTTCAGTTCAGTCTACTGTGAGTCAGACATCGACAGTGGTCACGAGTCGCCGATACGACGAATACTCACGTTAAAATGCTTAAAAAAATCTTCATTCAAAATAACTTTTCTCCTTTGAGCTCCTCCGAAATCGGAATGTGTCGGCTGTACGCAGCAGGGAGACCAGTGAAAACTGAAAGCGGACGCATATGTACTTTACCCATTATGGCCTTTTGGCCTGGGAACGCAGAAGAAGAAGAAAGGTAAGTAAACTGTTAAGAGTATGCGTAGCATCATAATATGAAATGCGAATCCCCAGTATCACAAGCACCATCTTTCCAATGCAGAGTTTATTGGAATTGAAATATTTAAATTTGAAAGACTAAGGCCGTGTACACACATAAGCGGATATTCCATGCGGGAAACCCGTAGTGCGCAATCCATAAATAAGTGACACAAAGAAGGGAAAAGATTTGCGCACGGGTCCGAATTTCCCCATTATGCGTAAACTTTTATCCTTCTTTCTTCCACTTATTTAGGGTTTTCCGTACGGAACTTACGCGTCTAATGTGAACCTGGCCTTAGAATGAAGAACAAAAAAATGTTTGAGTCATGTATGTGTGTGTGTGTGTTTGTGCGCGTCTTGCTCTTGACGGATACATTCCATTTTTCAGACTGTTAGGCAATACTTTTTCCCCAGAGTGGGACCCCTGCACCTTATGATATGACTACTAATATAGTAAGAAAACATATAATAATAAAATCTGAATTTTGTGTAAAATTTGGGGGGGGTGCGCCTTATCCTCCGAAGTCGGAGTGTGGCTGCCCACGTGTCGAGGTAATCAAAAACGGTCACACACGTAATGTTCTCATCCCTAGCTGTTGCATTTGTACCATAGTGTTCAAGTGTTTCGGCTGTTGGGATGATCCCTGGAGTCTTTAAAAGCCAGGGTATAACGACAAAAGGTGTGGCTTCTAGTCTGGAACATACATTACAAAATGCCAGTGTATATGAGTATTTTTATGAGTATTTTTATAGACTATTGACACACACACACACACACACACGCATTGGACTGTAGAGGGGAAGTATTGGGGTTTTTTTGGATCTTGTTGGTTTTTTGCTCCTTCTGTTGCTATGTTTGCTGTTTGCTGTTTAATTGTTTGTTTGTGTTGATAAAGGCGCATTCGCCGAAATATCCAGTAGTTTTGTTTTGTCTCTTGTGAATAAAATAACGTCACTTTACACTTGTCGTGTAGTTGTTTCTTTGTTGTATAGACTATTGACTGCTTAGGTACAAAGCATGAAGTGTGAAGTATTGCTGCCTGCTATTGGCAGATACCAGTGCTGTCGATGTGGTGTCCACTGCTCCAGACATCTGCGCGTCCTTCCAGTACGGAGTTCTGCACCACTTGGCCAGAAGATTGCAGAGGGCATTTCTCTTCTGTGAGCTCAAACACCTCTTGCCGCAAACCCACAAAACGCTGGTGAGAGAGAATATGAATACGGGTGCAAATATGAATGTTTTATTGAGGGTAAAAAGGATAGTAGCTTCTTTGCACCTTGCCCTCTCACTCACACATTCCTTGTTATGACAGTTGAAGCTTGGAGGAGTTATGGCCTAGCCACGCTGCATACGATTTGACCCCAATACGATACGATTGTGACGATGTCTGTGAGTCATGATTCACGCAAAATACTTCCGTCTAAAAATAACTCTACAGTTTTCGTTCATTATTCTCACGTAGGCCACAATACACGAATCACATAAAATGTCTGATGCAAAAATAAGATATTTTATCAGATTCGTGTACGGGAGACTGCAAATATAGCGAACGTAACTAGTAGGATTTAATCAGATTTATTTAGACAGTAACATTTCACGTCAATCATACCTCACATGTCAGAATCGGATCATAGTGAATCGGATCGTATGCAGTGTGGCAGGTCCTTTAGGCCATGGGTGCTACTCTTTCATTTTTACGCTGATTTCAGGATTTTTAATTTTACCAGAAAACTGAACTTCAGTGGGTTTTTTAATTCATAAAAAAAAAATGACCACAAATGATTTGGGGCGTTTTGAACTTGGAAGTTTACAAAGGCAATGTAATAATTTTACAAGGCTTTATATCAAACTGTCTCTGTCTATCGTTGTAACTGTCTGTCTATCTCGTTATCTCTCTCTCTCAACTTGAATTGTCCGATGGGGCTCTGCCCCTGTACCCTGCCGGGGTCATGGGTCCCTGGACCCCTGCCTTTCAGTTTTTGTCATTTGGGGGAGTTGTACCCATGTTACGGTCATAATGGTGTGTTCAGGTTTTGTCAGGAGGGGTGGCTAGCAACTCTTACCTGCGCAAAGGTGTTGAGCAGGTGTGTGAGATGAACCACTGTCGACTGGTGTGCCCCCCACCCCACCTGTGTACCGACAACGGCATCATGATAGCCTGGTGAGTGAGACTGAGAGAGAGAGACAGAGACAGAGAGAGACACAGAGAGAGAGAGATTCAGAGAGAAAGAGAGTGAGAGAGAGAGAGACTGAGAGAGACAGAGAGATAGACTGACACTTGACAACTTTATTACGCAAGGAGAGAGAGAGAGAGACAGAGAGACACTGAGGGAGAAAGAGAGAGAGAGAGACTCAGAGAGAAAGAGAATGAGAGAGAGAGACTCAGAGAAAGAGAGTGAGAGATAGAGAGAGAGAGACAGATAGAGAGACTAAGAGATAAAGAGAGAGAGAGACAAATAGAGAGGCTGAGAGAGAGACAGACACAGAGACTGAGAGAGAGAGACAGATACAGAGGCTGAGAGAGAGACTCGGAGAGAAAGAATGTGAGAGAGAGAGAGAGACAGATAGAGAGGCTGAGAGAGATAGAAAGAGAGAGGGGGAGAGAGAGAAAAAGAGTGTGTGTGTGTGTGATTTTACTTGGCCTGTGTTAGGCATATAGAATAAGTCTGTTAATAAAAAAAACCACACACACAAAAGTAGACCCCTCTAGGTCACTTAACATTACACAAGAAATGCACAAAATTGAAATATAATCCACCCAAAAAGATTTATGTTGAAGACAAAACACAAAACATGATGTCAAGTAACTAAAAAAACAAAACAAAAAAACCCTGAATGAAAACAAAAAATGAAAAAGAATAGCTGTATATTTTAAATTATGTTTTTGTGTGTGTTTCTTTTTTGTGTTATGTCTAAAACACACAACTTCAATCTGTGGCTCACAAAAATGTGCACATGTTTCAAGTTATAAGATGATAACATTTATTTGCATTATTCAATCTGACGTTGAAAATACTTTTTAAAAGAGTTTGTGTGTTTGATTTGATTTGATTTCACTCTCGGCATTAAACCACCACATCAGATCAATGATACAATCTTTCTCGTTGTTGTTTTACTTTCCAGTGTCAGACGGAAGGTTATGGAGATGCAAATAGTTCCCCCACCTTCTGGAAGTTCTGTGCTTGTAACTTCCTCTAATCTGTCACTCTCTTTGACTCTGCCTTTTCCCTTTGCTTACTGTCATCTACTATCTTTCTGCCTTATTGGTCCATTCTCCTGCCTTTTTTCAAGAAACACTTGCAAAGATTTTCTCCAGCCGAAGACGGACATGCTGGGCCTAACTATTTTTTAGTTGGGCGCATGACGGCAGCATGACGTACCTGTGCTCATAATTGACAGGAAACTGTCTGAGCGATCGTAGAAGAAGAAGAAGGAGATGCAGTGATATAAATTTCATTGTCGTTTTTCACTGTTGGAAGGAAGATGCCATGATGTAAATTTCTTTGTCGCTTTTTCACTGTTGAAAAGAGCGGGATGTAGATTAGGTGCAGTGATATAAATTTCTTTGTCGTTTTTAACTGATGCAGTGATATAAATTTCTTTGTCGTTTTTCACTGTTGGAAGGAACAGGATGCAGTGATATAAATTTCTTTGTCGTTTTTCACTGTTGGAAGGAATGGTAGGGAGATGCCATGATGTAAATTTCTTTGTCGTTTTTCACTGTTGGAAGGAACGGTAAGGAGATGCCATGATGTAAATTTCTTTGTCGTTTTTCACTGTTGGAAGGAACGGTAAGGAGATGCCATGATGTAAATTTCTTGGTCGTTTTTCACTGTTGGAAGGAATGGGATGTAGTGATGTAAATTTCTTGGTCGTTTTTCACTGTTGGAAGGAACGGTAAGGAGATGCCATGATGTAAATTTCTTGGTCGTTTTTCACTGTTGGAAGGAATGGGATGTAGTGATGTAAATTTCTTGGTAAATTTCTTTGTCGTTTTTCACTGTTGGAAGGAATGGGATGTAGTGATGTAAATTTCTTGGTCGTTTTTCACTGTTGGAAGGAATGGGATGTAGTGATGTAAATTTCTTGGTCGTTTTTCACTGTTGGAAGGAACGGTAAGGAGATGCCATGATGTAAATTTCTTGGTCGTTTTTCACTGTTGGAAGGAATGGGATGTAGTGATGTAAATTTCTTGGTCGTTTTTCACTGTTGGAAGGAACGGTAAGGAGATGCCATGATGTAAATTTCTTTGTCGTTTTTCACTGTTGGAAGGAACGGGATGTAGTGATGTAAATTTCTTGGTCGTTTTTCACTGTTGGAAGGAACAGGATGCAGTGATGTAAATTTCTTTGTCGTTTTTCACTGTTGGAAGGAATGGGATGTAGTGATGTAAATTTCTTGGTCGTTTTTCACTGTTGGAAGGAATGGGATGTAGTGATGTAAATTTCTTGGTCGTTTTTCACTGTTGGAAGGAATGGTAGGGAGATGCCATGATGTAAATTTCTTTGTCGTTTTTCACTGTTGGAAGGAACGGTAAGGAGATGCCATGATGTAAATTTCTTGGTCGTTTTTCTCTGTTGGAAGGAATGGTAAGGAGATGCAGTGATATAAATTTCTTTGTTGTTTTTCACTGATGCAGTGATATAAATTTCTTTTGTCGTTTTTCACTGTTGGAAGGAACGGGATGGAGAAACTGCTGCAAGGCTCGGGGCAGGCCCCTCCTGACACAGTGGACATACAGCCAAAGTAAGCAGACTTTCTTATATATATAGTGGAGTACACTTAACACAAAACTGGATAACACGAAATATTGGTTCACACACAAAGATCTGTTTGAACGGACGAAATCCCTCTTTATTATTGCTTATTCTCAGCACAACATGAAATATGGTTAACACCACAAACAAAAACTCGGTCCGATTGTTATTTATCGTACTTCAATTTGCATTGATACAGTGGAACCTCCCTGATAAGACCTCCCAAAATCATCCCAAATGAGGTCTTATAAGGGAGGGGTCTTATAAGGGAGGTAATTTTCATACTTACAAAGAAGGGCAATGTCTCAGAGAAGTAGGTCTTATGTGGGGAGGGAGTCTTATAATGGGAGGTCTTATAAGGGAGGGTTCACTGTAGCACCAAATGAAGCTGAAACCACCAAATATTTCATTACAAACTTTGCAAAAGCCATCACAAAGCTCAAATGTTCATCAACTGTGCCGTGTGCTAGTCAAAAAGTTGGAAGTCGGCAAGTATGAACCGCGCATGCATGTTCTGGAGTTCTGCACAAAGTGTGTCGTCTGCAGCACTACTGCTCGTTCAGTAGCAGAACTTCAGTTTCACATTTTTGACTGATTTTGTTGAAAATGCTTAACACAAATAATGGTTCGCAGACTAACACACAAACAAATCTTTGTCCCCTGAATTTAGTGTTAACCCCTTCGCTGCCAAGCCCATATCCTGTTCCGAGGCAACTATTTGCCAAGCCGTTTTAGGTTGCGAAGTCTATCGCAAAAACTGCTGAATAAAAGTGCATATAACCTATGCTTTTCGGAAAGGGAATTGAATATACTATCATTTGAGAACACTCTCACATGCATTCAAACATACTGCAAAAAGCATATGGATAGAAAAAGGGAAACTCTTAGAATAACCCTATGACGGATATTTCCGTGACGGGGCAGGTTATCGGAAGTTGACGGAAATATCCATGACGGGGCAGTTTATAGGTTACCGGAAGTTGACAGAAATATCCGTGACGGGGCAGTGAAGAGGTTAAGAAGAGTACTTCACCGTAGCAGTAATGGAACTCTTCTTTTTTTTAAAAAGCAAATTCACTGAAATCAGGGAAAAGCAAACATTTGAAAACAAGGTTAAAGGAAGGTTTTTATTTCAGCAGAGGCCTATGTCCTAATTTTTAAGACTTTCAAATGTATAGCGCCCACCTCCCTTTCCCCCTCCCATAACAACATTGAAGGGGCCGGCTCTGTATTGTGACCTTGCTAAGAAACAACATCCTAAAAAGATTGGAGAATTCTCCAGTACCATGGCTGCAGTTTGGACATCCACAAAAGTTAACTCTCACCCCATATTCATTCCCATTATTTCACTGCAGACATACTAAAATTGACATTTTTTAAACTCTACTTTTGCTTACTTTGTTTGCATATCAAGCATGAGTGTTTGGTATTGTTGGACAGAACAATTAAGTCTCTGGCTGTAACAACATCAAGTTTCTTTGACTGTTTTTCTCCATTTTCACTCCAGAAATGCAAGAATTACAAGCATACTCATCTTGTTCTGATGGTGTTATTCGCCTCTTAGCCACTGTTTGCCGCACATTCAGTTAGTCTTTTCAAAAGCTGCTTTGGGCCAATTTAGCTCAGTTTTGCTCAAGGGAAAGCACTCAGAAGACAAATAAATGGTTGCTGAATATAATTGAAAAAGGTTTTTTTCCCTTAGACCGTACAGCATAGCAGTGCACTGTTCAAAGTCACCACACATATATGCGTCGAGCGTACTGAACAGAGGAAGCTTCTAATTTGTTTGTGCTACGTCGTGAAAAAATCACTGATTCAATTTGTAGTTGACAACAAAAGTAAGTGAGCTTTGCACAGACGTAAAGATCACTGATTCAATTTGCAGTTTACAAGGAAAGTAAGAGAGCTTTGCACAGACATAAAGATCACTGATTCAATTTGCAGTTTACAAGGAAAGTAAGAGAGCTTTGCACAGACATAAAGATCACTGATTCAATTTGTAGTTGACAAGGAAAGTAAGAGAGCTTTGCACAGACGTAAAGATCACTGATTCAATTTGTAGTTGACAAGGAAAGTAAGAGAGCTTTGCACAGACATAAAGATCACTGATTCAATTTGCAGTTTACAAGGAAAGTAAGAGAGCTTTGCACAGACATAAAGATCACTGATTCAATTTGCAGTTTACAAGGAAAGTAAGAGAGCTTTGCACAGACGTAAAGATCACTGATTCAATTTGCAGTTTACAAGGAAAGTAAGAGAGCTTTGCACAGACATAAAGATCACTGATTCAATTTGCAGTTTACAAGGAAAGTAAGAGAGCTTTGCACAGACATAAAGATCACTGATTCAATTTGCAGTTTACAAGGAAAGTAAGAGAGCTTTGCACAGACATAAAGATCACTGATTCAATTTGCAGTTTACAGGGAAAGTAAGAGAGCTTTGCACAGACATAAAGATCACTGATTCAATTTGTAGTTTACAAGGAAAGTAAGAGAACTTTGCACAGACGTAAAGATCACTGATTCAATTTGCAGTTTACAAGGAAAGTAAGAGAGCTATGCACAGACATAAAGATCACTGATTCAATTTGTAGTTTACAAGGAAAGTAAGAGAGCTTTGCACAGACATAAAGATCACTGATTCAATTTGCAGTTTACAAGGAAAGTAAGAGAGCTTTGCACAGACGTAAAGATCACTGATTCAATTTGTAGTTTACAAGGAAAGTAAGTGCGCTTTGCACAGACATCCACCAAAGTTAAAGGACCACTGATTCTATTCACAATAAAGGGTCTGACTTAGTGGAGTTTGCACAGACATCCACCAAAGTTAAAGGACCACTGATTCTCTTCGCAATAAACAGTCTGACTTAGTGGAGTTTGCACAGACATCCACCAAAGTTAAAGGACCACTGATTCTCTTCGCAATAAACAGTCTGGCTTAGTGGAGTTTGTACAGATATCCACCAAAGTTAAAGGACCACTGATTCTCTTCGCAATAAACAGTCTGACTTAGTGGAGTTTGTACAGATATCAAGAAACGTTAGGGAGCACGGACTCAATTAGCTCTAATTTTGTTTCTCAAGGGGGTATGTTGAAGTGGCGCTTAATTTTATGGAAAATGGGGTCAGCTTACACGGTCTTGAGAACCAGCACAGATGTGTATTTTTGCGTGTTGTCATGGTTGCAGAAATTCGCTTATTGGTGTGCTGGGTGTGTGAACTGAAGACATTTCGGGCGACACACATAAGAAGCAGGAGAAAGTAACAATTGTTTGAATAGGACTTTGTAAAGAAACAAACTCTTGTCTCCCTCTCTCTGTCTCTGTCTCTCTGTCTCTCTCTGTGTGTCTCTCTCTCTGTGTGTCTCTCTCTCTCTCTCTCTCTCTCTCTCTCTCTCTCTCTCTCTCTGTCTCTCTCTCTCTCTCTCTCTCTCTCTCTCTCTCTCTCTCTCTCTCTCTCTCTCTCTCTCTCTCTCTCTCTCTCTCTCTCTCTCTCTCTCTCGTAGTAATAGTAGTAGTAGTGGTGGTGGTGGTAGCAGTACATTGTTAATGGAAGTAGTGATGGTAGTACATGTAGTGCTTTTTGTTGATGATGATGCTGATGCTCTCTCTCTCTCTCTCTCTCTCTCTCTCTCTCTCTCTCTCTCTCTCTCTCTCTCTCTCTCTCTCTCTCTCTCTCTCTCTCTCTCTCTCTCTCTCTCTCTCTCTCTCTCTCTCTCTCTCTCTCACACACACACACACACACACACACTGACATGGTCTACCATCTTGTTTTTTGCAGGTGTCCTCTGGGGCAGGACATATCGCAACAAGTCATCGCCGCCGGAATCAAGCTGCCCAGACTGAAGCTTCGCTAATTTGACCCCTTCACTGCCAGTGTTAATTAATTAACCCTTTCACCACATACCAATAGCGAAGACTTGACATACTTTTTGTTTGTTTGTCAAATTTACACACTATAAATAAAAAGATAAGAAAATGTGATTTTTGACAAAAAAGGATAACATTTTGAATAAATGTTTTGGCTATGAATAGAGTTTTGTTTATGAGATGTGAATGACATGAGATGTATGAATGATGTGAAGTATGTTCATGCATGAGACATGTATAAAATGATTGGAAATGAAAGATCGTCGTCTTTCTGTCTCTGTTTCTCTATGTCTGTCTCTTTCTTCTTCTTCTTCTTCTTCTTCTTCTTCTTCTTCTGCGTTCCCAGGCCATATGGCCATAATGGATAAGGTACGTATGTGTCCGGTTTTCACTTTTCACTGGTCTCCCCGCTGCGTACAGCCCAACATATTCAGATTTCGGACGAGCTCAAAGGAGAAGAATGTATGAAAGATTTGTTTGTTTTGAAAAAAGGCAACAGAATGGGCCAAAAATTCAGAAAGATAGTTGATGACGCAAAGCAAAGAAAGAGTCAAAGAGAGAGACATATTGGAGGAAGTTACAAGCACAGAACTTCCAGAAGGTGGGGGAACTATTTTTACGAAAGACCCCCCCCCCCCCCGGTATCCCCCCGGGAAGAGACACGTGGAGGGGGCGGGGGTAGTTCAGCTCCCCTTATGGAGGCACGAGGCATCCACCCATTGCCCCGTTTTGGGCTTTCAAGCTCAAGGTATCGTTCTTTCCCCTTCAGAAAGTAACACTGAACTCATTCTAAACCTATCCCTTATCTGAGCAAAGTAGCAAAAGTATTGCTTCTTAGTGAAGACTGTCCGTGAGAAAATTTAGTTGAAAAATAGCCCAAACTGCGTTCCCGTTTTGGGGCAGTGAGTGGATGCCTCGTGCCTCCATACGGGGAGCTGGACGACCCCGCCCCATCCACGAGTTTCTTCCCGTGGGGATACCGGGGGGGGGGGGGGGGGGTGTCTTTTCATAAAATAGTTCTCCCACCTTCTGGAAGTTCTGTGCTTGTAACTTCCTCTAATCTGCCACTCTTTGACTCTGCCTTTTCCCTTCGCTTTCTATCATAATCTACTCTACTATCTTTCTGACTTATTGGCTCATTCTCCTGCCTTAATTTTTTCAAAAATAATCTTCCAAATATTTTGTTCTCCTTTGAGCTCCTCGGTCTGAAATCAGAATGTGTCGGCTGTACACAGCGGGGGGGGAGACCAGCGCAAAACTGAAAACCGGACTAATACATACCTTACCCATTATGTCCATATGGCCCGGGAACACTTGCAAATGAGTCGATTAGCTCCGCTTTTTCAGTCAGCTGGCCTGCGCAGGAATGCAACGGGGGTGTTCAAGTCAAGTCAAGTCAAGTCAGGAATACTTTATTATCTCTCATATGGAGAAATTTGGTTGCAGGTGCAATCAATACACACCCACAAACACAACACAAGACAATGAAATATTTTAGCATAAAAAAAAACCAATCCACAGGAAGAAAACATACAATTTAGACACTATTATTAACCCTTTCACCGCCAGCCATATTTCAGGCAAGAATTCCCATTCAATTTACCTGGGTAGAGAACAAACTTCATCTGCAGTATTGGGGATTGTTCTGTGACACATATATAAAATAAGGTCTATCCTTACTTCCCCAAACTAAGCCAATAGGGTTTTGGGATAATAGACCCCAATTTGATGCCTTTTAATGACATAGGCGTTAAATCACTGTGGTGCTGAAATGCGACTTTGGCGGTGAAAGGGTTAAAACACGCTATTCATTAAAACTCCATAATGAAATTAATTAGATGAAATACCAATTAAAGTACATATTAAGACGTGATCACCAAAGCGTAACCAAAACCCATAAAAAGTACCAGACTTACACAAACAGGACCACAAAAGCATAAACAATAACCAACAAAAAGCACATAATAAAGTATATATAAATATCAACTTGATAATTGCCATGAATCAAAATTTGTGGAAAGTTGACACTTTTTTTCTCTCCATAGAATAATGAAACCTGTACAGAAATGTATTACAATATGAAACCTGATGTGCACAAGTTTCTGTGACGTATAAAACATTACTTTGACTTCCACTTTCTTGCTATGCTACAAGCATGCAGGGCCGGATCTAGGGGGGTTTCCTGGTTTCTGGAACCCCTCTGCCCCAAGCATGTACCTTAGACAAGGGTGAAAAGTAAGAAAATAGCTCGATTTTGCCCCTAATTTGCTAAAATGTCCGGGGGGCTTCACCCCTTGGGCCCCTCAAAAGGGCATTACTTCTTAACTTGGAACATATGCTGCTTCCTGCTCAATGTTCTCCTTAGCACCACTCACGAGCGCTCTCCTCTGTAATATGGTAGCGATTTCCCTCGTGTCAGTGCTTTCTAGTTCACTACAAGAAAGATGAAGATGTATTATACACTGTCAGAGCTCCGCCTTTCTTTGTCCAAATTGCATCTGCATTTATCGTGGAAAAAGAGAAGACAGCTAGTTCTGAAGAATTCCGCTTCAACACCCACGCATCAGGTTCAAGATATACGCCCATCTTCTTTTTGTATCCTCAGACCTGTTTACTCTACTCTTTTCGAGTAGTATTCTACTCAATTTGGACCTCTACTACTCTTCAAAATTGAAAATAATGCTCTAATTACTCATTTTCAGTGAACAGTGTTTGATGGTTTAATGAGTAGGACTACACATTTTGCACCAAAACTACTCATTTCAGTTATCCAGACTACTCAAGACTTGTGTAGGGGGTAAACAGGTTTGTTAAATTACTCCTTCTTCGGATCTTCTTGGTTTTAAACGAATTTTTGTTATTGAGAATCACATAGTAAAGCATCAACATAAAGAAATGAGAACGAACACAACAAGCTTAAAGCTTATACAAGGCGCTCAAACACAGGTAGATTATATAATATTGGCTGCCACAAGTAATCTTTTCTTCTTCGATCGCTCAGACAGTTTGCTGTCAATTATGAGCGCAGATGCGTCGTGCGTCCGTTATGCGCCTAAGTAAGAAATAATCAGGCCCAGCATGCCCGACTTCGGCTGGAGGAAATCGTTTTGGGGAAGAAAAAAAAAAGGCAGGAGAATCAGGACCGGTAAGGCAGAAAGATAGTAGATGACAGCAATCAAATGGAAAAGGCAGAGTCAAAGAGAGTGTCGGATTAGAGGAAGTTACAAGCACAGAACTTCCAGAAGGTGGGGGAACTATTTTTACGAAAGACACCCCCCCACCCCTGCAGGTATCCCCAAGGGGGGGATCTTTCTTCGGATAAGTTGTATTTTAGACCCCCTCCATCAAAGTTTCACTGACAAGCAACAGTCTGCCATTCTCGGGAAAGAGGTAGGGTATAGGATCAGCCCAATGAGAGACTTAGTGCGATTTTTCTCACGCCAGAGGGCATGACGCTCGTGTGGGGCTAATCCTCTCTATATTATTAGTTGGGGATAAAGAAAGAGAGAGAGAGACAGTGAGTGGTCCTACCATCACTCTCTCTCTCTCTCTCACTACGCCCAAGTAAGAAAATCGCGTGATAAGCCCCTAGTGCATTGACTGCCCTCTGGCGTGAAAAATATCGCCATAGGTTGACCATTGACAGTGTGTGTGTGTCAAGTCAAGTCAAGTCAAAATGATCTTTATTGAGGGCTAAAGAATAAGCTGATAAAGCTCTTTTTAAGAAAAGTAGATGTGTCTGTGTGTGTTGTTGTGTGTGTTTAAGTTTTTTTGTGTATGTGTGTTCGTGAGTGTATGATTTTTTTATATTTTAAATTCGCCCCAGTAAGAGAGCTGGTTAGAGAGAGAGAGAGAGAGAGAGAGAGAGAGAGAGAGAGAGAGAGAGAGAGAGAGAGAGAGAGAGAGAGAGAGAGAGAGAGAGAGAGAGAAGAGAGAGAGAGAGAGAGAGAGAGAGTGTGAGAGAGAGAGAGAGAGAGAGAGAGAGAGAGAGAGAGAGAGAGAGAGAGAGAGAGAGATTTTATTTTTTTTATAATTTCTCTATTCTTTATTGAATTTAATCGGGGTTTTTTTTAATTTTTTTTTTTCAATGTCAGTACAGCTTTTATAGTTAATCTGACAATAAATTGGTTCCAGTCCAGTGTGTGTGCGCGCGTGTTTGTGCGTGTGTGTGTGTGTGTGTGTGTGTGTGTGTGTGTGTGTGTGTGTGTGTGTGTGTGTGTGTGTGTGTGTGTGTGTTTCTGTCTGAAAAATTATGCCTCCATCTATATTACCCTTCTTCTTCCTTTCGATGTGTTGTCACAGTACTGTCTCTTTAATGATAAAGTGTATTTTGATTTTGTGATTTTTTTTCTTCTGTATGTTCTGTGCCAGTGTGTGTGTGTGTGTATTCTGTCTGACGAATGATGCTTCAATGCACGGACTGCATTAGGTTTATGATATACGACCACCTATATTAATTATCCTGCTTCCTTTTGATATGTTGTCACAGTACTGTCTGATTTACGATACAGTGCATTTTTACTTTGTGATTTTTCTCTGTGTGCGCGCGTGCGTGCGTGTGTGAGTGTGCGTGTGTCTGTGAGAGTGCGTGTGTATGTGTGTGTATGGTGTTGTGTTGTGTGATAGTGTGCGCACGCGCGTGTACGTGTGTGTGTGTGTGTGTGTGTGTGTGTGTGTGTGTGTGTGTGCGTGTGTGTGTAAGCACTGCTCAACTCAGTGGTAAAAGTTCTACATTTTCTTAATCAAAGATTCTATAAACGGGTTTCTGCCTTCAACATTTTGATCAAAATCTCTAGTTACCTCATCAAATCTGCCAAATGAAAAAACCCACCCAAAACCGGGGCAATCTCGTAATTTTAGAAACCCCATCATATTTGCGACCCTTAGGGGAAGACGGAGTAAAAAGCGCATGGACGGGTAAGAAGCCCACCCCAATTATCTCATGAAATAAAGAAAATTTCAGTCAAATTTGCCCATGAGACGAATGCTAGACATTAACGCTCGTCTCATGGGCAAAATGAGACTGAAATTTGCTTCATTTTATGAGATAATTGGGGTGGGCTTCTTACCCGCCCATGCGCTTTTTACCCCGTCTTCCCCTAATAATAATATCAAAGTCTGTTTCTTTCACTTTTCATGAAAATAATCCCAGGCTGATCCTAACCCTATCCCTTTCCTCCAAAAACCTGAAATGTCAGAATGTTGTTTCTCACTGGGTATCTTCAATGCGAAAATTGGGGGGGGGGGGGGGGGGGGGATCATTAGTAGGGTAAGACGGGGTAAAAAGCCCATGGACGGGTAGGAAGCCCATGCCAATTATCTCATGAAATAAAGCAAATTTCAGTCACATTTTGCCCATGAGACGAGTGTTAATGTTTAGCATTCGTCGCATGGGCAAATTTGACTGAAATTTTCTTTATTTCATGAAATAATTGGCATGGGCTTCTTACCCGCCAATGGGCTTTTTACCTGTCTTACCCTACAAAATCGCCCAAAACTGAACATGGCAATGTCACTTGAAATTTACCTTTAAAAAAAATAAAATTCTAAATTGCGTATGGAGGGCAGGCAGACAAACAAAATAGTCTGATATAGAAAAAGGCAAAAACAAAAACAAAAAAACCTTCCCCGGCGGAGGTATAGAAATAGATAGTGTAATGCAGCCAGAGAGAGATCTCACACGAGTATACATCTTCATTTCTTTGTCAGCATCATGTCTGCGATTTACACACACACACACACACACACACACACACACACACACAGAGAAAAACACACGCACGCACACACGCACACACACAGAGTAAAAGGGAGGGCATTCGACAGTGCTGAAATATGTTGCCAGCAAGTGTCACCTCCCCTTGATAAAGTAGCTTACAATGATGACTCCCCCTCCCCTAAGTTTACACATGCATGGCTGATTCGGCACGTGGGAAAAAATAGCGCTTCTAGTTGCCGAAATGGAAATCACTCTCTCGCGTTATACCACTTCCCTTTTGTCAACTAAAGCAGACCTGTTTACTCCCTACACAAGTCTTGAGTAGTCTGGATAGCCGAAATGAGTAGCTTTGGTGCAAAATGTGTAGTCCTAGGTGAAGACGGGGTAACAAGCTCATGGGCAGGTAAGAAGCCCATACCAATTATCTCATCAAATTGTCAGTCACATTTTGCCCATGAGACGAACTCTCATGGGCAAATGTGACTGAAATTTTCTTTATTTCTATTCATTAAAACCATCAAACAATGTTCACTGAAAATGAGTAGGGGAAGACGGGGTAAAAAGCGCATGGGCGGGTAAGAAGCCCACCCCAATTATCTCATGAAATAAAGAAAATTTCAGTCAAATTTGCCCATGAGACGAATGCTAGACATTAACGCTCGTCTCATGGGCAAAATGAGACTGAAATCTGTTTCATTTCATGAGATAATTGGGGTGGGCTTCTTACCCGCCCATGCGCTTTTTACCCCGTCTTCCCCTAGTAATCCAGAATTAAAGAGCATAATTTTCAATTTTGAAGAGTAGAAGAGATCCAAATTGGGTACAATACCACTCGAAAAGAGTAGAGTAAACAGGTCTGCTAAAGGGTCAGCCACACGTTCACTAAATCGCACGACTGTACGATACGATTCGACCACGTGATCTCGATGCCGGCCACAAATCACATTTGTTCTTGGAGACCACGTGATCGAATCGTATCGTGCAGTCGTGCGATTATAGTCGACGTGTGGCTGGCCCTTAAGAGGCAAATGTTGATGGTGCGCGGGGGAAAAAAATGCACGATCGAGAGAGAGAGAGAGAGAGAGAGAGAGAGAGAGAGAGAGAGAGAGAGATGGTGCGCAGCAAAAAAGAAGAGCCGCCACAAGAATTGACAACATTCTACAAGTACAACATCCTCTAAGGGCAGCTCCAGGTCAAGTGCGATGAACATCTTTTTGAAATTGTTTCTTGAAAAAAGGCAGGAGAATGGACCGGTAAGGCACAAAGATAGTAGATGACAGCAAACAAAGGGAAAAGGCAGAGTCAACGAGAGTGACAGATTAGTGGAAGTTACAAGCACATAACTTCCAGAAGGTGGGGGAACTATTTATACAAAAGATCCTCCGGTATCCCCACGGGGGGCATTTTTATCCATTCGCCCGATCTTGGTTGGGATGGCCGATGCACTGTAACTATAATTAAATGTTATTATATCAAGCTTGTAAGCTTTGTAGCTTGTTGTAAGCTTAATCATGCAGCAAATTGTATATTATATTGCTGTGTGTTTCGTTTAACCCTTTCACCGCCAAAGTCGCATTTTAGCACCACAGTGAATTACCACCTATGTCACTAAAAGGCATCAAATTGGGGTGTATTATCCGAAGACCCTATTGTCTTAGTTTTGGGAAGTAAA
>CM065704.1:40369504-40377004 GCA_017654935.2 Phymorhynchus buccinoides
AATAGATAAAAACGAGAATTACAGTAGACAGGGGCAGGAAACACGGGAGCAAAATCATAGAAAAGAAAAGATCACCCACCCAAGGACAATCATGTGAGACCAGTACTGACCACCCCAAAATGGTTGATGTTAAAGACCCCCCACGTCACGTGTCACATTCCCTCTTATGCTTGGAAGATTTCTTATGATTTCTTACCAGCTATAAGAGGGAAAACACGTGAAAACCGTGATTTTGACACGTGACGTGGTGGGTCTTTAATACTTGCTACCTCCACACTTAAAGACACACTGACGCACCACGATTAAGTCCCTTGGTGTTTTTTTCAGGTAGCTGTGACCCACATGCAAATGCCCCCAACTTCAAATTGAGGCTGCTCTTTAAAATGATGTTTCGTTTTCAATTTGAGGACATTTGTATGGGAGTCAAACCTGGTCAAAACAAGATTTTACCCTTACCAAGATGGGAAAACACGTGAGAGCCGTGATTTTGACACATGACCTGGTGGGTCTTTAGACCTCTCTGTACAGTAATCATCACGTGTGTATGTGTGTGTGTGTGTGTGTGTGTGTGTGTGTGTGTGTGTGTGCGTGAGTGTGCGTGTGTGTGCGTGTGCGTGTGTGTGCGTGCGTGTGTGTGCGTGCGTGCGTGCGCGTGCGCGTGCGTGTGTGTGTGTGTGTGTGTGTGTGTGTGGTGTGTGCGTGTGTGTGCGTGCGTGTGCGTGTTTGAGCATGCGCGCGCAAGTGTTTCTTTGTGTGTGTGCGTGCGTGCGTGTGTTTGTGTGTGAGTATGCGTGTGTGCGCGCGCGCGTGTGTGCACAACTCTCCGTGCAACACACTCTCTCTCTCTCTCTCTCTCTCTCTCTCTCTCTTCTCTCTCTCTCTCTCTCTCTCTCTCTCTCTCTCTCTCTCTCTCTCTCTCTCTCTCTCTCTCTCTCTCTCTTATTATTGCTTTGTCTGTGCTTATTTTCCTTTTTCATTTTCTACTTTTATATATGCATTTTGTTCAGAGGGCTGGATGTAAAAAAGCATGTTATTTCTGACTCTATTACCCTCCATAAATAAAATCTCTCTCTCTCTCTCTCTCTCTCTCTCTCATCTTCTCTCCTCTCTCTCTCTCCCTCTCTCTCTCTCTCTCTCTCTCTCTCTCTCTCTCTCTCTCTCTCTCTCTCTCTCTCTCTCTCTCTCTCTCTCTCTCTCTCTCTCTCTCTCTCTCTCTCTCTCAGATGCGTTATTTGACATTTAAACGGATGATGTTGATGTGAATGATATAAATGAGTTCTGGATCTTTTAGTTCGCTTTGCTGATGTTTGTGGCATAGGTTATTTTAAAATAATTAAACAATTAATGTTGATGCGAATGACGTACGTATGAATGACATTTGGATCCTTTAGTTAGCTTAATAATGTTGGTTAGCACAGGATATTATGTGTATGATATATGAATGAAATCTGGATCCTGATGTTTGTTATGAAGGCTTAATGGTGTTTATTTGCACGGGTAATTTCATGATATTGATGTGAAAGATGTATGAATGAGATTTGGTTACTTTGGTTGACTAAATGATCTTTGATAGCGTAGGTCACTTGATATCTAAATTGATAATATTGGTGCTTATGGTATGTGAATGAGATTTGTTAGTCCCCGAGCCGAAGGTTCGGGGAGCTATTGTTTTTGTCTGGTCCGTCCGTCCGGTGTCCGTCCGGTGTCCGTCCGTCCGTCCGGCGTGCTTCCGTCCGTCCGGCTATTCGTCCGTTTTTCTCAAAAATTATTCAGTCTATCATCATCAAATTTGGCATACTAGTTTGCCAAGATGCAAGCTATCCACTGATGTATTTAGTTTTGCATTAAGGTCAAGGTCGCGCCAGTTACGGGGTTCAAACCTCGAAACACATAATCGCTAATATCTCGCGAAGTTTTGCATGTATTTCAATGCAGTTTTGTTACAACATTTCTTGACGAATGGTCTATAACACAGTTGTCATTCATTTTTCTGTGCGCGCGTGTGCGCATGATCGCTCGCGCTCAAATCACGGGTCCGAACCCCAAGGCTATATATAAAAAAACTATTCAGTTACGTGCTGTTTTGACGCGTTTTTATGTAGTTACGTGCTGTTTTTATGCGTTTTATGTATGTGTACAGCCGACACATTCCGATTTTGGAGTAGCTCGGCGATGCTGCGAGGGGACTTTGCAGCCGCTCGGCGTTGCACTTGTTTTTAAAAAAATCGGTTTTGATTTTTATGTTTAACAGTGATGTTTTCCCCTTTCCCTTGAGATGTATTGTGGCCCATGGCCAATGTACATTAAAACATTTCAGTGTTCAGTGTTCAGTATTCTCTCTCTAAAACGAAAACAGGCAGAAGAGACTCTAAGACTCTAAGAAATTCTGTACCTAATGGAAAACTAGGACTTGTCAATAGCGTTGATCCATCATAAGCTGTCACTGTATGGAGTACACTGTACACTACAAGTAACCTAACAGTACTACTGGAGACAAACCACGGTATAGTAACTTGCATTGGAAGAGCGTTGCATGGCGTACATATTAAGCAAAGTACCACATAAATAAATACGCAGGGGATTCTTCCTCTCACTTTGCATTAGGCCTTACGGTCTGAACATGGAGTCTTTCGGATGAGACGATAAACCGAGGTCCCGTTCTATATCTGGAACCTAAACCAAAGACTGGATGTCTGCAGTACACAGGTTTTGCCATACAGGTAGGCTAAAAATATACCAAACCCCCCCAACCTTTTTGTAAAAAAAAGAGAACGTTTACGTTCACAGATCCGTTTCTATTTGCTCTATCTAACAAACGTAGGTTCACGTTCCCGGTCCTAATCTATTTAACAACTGTGCACAATTTCAGATCAATGTCTTTAACAGTTCTGAAATTATCAACCGAAAACGAAAATAAAATACCCATTTTGGACAACGTTTCCTGTTAATGGCATCGAAGTGAACAGAAACCCCATGTTTGATGGCGAATATGTGAAACACGGTTAAGATTAGGGAGACGTGAATGTCAGAAAAATGTGGGCATTTTTTGCACGAGCATAGCTAGGTCACAAATTAGGCTACCCCAAAATAATAAAAAATAAAAAAAGAAAGAAAAAAAAAGTAAAATATTGTCTTGTTATTACAGTCCCTTGTAAGACCTTCAAAAATCATCCCAAATGAGGTATTATAAGGGAGGGGTCTTATAAGGGAGGGAATTTCAATACTTGCAAAGAAGGGCAATGTCTCAGAGAAGTAGGTCTTATGTGTGAGGGAGTCTTATAATGGGAGGTCGTATAAGGGAGGTTCCACTGTATCACAAGGAACGTCCTTCAGACGTCAAGTTTACACGAGTGTTTGTCTGTCTACTCTCTCTCTCTCTCTCTCTCTCTCTCCTCTCTCTCTCTCTCTCTCTCTCTCTCTCTCTCTCTCTCTGTATTCTTGCGTGTGCCGTGCGCACGTGCAGGTGTGTGCGTGTATGGTTACACGCATGTATGCCCGCACAAGTATTAACAATTATACCTGTGCGTACGTAATTCTATAAATTCGTATTTCAACCTGTCTGTATCATAACACCTGCTTTGCTACCTTTATGTTCAATTATGTATGTGTAATTTTATGCCTTGCCATGTTTGTATTCTATGTTCGTATATGTACAAAGGTGCTACCTTTATGTTCAAATCTGTATGTGTAATATCATGCCTTGCCATGTTTGTATTCTATGTTCGTATATGTACCAAGGACAGATTGGAAGACTAGGCGTTGCCTAAAATCTTTATCCTTGAAAAATAAAGTTAAAGTTTTCAAGTTTTCAAGTTTCAAGTTTTCTCTCTCTGTGATTCTACATTCATATTTGACATTTGTTCTGCAACAGAACGCTACAGACGTGGCAATGCTAGCGCTAGGCGGTTGTCCGAAAACGTCGTTCACATCTCATCAGTATCAGTCAGCCAAATACCGCTTGATGACTCCTCTACACCATCCACAATGTTGCCAATACTCCAGTACAAGGTTACATTTCTTGCAAACGAACTATCCGAGCCAAACAGCTCTCCTTGAGCAGTGGTGTAGGAAACCTATGTATAAAGCATCCGAGTGATCAAAAGGTTGACGGTGGATGCTAAAGGAATTAACAGCCAAAACGAAAACGAAAACGAAAACGAATTGGCACCACAATGATTTAACACCCATGTCACTGAAAGGCATCAAATAAGGGTCTGGTATCCAGTGACATTATGTTCTTCATTTTGGGAAGTAAGGATCTGTCCTATGTTATGCATTTCAGAGAGGAATCCCCAATATTGCAGACAGAATCTTTTCTCTACCCAGGTAAGTGTAATGGAAGGTTTTGGCTAAAGAATGGCTGGCGTTTGGAAACACAAGATAAGCACTACATTGCTTTTATGGAAAGAAGAAGAACATTTTCACACATTTTTGGTACAAAAAAACAGTTAGTTAGTCTCATCTGAATAGTTCTTTCTGCTAGGGATAGCCAACTGGTAGCGACTGGGGGACTTAGATGAGTTTGCTTTCATCTACATGATATTACTATGCACAACATTATCTAAGTTATAACATGTGACTCAATAATGAAAATGGTGAGAATATAATAATAATAATAATATAATAATAAAAAAAATAAAAAAAATAAAAATAAAAATAATAAAAATAAAATAAAATAATAATAATAAAATAATAATAATAATAATAATAAAAATAAAATAAAATAATAATAAATAATAATAATAATAATAATAAATAATAATAATCATAATAAAAATAAAATTAAAAAAATAATATAAATAAATAATAATAATAATAAAATAACATAAATAATATTAATTTAAAAACAAATAATAATAATAACAGTACACTTACATAGCACTGAAAGAACATCTGAATAATAATATAATAATATAAATAATAATAATTTTTAAAAAAAATAAAAAAAATAATAATAACTACATTTATATAGCACTGAAAGAACATCTGAAACACTTGCGTGACTTAATGGGCTGCTCAGGTGGAGTTATCTTTCTTAGCCCTCGACACCAGGTGTCATTCCTTTTAGAAGTCGTTTTTTAACAACACGAAACTGGATCTCTCTTTCTCTCTGTTTCACTCTCTCTCGCCAGCGCGCGTGGAATATAGATTTTGCGTCTTATTGGACAAATGAACTGAACACCGAAAACTTTATTTTTCAAGGATAAAGATTTTAGGCGAAGCCCACTCTTCGAATCTGTTTACAGGGGAAAAAAGGGGGAATTAATATAATCCAATAGACTGACACACCCCCCTCCCCACCCCCCCCCCCCCCCCACCACCTCCACCCCGTGTAGTTGTCAGAAGCAGTCATTGGTGAAAATCATCCCGATAATGTTTGCGATTAAAGAAGGAATATTTCTGTAAAGCGTGGCCTGCCATCTTGACTATTGCTCAAACGAGACTTTAAGTTGAACTGTTACATGATTGCTCGCACTGCAAATGTTTCGTGGCGCTGCAAACGTTTTCGGCAAAGCATAAAGGTTTCATAGGCTTTGCTGTTGAAAGTCAAAAAACGTTTTCAAACGCTCTGTTCAAAGAAACGCATTCCAGCTCATTGTGTTTGTCGTGAAAGGGTACGTCAAGAGCCTGAAATATAGTTTCCCTTTAGTCAAGGAAGTGCTTCAGGGTCAATTTATCACCGTCTGTGTTTGTAGTAACACTACTTGTGCTTAAGGAGTATTGGTCCAGTTTCTTAGGCTTATGATCTGGGTCTAGTTTCTCTAGATAACGGTCGCCGCGCGAATAACGCTTACGCCAAAAGGGGCCTAAGAAACGCACTAAACGTTTGCTAAGGTCAGATAACTCTTTAAGCTTACTCTTCATTTTTGGGAGAGAGAGAAAAGGGTTGCTATCATAAGGGAGATAAATCATACCTCTCTGTCAGTTTGTACAAAGTTTTCGATTTCACCCACGTCTATTTGTGTGCAGAAAATTTTATTTGCACTATATTATGCCATCTAACATGATGGGAGATTAAGAAAGAGCACTCAAAAACACTTGCGTTTGTTTAATTTGCTAAAATCATCCCGCATTTTTTCACGATAGACTAAGGAGAATATTTGCTGTGGCAAGCTTGTTGTTTTGGTCTTCCATTTTTAAAGTTCAAGTCTCGTCACACGAGATATAAAAAAAGCCGGAAGTATTGATATTTCCCATGATCCTTCAAATAGTTTGTCGTTTGCTACCTTGATAGCAGCCACAAAACATTTTCGACAAACGTCGGCAAAAGAGGTGTTTCTTAGTGTCGTTTTTGCAGATTTGCGCTCACGCTACGTAACGTTAGCCCTTGTGAAACGACCCCCAGTACAGAGTGTAGACATTTATAAAAACAACGGTATTACTAAAAACGTTTATTGATATACGGTATTTGCTTTCTGAAGGTAGCTGATGTACTTAGAAAGACGAGACTAAACAAGCGCGGATTCGCAATCGTTTGTGGCAGCAGTCTATTTTTACCACTCCAATCATTACATACACTGATTCGCCTCCCCTGGCTTTTCAATAATTTTAATCTGTAAACCAGAATGTTATCTCTGCACCATTTCGTAACTTTGTATATCTCTTGGAAAACATTTAAAACTATTTATCCTACTTATACTCATCGAAAGAAGCACCGCATACTCGTCGTGTCTGTTGCAGTGTCTGTATTACGTATGTTTATTACTTTGTACGCTTTAAAATGAAGATTCATGTGCTCTGTTCAGTATACAATTCTTTCCATACCTAAGGACTGTAGATATGACAACTGAAATGTTACTTTATTGCCAATTATTTTTTTCTCTTTTACAATATGTGCGACAATTTTGGACCGACCGACAGACAGACCGACAAAGTGAGTTATAGGTTTGTGGCTTGTGCCACAAACAATAAACGACAAAGGGAACAAAGAGAACACTTGACTTTTTAACGAATTTGATATGTCATGACAGTTCTGTCAGCCATAACAATAAGTGCATTCACACGAGAAGGAGGTCGATGCATTCACCTGGATTCTCTTATCGTCTGTACTCCAACCAGCTTACATCCTTGTCTTTAACCCTTTCACCGCCAAAGTCACATTTTAGCACCACAGTGATTGAACACCTATGTCACCTAAGCTGGAGACAGTCTATGCGACTGCCTCATATGACTCGATCAGGTCGTGACGTAGACCAAATTTGGCTTCCCGCACAGAAGAGGTCACAAGCCACCTGACTTGATCAGACTCGATCAGTGAAATTTAGAACCCGCCCTATTCGGCCCTGTCACCTGACTGGGCCCGACTGAGTCAGACTGATCGAGCAGGATGGTATGCAAATGAGGTGAAACGTCACGACCTGATCGAGTCACATGAGGCAGTCACATAGTCTGTTGCCGGCTTAAAAGGCATCAAATTGGGGTTTATTATCCAAAGACCCTATTGTTTTAATTTTGGAAAGTAAGAATAGACATTATTTTATTTATATGTCACAGAAGAAT
>CM065704.1:40392004-40397004 GCA_017654935.2 Phymorhynchus buccinoides
AAAAAAAAAAAAAAAAAAAAAAAAAAAAAAAAAAAAAAAAAAAAAAAAAAAAAAAAAAAAAAAAAAAAAAAAAAAAAAAAAAAAAAAAAAAAAAAAAAAAAAAAAAAAAAAAAAAAAAAAAAAAAAAAAAAAAAAAAAAAAAAAAAAAAAAAAAAAAAAAAAAAAAAAAAAAAAAAAAAAAAAAAAAAAAAAAAAAAAAAAAAAAAAAAAAAAAAAAAAAAAAAAAAAAAAAAAAAAAAAAAAAAAAAAAAAAAAAAAAAAAAAAAAAAAAAAAAAAAAAAAAAAAAAAAAAAAAAAAAAAAAAAAAAAAAAAAAAAAAAAAAAAAAAAAAAAAAAAAAAAAAAAAAAAAAAAAAAAAAAAAAAAAAAAAAAAAAAAAAAAAAAAAAAAAAAAAAAAAAAAAAAAAAAAAAAAAAAAAAAAAAAAAAAAAAAAAAAAAAAAAAAAAAAAAAAAAAAAAAAAAAAAAAAAAAAAAAAAAAAAAAAAAAAAAAAAAAAAAAAAAAAAAAAAAAAAAAAAAAAAAAAAAAAAAAAAAAAAAAAAAAAAAAAAAAAAAAAAAAAAAAAAAAAAAAAAAAAAAAAAAAAAAAAAAAAAAAAAAAAAAAAAAAAAAAAAAAAAAAAAAAAAAAAAAAAAAAAAAAAAAAAAAAAAAAAAAAAAAAAAAAAAAAAAAAAAAAAAAAAAAAAAAAAAAAAAAAAAAAAAAAAAAAAAAAAAAAAAAAAAAAAAAAAAAAAAAAAAAAAAAAAAAAAAAAAAAAAAAAAAAAAAAAAAAAAAAAAAAAAAAAAAAAAAAAAAAAAAAAAAAAAAAAAAAAAAAAAAAAAAAAAAAAAAAAAAAAAAAAAAAAAAAAAAAAAAAAAAAAAAAAAAAAAAAAAAAAAAAAAAAAAAAAAAAAAAAAAAAAAAAAAAAAAAAAAAAAAAAAAAAAAAAAAAAAAAAAAAAAAAAAAAAAAAAAAAAAAAAAAAAAAAAAAAAAAAAAAAAAAAAAAAAAAAAAAAAAAAAAAAAAAAAAAAAAAAAAAAAAAAAAAAAAAAAAAAAAAAAAAAAAAAAAAAAAAAAAAAAAAAAAAAAAAAAAAAAAAAAAAAAAAAAAAAAAAAAAAAAAAAAAAAAAAAAAAAAAAAAAAAAAAAAAAAAAAAAAAAAAAAAAAAAAAAAAAAAAAAAAAAAAAAAAAAAAAAAAAAAAAAAAAAAAAAAAAAAAAAAAAAAAAAAAAAAAAAAAAAAAAAAAAAAAAAAAAAAAAAAAAAAAAAAAAAAAAAAAAAAAAAAAAAAAAAAAAAAAAAAAAAAAAAAAAAAAAAAAAAAAAAAAAAAAAAAAAAAAAAAAAAAAAAAAAAAAAAAAAAAAAAAAAAAAAAAAAAAAAAAAAAAAAAAAAAAAAAAAAAAAAAAAAAAAAAAAAAAAAAAAAAAAAAAAAAAAAAAAAAAAAAAAAAAAAAAAAAAAAAAAAAAAAAAAAAAAAAAAAAAAAAAAAAAAAAAAAAAAAAAAAAAAAAAAAAAAAAAAAAAAAAAAAAAAAAAAAAAAAAAAAAAAAAAAAAAAAAAAAAAAAAAAAAAAAAAAAAAAAAAAAAAAAAAAAAAAAAAAAAAAAAAAAAAAAAAAAAAAAAAAAAAAAAAAAAAAAAAAAAAAAAAAAAAAAAAAAAAAAAAAAAAAAAAAAAAAAAAAAAAAAAAAAAAAAAAAAAAAAAAAAAAAAAAAAAAAAAAAAAAAAAAAAAAAAAAAAAAAAAAAAAAAAAAAAAAAAAAAAAAAAAAAAAAAAAAAAAAAAAAAAAAAAAAAAAAAAAAAAAAAAAAAAAAAAAAAAAAAAAAAAAAAAAAAAAAAAAAAAAAAAAAAAAAAAAAAAAAAAAAAAAAAAAAAAAAAAAAAAAAAAAAAAAAAAAAAAAAAAAAAAAAAAAAAAAAAAAAAAAAAAAAAAAAAAAAAAAAAAAAAAAAAAAAAAAAAAAAAAAAAAAAAAAAAAAAAAAAAAAAAAAAAAAAAAAAAAAAAAAAAAAAAAAAAAAAAAAAAAAAAAAAAAAAAAAAAAAAAAAAAAAAAAAAAAAAAAAAAAAAAAAAAAAAAAAAAAAAAAAAAAAAAAAAAAAAAAAAAAAAAAAAAAAAAAAAAAAAAAAAAAAAAAAAAAAAAAAAAAAAAAAAAAAAAAAAAAAAAAAAAAAAAAAAAAAAAAAAAAAAAAAAAAAAAAAAAAAAAAAAAAAAAAAAAAAAAAAAAAAAAAAAAAAAAAAAAAAAAAAAAAAAAAAAAAAAAAAAAAAAAAAAAAAAAAAAAAAAAAAAAAAAAAAAAAAAAAAAAAAAAAAAAAAAAAAAAAAAAAAAAAAAAAAAAAAAAAAAAAAAAAAAAAAAAAAAAAAAAAAAAAAAAAAAAAAAAAAAAAAAAAAAAAAAAAAAAAAAAAAAAAAAAAAAAAAAAAAAAAAAAAAAAAAAAAAAAAAAAAAAAAAAAAAAAAAAAAAAAAAAAAAAAAAAAAAAAAAAAAAAAAAAAAAAAAAAAAAAAAAAAAAAAAAAAAAAAAAAAAAAAAAAAAAAAAAAAAAAAAAAAAAAAAAAAAAAAAAAAAAAAAAAAAAAAAAAAAAAAAAAAAAAAAAAAAAAAAAAAAAAAAAAAAAAAAAAAAAAAAAAAAAAAAAAAAAAAAAAAAAAAAAAAAAAAAAAAAAAAAAAAAAAAAAAAAAAAAAAAAAAAAAAAAAAAAAAAAAAAAAAAAAAAAAAAAAAAAAAAAAAAAAAAAAAAAAAAAAAAAAAAAAAAAAAAAAAAAAAAAAAAAAAAAAAAAAAAAAAAAAAAAAAAAAAAAAAAAAAAAAAAAAAAAAAAAAAAAAAAAAAAAAAAAAAAAAAAAAAAAAAAAAAAAAAAAAAAAAAAAAAAAAAAAAAAAAAAAAAAAAAAAAAAAAAAAAAAAAAAAAAAAAAAAAAAAAAAAAAAAAAAAAAAAAAAAAAAAAAAAAAAAAAAAAAAAAAAAAAAAAAAAAAAAAAAAAAAAAAAAAAAAAAAAAAAAAAAAAAAAAAAAAAAAAAAAAAAAAAAAAAAAAAAAAAAAAAAAAAAAAAAAAAAAAAAAAAAAAAAAAAAAAAAAAAAAAAAAAAAAAAAAAAAAAAAAAAAAAAAAAAAAAAAAAAAAAAAAAAAAAAAAAAAAAAAAAAAAAAAAAAAAAAAAAAAAAAAAAAAAAAAAAAAAAAAAAAAAAAAAAAAAAAAAAAAAAAAAAAAAAAAAAAAAAAAAAAAAAAAAAAAAAAAAAAAAAAAAAAAAAAAAAAAAAAAAAAAAAAAAAAAAAAAAAAAAAAAAAAAAAAAAAAAAAAAAAAAAAAAAAAAAAAAAAAAAAAAAAAAAAAAAAAAAAAAAAAAAAAAAAAAAAAAAAAAAAAAAAAAAAAAAAAAAAAAAAAAAAAAAAAAAAAAAAAAAAAAAAAAAAAAAAAAAAAAAAAAAAAAAAAAAAAAAAAAAAAAAAAAAAAAAAAAAAAAAAAAAAAAAAAAAAAAAAAAAAAAAAAAAAAAAAAAAAAAAAAAAAAAAAAAAAAAAAAAAAAAAAAAAAAAAAAAAAAAAAAAAAAAAAAAAAAAAAAAAAAAAAAAAAAAAAAAAAAAAAAAAAAAAAAAAAAAAAAAAAAAAAAAAAAAAAAAAAAAAAAAAAAAAAAAAAAAAAAAAAAAAAAAAAAAAAAAAAAAAAAAAAAAAAAAAAAAAAAAAAAAAAAAAAAAAAAAAAAAAAAAAAAAAAAAAAAAAAAAAAAAAAAAAAAAAAAAAAAAAAAAAAAAAAAAAAAAAAAAAAAAAAAAAAAAAAAAAAAAAAAAAAAAAAAAAAAAAAAAAAAAAAAAAAAAAAAAAAAAAAAAAAAAAAAAAAAAAAAAAAAAAAAAAAAAAAAAAAAAAAAAAAAAAAAAAAAAAAAAAAAAAAAAAAAAAAAAAAAAAAAAAAAAAAAAAAAAAAAAAAAAAAAAAAAAAAAAAAAAAAAAAAAAAAAAAAAAAAAAAAAAAAAAAAAAAAAAAAAAAAAAAAAAAAAAAAAAAAAAAAAAAAAAAAAAAAAAAAAAAAAAAAAAAAAAAAAAAAAAAAAAAAAAAAAAAAAAAAAAAAAAAAAAAAAAAAAAAAAAAAAAAAAAAAAAAAAAAAAAAAAAAAAAAAAAAAAAAAAAAAAAAAAAAAAAAAAAAAAAAAAAAAAAAAAAAAAAAAAAAAAAAAAAAAAAAAAAAAAAAAAAAAAAAAAAAAAAAAAAAAAAAAAAAAAAAAAAAAAAAAAAAAAAAAAAAAAAAAAAAAAAAAAAAAAAAAAAAAAAAAAAAAAAAAAAAAAAAAAAAAAAAAAAAAAAAAAAAAAAAAAAAAAAAAAAAAAAAAAAAAAAAAAAAAAAAAAAAAAAAAAAAAAAAAAAAAAAAAAAAAAAAAAAAAAAAAAAAAAAAAAAAAAAAAAAAAAAAAAAAAAAAAAAAAAAAAAAAAAAAAACTAAAAAAAAAAAAATGCCTAATCATTGGCCATACTTGCACCATACATCACGTACAGACAACTAGAAACGGCTACTCTTGGTTTACAAACACCCAATCTGCGCTGAGATTCAGTGGTGTTCTTCGAAAAGAATGCGTTATTCTAAGAAAAAACTTTCTTTCAGTTTGGAGTTAAAAAACCGGTTCACAGCAACTCGAACCGGTTTTTCGAACCGCGAAATTCCAGGACCGGTTTTTCGGTTCAAACCGGTTTTTTTCCCCCCATCTCTATGTATTAGTGTATTTGTATTGTAGTATTAGTTAGTTGGTATTCGTGTTTTCCCAATTATGTCAAGGTTTGATTTGCCTTCTTCTTGTTCTTCTTCTTGTTCTTCTTGTTCTTGTTCTTCTTCTTGTTCTTCTTCTTGTTCTTCTTGTTCTTGTTCTTCTTCTTGTTCTTGTTCTTGTTCTTCTTGTTCTTCTTGTTCTTCTTGTTTTCTTCTTGTTCTTGTTCTTGTTCTTGTTGTTCTTCTTGTTCTTGTTCTTGTTCTTGTTCTTTTTCTTCTTGTTCTTGTTCTTGTTCTTCTTGTTCTTGTTCTTCTTGTTCTTGTTCTTCTTGTTCTTGTTCTTCT
>CM065704.1:40412004-40419504 GCA_017654935.2 Phymorhynchus buccinoides
CAAAGGAGAGAGAAGAGAGAGAGAGAGAGAGAGAGAGAGAGAGAGAGAGAGAGAGAGAGAGAGAGAGAGTGAGAGAGAGAGAGAGAGGGGGAGAGACAGAGAGAGAGAGAGTTGGAGAGAGAGAGAGAGAGAGAGAGAGAGAGAGAGGGAGAGAGAGAGAGAGCTTTGGTGGGTAGCCAGACAACCGACCAGACTGGGACCGTCAGAGCGAGCATTATATTTCGCTTTAACAATCTGTTATTTTGGTTCGACGTCAGAGCGAGCATTATATTTCGCTTTCATAATCTGTTATTTTGGTTCGACGTCAGAGCGAGCATTATATTTCGCTTTAATCTGTTATTTTGGTTCGACGAGAGAGCGAGCATTATACTTCTCTTTAACAATCTGTTATTTTGGTTCGACGTCAGAGACGAGCATTATATTTCGCTTTAGTCTGTTATTTTGGTTCGACGTCAGAGCGAGCATTATATTTCGCTTTAATCTGTTATTTTGGTTCGACGTCAGAGCGAGCATTATATTTCGCTTTAATCTGTTATTTTGGGTTCGACGTCAGAGCGAGCATTATATTTCGCTTTGAGCTGTTATTTTGGTTCGACGTCAGAGCGAGCATTATATTTCGCTTTAATCTGTTATTTTGGTTCGACGTCAGAGCGAGCATTATATTTCGCTTTAATCTGTTATTTTGGTTCGACGTCAGAGCGAGCATTATATTTCGCTTTAGTCTGTTATTTTGGTTCGACGTCAGAGCGAGCATTATATTTCGCTTTAATCTGTTATTTGGGTTCGACGTCAGAGCGAGCATTATATTTCGCTTTAATCTGTTATTTTGGTTCGACGTCAGAGCGAGCATTATACTTCTCTTTAACAATCTGTTATTTTGGTTCGACGTCAGAGCGAGCATTACATTTCTCTTTAATAATCTGTTATTTTGGTTCGACGTCAGAGCGAGCATTATATTTTTAGCACCACAATGGTTTAACACCCATGTCACTAAAAGGCATCAAATCAGGACCTGTTATTCAAAGACCCTATTTTCTTCATTTTGGGAGGTAAGGATAGGCCTAATGTTATATATGTCACAGAGGCATTCGCAATATTGCAGATTATTTTTTCTCTACCCAGTTAAATTTTTTCTCTATGGCTGGCGGCGAAAGGGTTAATGGTATGTTATTTGGGTTCGACGTCAGAGCGAGCATTATATTTCGCTTTTTAATCTGTTATTTTGGTTCGACGTCAGAGCGAGCATTATATTTCGCTTTGAGCTGTTATTTTGGTTCGACGTCAGAGAGAGCATTATATTTCGCTTTGAGCTGTTATTTTGGGTTCGACGTCAGAGCGAGCATTATATTTCGCTTTGAGCTGTTATTTTGGGTTCGACGTCAGAGCGAGCATTATATTTCGCGGCTTTAATCTGTTATTTTGGTTCGACGTCAGAGCGAGCATTATATTTCGCTTTCATAATCTGTTATTTTGGTTCGACGTCAGAGCGAGCATTATATTTCGCTTTAATCTGTTATTTTGGTTCGACGTCAGAGCGAGCATTATATTTCGCTTTTAATCTGTTATTTTGGTTCGACGTCAGAGCGAGCATTATATTTCGCTTTAATCTGTTATTTTGGTTCGACGTCAGAGCGAGCATTATATTTCTCTTTAACAATCTGTTATTTTGGTTCGACGTCAGAGCGAGCATTACATTTCTCTTTAATAATCTGTTATTTTGGTTCGACGTCAGAGCGAGCATTATATTTTTAGCACCACAATGGTTTAACACCCATGTCACTAAAAGGCATCAAATCAGGACCTGTTATTCAAAGACCTTATTTTCTTAATTTTGGGAGGTAAGGATAGGCCTAATGCTATATAATGTCACAGAGGCATTCGCAATATTGCAGATATTTTATTTTCTCTACCCAGTTAAGTTTAATGGTAGTTTTTGGCTGAAAAATGGCTGGCGGCGAAAGGGTTAATAATATGTTATTTGGGTTCGACGTCAGAGCGAGCATTATATTTCGCTTTGAGCTATTATTTTGGTTCGACGTCAGAGAGAGCATTATATTTCGCTTTGAGCTGTTATTTTGGTTCGACGTCAGAGAGAGCATTATATTTCGCTTTGAGCTGTTATTTGGGTTCGACGTCAGAGCGAGCATTATATTTCGCTTTGAGCTGTTATTTTGGTTCGACGTCAGAGCGAGCATTATATTTCGCTTTCATAATCTGTTATTTGGGTTCGACGTCAGAGCGAGCATTATATTTCGCTTTGAGCTGTTATTTGGGTTCGACGTCAGAGCGAGCATTATATTTCGCTTTCATAATCTGTTATTTGGGTTCGACGTCAGAGCGAGCATTATATTTCGCTTTAATCTGTTATTTTGGTTCGACGTCAGAGCGAGCATTATATTTCGCTTTAATAATCTGTTATTTTGGTTCGACGTCAGAGCGAGCATTATATTTCGCTTTAATCTGTTATTTTGGTTCGACGTCAGAGCGAGCATTATATTTCGCTTTAATCTGTTATTTTGGTTCGACGTCAGAGCGAGCATTATATTTCGCTTTAATAATCTGCTCTTTTGGTTCGACGTCAGAGCGAGCATTATATTTTTAGCACCACAATGGTTTAACACCCATGTCACTAAAAGGCATCAAATCAGGACCTGTTATTCAAATATCCTCTTTTTACTCATTTTGGGGAGGTAAGGATAGGCCTAATGCTATATAATGTCACAGAGGCATTCGCAATATTGCAGATATTTTATTTTGTCTACCCAGTTAAATTTAATGGTAGTTTTTGGCTGAAAAATGGTTGGCGGCGAAAGGGTTAATAATCTGTTATTTTGGTTCGACGTCAGAGCGAGCATTATATTTCGCTTTGAGCTATTATTTTGGTTCGACGTCAGAGAGAGCATTATATTTCGCTTTGAGCTGTTATTTTGGTTCGACGTCAGAGAGAGCATTATATTTCGCTTTGAGCTGTTATTTTGGTTCGACGTCAGAGCGAGCATTATATTTCGCTTTGAGCTGTTATTTTGGTTCGACGTCAGAGCGAGCATTATATTTCGCTTTCATAATCTGTTATTTTGGTTCGACGTCAGAGCGAGCATTATATTTCGCTTTAATCTGTTATTTTGGTTCGACGTCAGAGCGAGCATTATATTTCGCTTTAGTCTGTTATTTTGGTTCGACGTCAGAGCGAGCATTATATTTCGCTTTAATCTGTTATTTGGGTTCGACGTCAGAGCGAGCATTATATTTCGCTTTAATCTGTTATTTTGGTTCGACGTCAGAGCGAGCATTATATTTCGCTTTAATCTGTTATTTTGGTTCGACGTCAGAGCGAGCATTATATTTCGCTTTAGTCTGTTATTTTGGTTCGACGTCAGAGCGAGCATTATATTTCGCTTTAATCTGTTATTTTGGTTCGACGTCAGAGCGAGCATTATATTTCGCTTTAATCTGTTATTTTGGTTCGACGTCAGAGCGAGCATTATATTTCGCTTTAATCTGTTATTTTGGTTCGACGTCAGAGCGAGCATTATATTTCGCTTTTAATCTGTTATTTGGGTTCGACGTCAGAGCGAGCATTATATTTCGCTTTAATAATCTGTTATTTTGGTTCGACGTCAGAGCGAGCATTATATTTCGCTTTATAATCTGTTATTTTGGTTCGACGTCAGAGCGAGCATTATATTTCGCTTTAATCTGTTATTTTGGTTCGACGTCAGAGCGAGCATTATATTTCGCTTTAATAATCTGCTCTTTTGGTTCGACGTCAGAGCGAGCATTATATTTTTAGCACCACAATGGTTTAACACCAATAAATCACTAAAAGGCATCAAATCAGGACCTGTTATTCAAATATCCTCTTTTTAGCTCATTTTGGGGGAGGTAAGGATAGGCCTAATGTTATCCATGTCACGAGGGAGCAATATTGCAGATATATTTTGTTTTTCTCTACCCAGTTACGTTTAATGGTAGTTTTGGCTGAAAAATGGATGGCGGCGAAAGGGTTAATAATCTGTTATTTGGGTTCGACTTTCTTGAGAGCGAGCATTATAATTTCGCTTTGAGCTGTTATTTTGGTTCGACGTCAGAGCGAGCATTATATTTCGCTTTCCATGATCTGTTATTTGGGTTCGACGTCAGAGCGAGCATTATGCCTTTCGCTTTCATAATCTGTTATTTGGGTTCGACGTCAGAGCGAGCTTTATATTTCGCTTTCATAATCTGTTATTTGGGTTCGACGTCAGAGCGAGCTTTATATTTCGCTTTCATGATCTGTTATTTGGGTTCGACGTCAGAGTAGTATATTTTTGCTTTGATTTTGAGTTGCTTTGTTGTTGGACTTTTTGTTGGTTACATTTTTATTATTTTAAATTTTAAATGAAGAAAATGTTTTCCTATGCATATAAAAAAATCAAGAGGAATATGCCAGAATGTGCTGGGGCAGTGGGTGGATGCCTCGTGAACTCCATAAGGGGAGCTGGAAGAACCCACCCCCTCCAAGAGTCTCTCCCCCACGGGGGAAGCCGGGGGGGGGGGGGGGTGTCTTTCGTAAAAATAGTTCCCCCACTTTCTTGAAGTTCTGTGCTTGTAACTTCCTCTTATCTGCCGCTCTATTTGACTCTGCCTTTCCCCTTTGCTTTCCATCATCTACTGAAGAAGAAGACTTATTGGCCCCATTCTCCTACCTTTCCCGAAAAAAAATCTTCCAAATAATTTGTTTCTCCTTTGAGCTCCTCCGAAATTGGAATGTGTTCGGAACTACGCAGCGGGGAGACCAGTGAAAACTGAAAACCGGACACATCTACCTTACCCATTATGGCCTTATGGCATGGGAACGCAGAAGAAGAGAAGAGAAGAAGAAGAGGAAGAAGAAGAAGAAGAAGAAGAAGAAGAGAAGAAGAAGAAGAAGAAGAAGAAGAAGAAGAAGAAGAAGAAGAAGAAGAAGAAGAAGAAGAAGAAAGAAGAAGAAGAGGAAGAAGAAGAAGAAGAAGAAGAAGAAGAAGAAGAGGAAGAGAGAAGAAGAAGAAAGAAGAAGAAGAAGAAGAAGAAGAAGAAGAAGAAGAAGAAGAAGAAGAAGAAGAGAAGAAGAAGAAGAAGAAGAAGAAGAAGAAAGAAGAAGAAGAAGAAGAAGAAGAAGCCATGTATGAAGAAAATTGAAGAAGAAGAAGACAGAACATTCTGGAAGAATAATAAAGAATACCCTCGAAAGAAGAACATTCGCATTTGAAAAAATAGAAGAAGAAGAAAAGAAGAGGAAGAAAAGAAGAATCGAAGAAGACCCCTTGACTGCCAGAGAAAAATTAAAGAAAAGAATTAATAAAAAGAAGAAGCAGAATCATGACATGAAAAAAGAAACTGAAGGAGAGGAAGAATCTGAAGAAGAAGAAGAAGCAGTCTATTGGGGATAAAAGAAGGTTGACAGTGCAATTCTGCAAAAACCAAATATCAGATACCCTTCTCGGAATACGAGCTTTCGCTTTTGCAGATAGTGAGCTATCAATTCAACCTCAAAGCAATTGTATGTATTTAATGTTGACTGCCAGAGACCAATTAAAGATAAAAATCATTGTAATTTTTAAATAGATGAACATGAAAAAGGACAACCGATGAACCAATCTGGCAAAATGGGGGGGGGATATAACTCTCTTGACTTTATCTAGAGCAAAAACCAGAATATCAGTGCCATATCTTACATTAACAGATTCACAGGACACTAGTTTTCAGGTGTTAACCCTTCTCACCGCCAGATTGAGCACTTCAACCTCCATGAGTTTTATGTATGTAATGTTAAAAGGCATCCATTGGGGTCTATTAAAAAAAGATTCCCTATTGTCTTAGTTTTGGCAAGTACGGAAAAACCTTATTTACCAATATGTCACAGAAGGGGGGGGGGGTGGGGGGGGGGGACATATTTTGTTCTCTTACCCAGGTAAAATTTAATAGCAATATGTTTGGCTGAAATATTCACTGGCCTACCATCTAACTAATTTTTTTTTGGCGGTGAAAGGGTTAAATATCTTGAAAACGGGATTATTAAAAAACCGTATTAGCCTATTACGCAGACACACAGACTTTAGGTTCCCAATACCCCGATCCACTCACACCCTACCTCACGCGCTTAGGCTAATCCGACGAGTAAAAAAAAAAAAAGATTAAACAAACAAACAAACAAACAAACAGGGAGAAATATTTAGACACGTGAAATGCTGATTATCGACCAAATATCGGACAGAGAATTACAAGAGAAAGGCGGCTGAGGATTGCAGGGTGGCATTAAAACGATTTTTCATCCATCGTAAAAAGCTAGCAAATAACAAATATCGTTAATCCGCAGGGTCTTTATAATACCTTTAAAGAACATTATTCGAACATCTGGGTCGAGTTTCTCTAGATAACGGTCGCCGCGCGAGTAACGCTTACGCCAAAATTTGGCCTAAGAAACACCCTAAAACGTTTGCTAAGGGTCAGATAGGTCTTTAAGCTTACTCTTCATTTTTGGGAGAGAGAGAAAAGGGTTGCTATCATAAGGGAGATAAATCATACCTCTCTGTCAATTTGTACAAAGTTTTCGATTTCACCCACGTCTATTTGTGTAGCAGAAAATTAAATTTGCACTATATTATGCCATCTAACATGATGAAAAATTAAGAAAGAGCACTCAAAAAGACATGTTTAATTTGCTAAAATCATCCCGCATGTTTTCACGATAAAAGAATATTTGCTGTGGCAAGCTTATTGTTTTGGTCTTCCATTTTTAAAGTTCAAGTCTCGTCACGCGAGATATAAAAAAAAGCCGGAAGTATTGATATTTCCCATGATCCTTCAAATAGTTTGTCGCTTGCTACCTCGATAGCAGCCACAAAACGTTTTCGACAAACGTCGGCAAAAGAGGTGTTTCTTAGTACCGTTTTTGCCGATTTGCGACCACGCTACGTAACGTTAGCCCTTGTGAAACGGCCCCCAAGTTCGGTATTATCGTGTCTAGAGAATTATGGAGTCAATTTATCGGATTATTTCTTTCTTCCCATTAAATGAAGTAAATGGCAGTCGTATCTGACTACTTTGTTAAGGTCTCTGTACACGTTAACACAATTCACAAAATATCTTTATTTCCCCATGGCAACTCAGTGTTAGGCCACTCATAATATGACTTACAACTCACTGTCTTGCCACGGGGAAATAGTGATATGTTGTGAATATTGCTAACGTGTACAGATACCTTAACTGAAATTAAGAGATCTGTGAAATAAGCGCCTTACCAGAAATGGAGAGAAAACAATAATTCAATGTATAGTAAAGTCTTTAAATTCGGACTTCTTTCAAAGAATATTTCGAGATTAAAATGAGGTTTGAGCATCACTATTTTCGATTCTAGAAGTTTCGCAGAAAAACGGGCGAATGTCTTAGTTTTGGACATCCCCTAACTCTCTAGCCTGACTTAAAACCGAGTTACATGCAAGGCTAAAATCGTTTTCAAAGATCTATCATAATGGCCCTGCC
>CM065704.1:40422004-40424504 GCA_017654935.2 Phymorhynchus buccinoides
CTCTCTCTCTCTCTCTCTCTCTCTCTCTCTCTCTCTCTCTCTCGGTCTCTCTCTCTCTCTCTTCATTTCTATATTTTGCTTGTTTATTATTTTATTTGTTTGAGTACCTGATGAAAAGAAGTCATGTTATGCTTATTCAGTTAATCCTCATGAAACATTTCAAGTTCAAGTTCAAGTTCAAGTTCTCTCTGTCTCTCTTTCTCTCCCTCCCCCCCCCCTCTTTCTGCCTCACCTTTAGAATAAAAAGAAGGCATGACAAATCAGAAAAGAACACTCGAACTGACGTTACCTGAATGAAGATTATCGACCTCAAAATGATACGGAAAGGTCTTCACAGGATTATTGGATTGCAGTAACCGATATAGATATATTTTTGTTTTACCTGTTAGCCTACTAGTGGAAAACACCATACGACAAATGCTAGTTGTTGTTGTTGTTGTTGACTTAGCCTGGCTAAAAGACTCCAGGGGTCATCACAACCGCGGAAATACTTGAACACTATGGTATACACTACGGATGTGACCGTTTTTTGATAACCCCAGCCCGCCAACGTGGGCAGCCACACTCCGTCTTCCGAGGGAAAGAAATGCTAGTAAACTCAACAGCCGACATTAGGGCAGGCTCTAACATCCCAGGAACGTTACTGAACCACCTTAATTGAGGACATAGACCTACAGTATCTGCTCCATAATTCCCTCAATCGATGGGATGGACGTTCTCTGCGTATATCTCTAATGGTTCTGTAGCTCTTTCGAAGACCCAGCACGCTACGTGTCAAAATCACCATTTTCACGTGTTTCCCCTCTTATAAGAGGGACAAATCATTAAAGATCCACCCGCTCACGTGTCAAAATCACGGGTTTCACGTGTTTTCCCTCTTATAACTGGAAATAAATCTTGTTTGGACCAAGTCTGACTCCCATATAAATGGCCCCAAATTGAAACCGACACATCATTTTATAGAGCAGCCTCAATTTGAACTTGGGGAAATCTGTATGTGGGTCACAGCAACCCAGAAAAAACAAAGGGACTTAATCGTGGTGCGTCACTGGGTCTTTAAAGACCCACAGAGCCGGCTGGATTAAGTCCCTTGTTTTTTTCTGGGTCAGTGTGGCCCACATTCAGACTTTCCTCGTATACGATCGAGGCTGTCTTTAAAGTGATGTCTCGTTTTCAGACTTTCCTCGTATACGATCGAGGCTGCTCTTTAAAGTGATGCCTCGTTTTCGTGCAGGAGGTATTTTGTATGGGAGCAACACTTGGTCAAAATCATGTAAGATTTCTTACCAGCTATGAGGGAAAACACGTGAAAACCGTGATTTTGACAAGTGACGTACTGGGTCTTTAAGAAATCTTCCTAGCATAAGAGGGAATGTGACACGTGACGTGTGTGGTGTGTGTGTGTGTGTGTGTGTGTGGGTGGGGTGGGGGGGGGGGGGGGGGGGGGTCTTCTTTAAAGTTAAGACCCGTGTCGCGTGAAATATCTCCCCCGTTAATTAAATGATACCCCTTTTTCTCATGCTGTTTAGGAAGGTGGTGCTGAATTGCGACTTTGGCGGTGAAAGGGTTAAAGCAGGTTAAAGGTAAGACCGGGTGTCGCGTGAAATATCTCTCCTGCGAAATGAACTCCTCCCCCCCCCCCCCCCCCCCCCTTCCTCACGCTGCTTAGGAAGGATTCTCCCCTGAATACATCCAGAGGCGTCTGCATGCTGACAAGCAAGCAGGACGAGCAGAGGATTCATTACTAAATATTGACAGGACAGTGATATTTTTTTGTCTGAAATTTACTACTCATTATTTTTGTCTGCGTGGGTGTTTGTTTAAGTTGCCCGCCGTTAGTGTTAGATCAATGTTCTTTGCGATTTATATTTATCCACCATACATTCATTAGTTGGTTAATGATCAGAGTGTAGAGTGGCACAGTGGTAGCGCGTTCGCTTCGTGTCAAGTAAACCCGAGTTCGAACCTGGGTACAGGGGATTTTCACTCTCACTTTGCACTAGGCCTTGCGGCCTGAACGTGGAGTCTTTCGGATGAGACGATAAACCGAGCTCCCGTGTGCCCATGCACGTAGCATACGTTAAACCCAGTGGCAGCGAAAAAGTTGTCATTTGGTCCAAATTTACCCCCCCCCCCCCCCCACTCCCTCATCAGTCACACAAAAATCGCATGCAAATTTTTTTTTTTTTAATTGGGTGGCGCGCCTTTGGCTGCGACGCGCTCTCCAGGTGGGAGTAACCCGAATTTCACAGAGACGCCTCTGTGACAATAAAGTACTTTATACCTAATCCTTAATTTTGGGGAAAATAAAGCGAAGACAGTGGCGTATGGTTCTGTACACGGATTTTCTCGGCAAAGGTGTAGATTAACACCCTCCCGCTCAATTTCTCGGTTCTTTCCGTTGTAGATTGAGCACTTAAATTTCTATATTAAAAATAATTGTTTTCGTTACAGCTGTGGCGCGCAGGCATATTAGCCTATTACGGTGACGGGGACTTAT
>CM065704.1:40444504-40449504 GCA_017654935.2 Phymorhynchus buccinoides
GTTTGCTATTATGTCTCCCAATTCATGTATACGACTTGACATGATAATCGAAATTAAACATATAATACACATTCTTTCCTTGAAAGGCACCACCGCTACTTTTTGTTGGGTGCCTTCTCATTGCGGAATATCAGGAAATGAACGGGTAGACCAAGCTGCAAAAAATGCAGCTCAAAATAGTGACGACGCAGTATCAATTAATGTTCCTTTAGATCTGACAGAATGTTTCTCAATTATAAACAAAACTTCTCATGAAAATGTCAAAACTGAATTGATGAACTCAGACGTTCAATATTATAATAACTGTATTAAATCTAATGTTAGAGACAATGAGATAATATTACACAAACGTGTTACTTTCTCGTCCAGGGAGATTGAAAGTCTAATCCATAGACTACGTTTGAATTCATTTAAAACAAAATACTGTATTAATGTTAAATGCATGTGTGGTGAATCCTTGAGTGTCAGTCATTTACTGATTCAGTGTCCATTAGCAAGAGAACTTTTCAAGAATTCGGGTATTGATGGTTTTATTGATGGATCGACGCCATTGTCTCTACCCAGTATTCTAAACAATTATTCTGTTCTTGATTCAGTTTGTAAATGTTTATTAAGTAGTTCACTTAGTATGTATCTTTAACATTGTTCATTTATCGGTTATATTCTTTAAATGCTAATGTTTTTTGTTTTTTCTTGCGAGGGGGGGGGGGGGGGTGGGGGCGGGGGGGGGGGGGGGGGGGGGGGGTATGATTAGGTCTGGCATCACTATCCTATCACTTACTCTAATGCTTACACACATTTACAGACACACCCACTCACACTCACCACACCAACATCAAACTACAATATATTGTCTGAATCACTTTTAGTGGAAGGACGTTAAACTGAAGAACAACAACACTTATCGACACCGACTCATTATTCATCTTTCATACAGTAAGCCATAGCAACTGAGTTGCACGGACTGACCACATACACCAACACACATACACACAAACGTTAGAGGATGCACATGTATACAAGTACACTCACACACAACGTACGCACGCAGACAGACAGACAAACACACACACATACAGACACACACATACACATGTTTCTTTACGTTTATATTTAGGTTTTCGTTTGCTAAGGTCTCTGTACACGTGAATATTTTTTTACTTTCTCCCCATGGCAAGACAGTGCCCATGCAAGTCATCGTATGAGTGACACATCACAGTGTGGTCATGGGGAAAGAGTGAAACATGTTCACGTGTATGGAGACAATCAGGAATTCAATGTGACTTTCTCATTGATTTTTATATATTTATTTATTATTTGAAAACAATAAATGTTGTATACTTGTGATTGTCTTTCCTTTGTTAATTTGCCTCACATCTTCCTCTTTCTCCTCCTCTTCTTTCTATCTATCTGTCTTCGTCTGTGTGTCTGTGTGTCTGTCTGTGTCTGTCTCTCTCTCTCCTCTCTCTCTCTCTCTCTCTCTCTCTCTCTCTCTGATCTCTCGTCTCTCTCTCATTTGTGTCTCTCTCCTCTCTCTCTCTCCTCTCTCTCTCTCTCTCTGTCTCTCTAAGTCTTCTCTCCTGTGTCTCTCTCTGTCTCTTTTTCTTTGTTCTGTATCTCTGTCTCTCCCTGTCTGTCTCTATCTTTCTCTTTGCCTAAAGCCTAACTCCTTGGGAAAAAAAGTGTTTCAAGTTTCTCTCTCTCTCTCTCTCTCTCTCTCTCTCTCTCTCTCTCTCTCTCTCTCTCTCTCTCTCTCTCTCTCTCTCTCTCTCTCTCTCTCTCTCTGTCTCTCTCTCTCTCTCTCTCTCTCTGTCTCTCTCTCTGTCTCTTTTTCTTTGTTCTGTATCTCTGTCTCTCCCTGTCTGTCTCTATCTTTCTCTTTGCCTAAAGCCTAACTCCTTGGGAAAAAATGTTTCAAGTCTCTCCTCTCTCTCTCTCTCTCTCTCTCTCTCTCTCTCTCTCTCTCTGTCTCTTTTTCTTTTTTTCTGTATCTCTGTCTCTCCCTGTCTGTCTCTATCTTTCTCTTTGCCTAAAGCCTAACTCCTTGGGAAAAATGTTTCAAGTCTCTCTCTCTCTCTCTCCGTCCCTCCTCTCTCTCTCTCTCTCTCTCTCTCTCATCTCTCTCTCTCTCTCTCTCTCTCTCTCTCTCTCTCTCTCTCTCTCTCTCTCTCTCTCTCTCTCTCTCTCCTCTCTCTTCTCTATCTCTCTCTCTCTCTGAATGTTATTATTGTTTTTTTCAGCTTTCGTTGTATTTGATTGTTGCATTCTTTATTTGTGAATCATTAGTATTTGCTTCTGTTTTTTTCTCTCATTTTTGTTGTGGTAGTATTTGCTTCTTAATTTATTGAAGTATTTACTTACTTCCATTTTTTCTGAGGACCTGATGAAAAAAGCAATAGTACGCTTACTCGGTTATCATCATTAAAACATTTCAAGTTCAAGTTCTCTCTCTCTCTCTCTCTCTCTCTCTCTCTCTCTCTCTCTCTCTCTCTCTCTCTCTCTCTCTCTCTCTCTCTCTCTCTCTCTCTCTCTCTCTTGTTAAAAATGTTTTCCAGTCTCTCTCTCTCTCTCTCTCTCTCTCTCTCTCTCTCTCTCTCTCTCTCTCTCTCTCTCTCTCTCTCTCTCTCTCTCTCTCTCTCTCTCTCTCTCTCTCTCTCTCGTTCTCTCTCTCTCTCTCTCTTAAACAAACATTATTTTTATTACAGGGTTCATAAAGAAATTGAGTTATTATGTCCTTATTGTCGCAATGTAATTGAAGATGAAGTTCATTTTGTATTCACCTGTTCATTATATGATGATCTCAGAAGAAAACTTATTCCTGCTAAGTTCATTCGTAATCCCTGTCTGTTTAAGCTTATAATGCTACTCTCCTCTAGCAATGAAAATGTTATAAAATGTTTTGCTATTTTTCTTTATCATGCATTTAAGATCAGATATATATATATAAATTAGATGAATGTATTGTTTGAATGTTCATGTTTTCCCCCTTCAAATGTGGCCAAGGCCTTTTGAATAAACCATTCGCATTCGCATTCGCATTCGCATTCTCTCTCTCTTTCTTTCTCTCTCCCTCTCTCTCTCTCTCTCTCTGCCAACGCGCAAATGGAAGTATAATTTTCCTTTTGAAGGTTAAAGTGCGTGTCCCTCATTAACTGTCATCTTCTTCTCATTTACTTGCTATAATAATTAGCAAACATTTAACATCATATATATAAAATATATATAAAAAGTGAAGTTCGGAAAAACAGTTCCTCTCTGGGCCAGGCACCACACATGGTTGGAATAGCGGTGCTATATATATTATAGTATGAAAGAAAAATCTCAGTCAATAGCCAGCTCCGTACCCCTACTCTGAAGGACTGAAAAGTTAGTGCATTTGAAATGCAGAATTGCTTTGATAAAACTCAAAGTTAACGTTAACTGGTTTTGTTTCTGAGGTTCACAAATAAAGACATTGGACACAGAAAAGTTTTATCAAAGCAAACTATATATATTATATATATATAATTATTAGTGGGGGGAAAAGCCCTCAGGGTAAAGAGAATAGCTCATGCACCATGTCAAGGGTTTAGTTTCTCTAGATAACGGTCACCGCGCGAATAACGCTTACGCCAAACGGGGCCTAAGAAACAGTTTTGAAAACGTTTGCGGAAGAATATTACAAGCTCTTGTCTGATTGGTCAAAAAACATTATTATTTTAAGCAAACTTTAATGGACCAATCAACAACAAGAAACGTATTCACCCCCTACTAGTTCCGGATAGTTCGCCGCTTGCTCGGTGTTTGGCAAGAACAAAACGCCACGCGAACTATCGGCAAACGAAAGGTGTTTCTTAGACCGTTTTCGCCGATTTGAGCGAGCGCAACGTAACGTTAGCCCTTGTGAAACGGCCCCCATGATAAGTTGAGATTGGTCAACTATTATTAGTTGCGGTCAGAGACCGGTAATCATAAATTATACCGAATTGGACCGAAACAGACTCAAGCTGATATAATCTAGATTAAAATAATCTTAGGATAGCAACCTTAATTTTGAGCATTGATTTTTTTTCCAAATTTGGCCTGTATATGTACACAAATGTACATGTACGCAAACGCACTCACACACATATGTATAATAATTATGCATGTGTTACACTAAATTTGTGAAATTGCCTGTTTCATGAAATGAGCAAGATTTTGCTTGTTTCGTGAACTACGCAACAAATTTGCGTTCTTCATGAAACAAGCACAAATGTGTTGCACATTTCATGAAACAGGGCACATATAGTTGTACATGGATGCACACACATACATGCATGCATGCACTCACATAGGCCTACAAACGCTGCATGGCAGATGCAAATGCGCACATGCATGCACTTAAAGCTATCATACACACATTGACACTAGTAGACGCGCAGAAGCACACAGAAGAAGAAGAAGAAGAAGAAGAAGAAGAAAGAAGAAGAAGAAGAAGAAGAAGAAGAAGAAGAAGAAGAAGAAAGAAGAAGAAGAAGAAGAAGAAGAAGAAGAAGAAGAAGAAGAAGAAGAAGAAGAAGAAGAAGAAGAAGAAGAAGAAGAAGAAGAAGAAGAAGAAGAGAAGAAGAAAGAAGAAGAAGAAGAAGAAAGAAGAAGAAAGAAGAAGAAGAAGAAGAAGAAGAAGAAGAAGAAGAAGAAGAAGAAGAAGAAGAAGAAGAAGAAGAAGAAGAAGAAGAAGAAGAAGAAGAAGAAGAAGAAGAAGAAGAAGAAGAAGAAGAAGAAGAAGAAGAAGAAGAAGAAGAAGAAGAAGAAGAGGAAAAAAGAAGAAGAAGAAGAAGAAGAAGAAGACGACGATGAAGAAGAGACTTGATCACAGTTTGTAACTGGCACAAAAGGTAATATGTAGGGTCCTAATATTTGTGCCTAGATCCCGTGTGCCCATGCACGTAGCACACGTTATACCCATTGGCAACGACAAAGTGGTCATTTGGTCAAAAGTTAACCACCACCCCCTTTCCTTCCTCATCAGTCACACAAAA
>CM065704.1:40454504-40457004 GCA_017654935.2 Phymorhynchus buccinoides
TCACTGCCTTCGACGTACGAATCCTTTGTTAGGCCTAGACGATTGATCACCATGAGCAAAGACTGTACAGGGGAAGTTAAACATGGATGAGCTTGCTGGCTGTGACCTTGACCTTTGCTTTGTGGCAGGGGGGTGGGGGGGGGGGGGGGGGGGGGGGGGGGGGGGGGGAATTAACGAAACGAAAATAAAATATTAGGACTAATATAAAATATCTTACAGAAATGTAGATGATGTGGAACAAGTTTTCATCGCATGAACAATCAGTTTAAAACAGTAACAGATCACGAAACTTCAATGATTAATTTTCTAAGAGTAAGAGGCTTAGACCCACAGGCAAAGACTAGGCCTACTACAGGTGTCCGTAGACCCCCCTTACCCCGGCGGGGGGGTGGGGGTGGGGATTGGTCACTATGTTTTTTCTGAAAGCTTGGTCAATATGCTTTTCAATTTTACTTGTTTGCCAAAAATAAAAATAGGGCTCCACTATGTTACATGCGCATACATATAATTAAATTTTAAAGAAAGGGGTAGGGGTGCATAGAAATAATTTTAATTTACACAGTAAAATAAAAATTAATTCTGTTTTCAGATGCACAAGTGTCTACATAACAGTATTCTCTCTATACAGGCATGGGAATTGTCATGGGAATTCCCATGCCTGCTATAGTAATAAAAATCAGACGTGAGCCTTGCAGGCTTTGCCTCTTGTTTTTGTTTTGTGTTGTGTCCTCCACACCCCAATAGGGGTAAAAGGAGTAAACTAAACTTGAATTGAACTTGAACTTGTGTGTGTGTGTGTGTGTGTGTGTGTGTGTGTGTGTGTGTGTGTGTGTGTGTGTGTGTGTGTGTGTGTGTGTGTGTGTGTGTGTGTGTGTGTGTGTGTGTGTGTGTGTGTCTGTCTGTCTGTCTGTCTCTCTCTCTCCCCCCCTCACTCCCCCCCCCCTTTCTGTGTGTGTCTCCGTCTGCCCACTCTCTCTCTTCCTCTCTTTCTCTTTCTCTTTCTCTCTCTCCTTTCTGGGTCTGTCTCTCTCTCTCTCTCTCTCTCTCTCTCTCTCTCTCTCTCTCTCTCTCTCTCTCTCTCTCTCTCTCTCTCTCTCTCTCATAGCTCTGCATGATTTATGTTGTTTATAACAATTATTGTGTTCAATTTTGTTTGTTAGTCTTCGGATATTGTAAGGACGTTTGTCTGTGCAATTAAAACATTCGAGTTCGAGTTTTCTCTCTCTCTCTCTCTCTCTCTCTCTCTCTCTCTCTCTCTCTCTCTCTCTCTCTCTCTCTCTCTCTCTCTCTCTCTCTCTCTCTCTCTCTCTCTCTCTCTCTCTCTCTCTCTCTCTCTCTCTCTCTCTCTCTCTCTCTCTCTCTCTCTCTCTCTCTCTCTTTATATGTTGACATTCATCACTATCCATTGTCTAAGTGAAGGCACATAATTGTCAGGCTGAAGCACTTAGTCCCAGACGTTGAGGCCACTAAAAGGGGGTCATTTGTTTTTAGTTTATACCGCCAGAACTGTTCTCTGTCGTTTTCTCGTCTGGCTGCCCACCGTCTTGGTGACCTCGATGACACGGGACTGCGTACTAACGTGGAATGTACGGTTGGGCCTAACGTGGAATATACGGTTGGGCCTAACGTGGAATATACGGTTGAGCCCAACGTGGGGAAACTCCCGTCCGTCCAAACGTGGAAAATACGTTTCGTCCTAACGTGGAAAATGCGTTTCGTCCTAACGTGGAATGTACACATCGTCCTAACGTGGAATATACGTTTCGTCCTAACGTGGAATATACGGTTGAGCCCAACGTGGGGAAACTCCCGTCCGTCCTAACGTGGAAAATACGTTTCGTCCTAACGTGGAAAATGCGTTTCGTCCTAACGTGGAATATACGGTTGGGCCTAACGTGGGGAAACTCCCGTCCGTCCTAACGTGGAAAATACGTTTCGTCCTAACGTGGAAAATACGTTTCGTCCTAACGTGGAATATACGGTTGGGCCTAACGTGGGGAAACTCCCGTCCGTCCTAACGTGGAAAATACGTTTCGTCCTAACGTGGAATATACGGTTGGGCCTAAACTCCCGTCCGTCCAAACGTGGAAAATACGTTTCGTCCTAACGTGGAATATACGGTTGAGCCTAAACTCCCGTCCGTCCAAACGTGGAAAATACGTTTCGTCCTAACGTCGAATGCACGGTTGGGTCTAACGTGGGGATTCTCCCGTCCGTTGGGGTTGGACTGTTAACTAGAGGGTTTTATGAATAATAACATTTTACCTTTAACTGTTCTGGTTTTGCGTTTCATTTTTACATTATTTCTATGAATGGATTAAACTTACTGGACGTATTTTTAACATGACTTCGTGCGTGTTCGTGGTGAAAGTAGAATGTTGCCATGATAGGCCCATAGGAACATTCCACGTTAGGACGAAGGGAACTTTCCACGTTAGGCCGAACAGGAATTTTCCACGTTAGGCCCAATGGGACATTCCACGTTAGGACGAAAGGTATA
>CM065704.1:40462004-40469504 GCA_017654935.2 Phymorhynchus buccinoides
GCACGCACGCACGCACGCACGCACGCACGCACGCACGCACGCACTCACACACACACACACACACACACACACATACACTCTCCTCTCTCTCTCTCTCTCTCTCTCTCTCTCTCTCTCTCTCTCTCTCTCTCTCTCTCTCTCTCTCTCTCTGTTTCTGCTGTTGATGCTTTCCGGCCCTCTCCTGGGACGGTATTCATGTCGAGATAGCATGAGACTTAGCATGATGCTAACTTAGAAGCTCTTCCAAAAGTCCTATTAAATCCTATAGGACATTGGAAGAGCTTCTAAGTTAGCATCATGCTAAGTCTCATGCTATCTCGACATGAATACCGTCCCTGGTCCCTTCTGGTTTGGCTCGAAGGTTTTGTTCGGTATTGCACCTGCGGTGTGCGGTTCACGACGGGATCCGCCATGTCAGCTAACACGGGTGAGTTGACCGGTTTGAGGCGAAGACTAACTACTGTGCTCTGTGACTCCCCAACAACCTTCCATGAGGAAAGTACATTTTTCGGAAAGTAGAGCACTAAGGGTCTTCTCGACAGTCCTTGGCATTCCAAGACTGGACATTGTGACGATGAAAATGGATTAATTTGCCACAGCTATTTCAGTGCGTCTTCACCTTGTCGCTTCTCGTCACGTCGAGAGAGAGAGAGAGAGAGAGAGAGAGAGAGAGAGAGAGAGAGAGAGAGAGAGAGAGAGAGAGAGAGAGAGAGAGAGAGAGAGAGACAGAGACAGAGACAGAGACAGAGAGAGAGAGAGAGAGACATATATATAGAGAGAGACACAGAGAGACAGTGAAAGAGAGAGAGAGAGAGAGAGAGAGAGAGAGAGAGAGAGAGACCCAGGGATACAGAAAGAGGGACAGAGAGATAGGGAGACAGTCACTGTTAGAGAAGTGTAGAGTGGCACAGAGGTAACGCGTTCGCCTCGTATACAATAAACCCGAGTTCGAACCTGGGTACAGGGGATTTTTCCTCTCACTCTGCACTAGGCCTTAATGTCTGAACGTGGAGTCTGTCTCTCCAGTTGGAATCAACCCGAATTTGACAGAAACGCCTCCGTGACTATAAAGTTATAAATACCAAATGCCAAATACTGCACCAATACTCCTTTATTAGAGAGAGAGAGAGAGAGAGAGAGAGAGAGAGAGAGAGAGAGAGAGAGAGAGAGAGAGAGAGAGAGAGAGAGAGAGAGAGAGAGAGAGAGAGAGAGAGAGAGAAACTTGAAAACTTGAAAACTTAAACTTTATTTTCTAAGGATATAGATTTTAGGCAACGCCTATTCTTCCAATCTGTCCTCGATACATATGCTAACATAGAACATAAACGTGGCAAGGCATACTATTACATATACAGAGCTGAACACAAAGGTAGCAAAGCAGGTGGTATTGTGTATGATACAGAGAGAGAGAGAGAGAGAGAGAGAGAGAGAGAGAGAGAGAGAGAGAGAGAGAGAGAGAGAGAGAGAGAGAGAGAGAGAGAGAGAGAGAGAGAGAGAGAGAGAGACAGACAGACAGACAGACAGACAGACACAGAGACAGAGAAATACAGAGAGACCGATACAGAGAGAAGACACACAAACAGACTGACTGACACAGGGAGACGGAGACAAAGACAAAGACAGAGACAAGATAGAAGAGAGACAGAGACAGAAAGACACAGAAGGATGGTGAGAGAGACAGACGAGACTCGTGGCACCGACCAAGGCTTTTTCCACTATCCAGACCCATTGACCTCAGGGACTCGTGCATGTGATTTATGTGGCTGTGCATGTGAAAAGTTGGTAGGCCAGGGTACGTTTCACAGCAAAAAGCCCCGCACGCGCACAACGTTTTTGACTAACGGAGGTACAAGAATTTTTTTATTTTACGAAACCTTAGCAACACTTTTTTGGGGTTTAAATCACAAGCTTGTTTCTGATCGGCTAAACAGAAGCACATCCTTTATAACAAAATAAATAAATAAACGGGCCAATCATCAACAACAAAAATTGCCCCGTGAAATCCTAACAGCTGGTTAATTGGTTAGTTAGTCTATTATTCTCCCGTCAACAGCTATTATTTGTGGGGGTTTTCGCAATTTGCAAGAAACACATAAACAAATAATTATGCAATAGCATATAACATGTGCCCTGTTGAGATAAACTGATGTGAAGTTATCCTCTTTGATTGTTGGTTTATAGTGTACTTAGTATGTTGTATTTTGTAACACCACCCCCATTCTTCAGTGGGTTTTTTCGTGTTTTTTCTTCTTCTTTCCTTTTAAAATGCCCTTTCATCCCCCCCCTCTGCCCCCCCCCCCCCCTCCCTCTGTTCTCCCCCCCCCCCCCCCCCCCCCCGTCTCTCCTTCGCTCTCTCTGCCTTTCTTGTAATATTGTTTTACATTCACATATTGTTTTGGGAATTTGTGAGCTCGTATGACACCCCCCCCCCCCCCCTCCCTCCCCGAGAATTTGTGAGTGCATAAATGGCGTGCGTGTTGAAAGGGTGAGGTGTGTGGGGGTCTGTTTGTCCATGCCTTGAATTTTTTTTTCTTTTTCCCCCTTCTTTGAAATTGTGTCAATAATGTGTATGTGAAATACTACATCCGTGGGATGAACGGCGTGAGTTGGTTGTTGTTGTTTTTTGGGGGTTTTCCCCTCTCGTAATATTGTAAAGCGCTCTGAGGATGATTTTTTATCATCGAAGAGCGCTATAGAAGCTTTATTTATTATTATTATTATTATTATTATTAAAACAAAACAAAACACTTCTACTGGGATTTGTTCTAGTTATAAATGGTTGCATGATGTATTGTTATCTTGGCTTAGTTTATTATTTTTATTCCAATGCAAATGATTTTCTCATAGCTATTCCAGTCACCGACATATCCAGTAGTTTTGCTTTGTCTCTTGTGAATTAAAATAACGTCACTTTACACTTGTGGTGTAGTTGTTTGTTTGTGCATATTCCAGTACATTCATGATGCAGCAGGTCAAAAATTACCCCCCTCCCTTCCTTCCTCATCAGTCACACAAAAAGCGTATGCACATTTTTTTTTACAAATTGGGTGGCACGCCTCTGGCTGCGACGCGCTCTCCACGTGGGAGCAGCCCGAATTTCACAGAGACGCCTCTGTGACTATTATGTACCTAACCAAACCAAACCTAACCAGCCTTATGTTTGTAGCTGAAATGTTTTTGAGTAAGCTTACAGCTTGTTGTGCTCATGAAATAATTTGTGTACACTGCAATGTATTATGTCAATAAACTTTGTTGAAAACAGCTATGGTCATCTCGGGACTGTCACCAGCGAATAGGCCGTGTACACATAAACGCGGATGTTCCGCGTGGAAACCCATGCGCAATCGGTAAAGAAGTAAAAGAGAGAAGAACGAAAATAGGCGGACATGTCCGTATTTTCCCCCTTCTTTCTTTTACTTATTGATTATTTCCGGAAAATCCGGATGCACTGTGTACCAGGCCGTAAAGTCGAAAGCAAGTTTGAGAGTAGTGGCAAAGTTTTCTTTTTTCTAGCTAACATAATCGTTTTCAGGCTTTATTTTCTGAAGAAGAAAAAAACGCTCGAAGCGCCCGTTCGAACGAAACGCGCCCTGAGTTGCGAAGTTTGGGTCAAACCGAGATTTTGGCATCCATAAAACACAGCTAAGATGTCTGATAGGTAATATGCAGAAAATTAGAATTTGGGGACCTTTGCTAGGTGGGTTTTGGGTGTGTTTTTTTGGCCTAAAGTATATATTCGTTTGAAGGAGTTTGCTATTGTGCACTTACTTTGGCATCTTAATTATTTCGAGGATTTTGAATCGGAAAATAAAGTAAAAAGAGAAATCTGATAATTATGTTTGTAGACAGATCTGAGGGGGGAAGAAGCAAAACAAAAAGCTCGGCATATGTCAACATTTCGATTTATTAATCTGTGTCAAGACTTCCAGAATCAGTCACGCTCCCATTACTAATGTTACACAAACCAAATTACACCAACAGTGAACAAACAGCAGGGAAACGAACAACCCAATTAACATTTTGTTGCTCATATCAAATTATTCTTAAAAGCAATCATATAGTAAAAAGCCAAGTGTCCGTGTGTGTGTCTGTCTGAAACACAAAACGGGCCTTATAACTCCGCCGTTTTTTGACCGAATCGCTTCAAATTTGCTGTAAGCCCTAACGGGGCGATGGCAACGGCAACGGCAACCGAGGCGGCCGTGTCATTTGCGCGGTTTGGCAAATGCGCGAAACGCGTATCCGCCGGACTCTCGGCGCCCGTATCTCCGGCATTTCTGGACCGATTGCCTTCACATTTGGCAGGTAGATGACTGGGGACAGTGACTATCGGTGTGCCAAACGCGCGCGCTATACGTCACTTCACATTTTCACGAATAACTCCGCCGTTTCTTAACCGAATTTGCTGTCAGGCTTGCTATGGCCCGGGCAAAGCTTGGCTGCAAATTTGAAGAGAATCGGGAGAGCGCGTCACTCTCAGAGCAGCGCCAACGGGAAACGGGGCCTTATAACTCTGCACGATTCTTAACCGAATCGCTTCAAATTTGCTGTACTCAGCGTTACCAGTACTTGGCGTTACCGTTACTAGGCGTAGCCGTTACTAAGGAGAGCGCATCACTCTCAGAGCAGCGCCAACGGGAAACGGGGCCTTATAACTCCGCCTTTTCTTAACCGAATCGCTTCAAATTTGCTGTACTCAGCGTTACCAGTACTTGGCGTTACCGTTATTAGGCGTTACCGTTACTAGGCGTTACCGGTACTCAGCGTTGCGCTAGTATTATTAATTCGTTGATGAAGCACGTGTTTGTATTCACAATTTTTGTTCAGATTACATCAAAATAAGGCCTGAATGTGCTTGAACCATACATTTGATCTTTTGAGAGCGGTGGGGTGGGAGTAGGTGTTGACATTTTTTTTTCGTTTTTTGCTTAGAATGATGCTGGGGATTTTTAAAAAACCCATTATGTTCTCGCATGACATTTTAAAAAGCTCCCTAGAGCCCCGCCCCTCTCCCTCTCTAACTCCGATTTTCTGTTTCCCAAAGACAAGAATGAAAAATTGTGTTTTACGTCCTCTCGGTCATAGACACATATGGGACATTTGTAAATACAAAGATGGTGGGAACAATACTGGAGGCAATGCCCAGAGGCAGTGCAATACCATTAAAGTCCAGATTTTTTTGAACAATACAGATATGTGTAGCAGTAACCACGCCTCGGTTAAACCTCATCGGCTACAAGTATATTTCCCAAAGACAAAAAAAACACCCTGCTGGTCCTTGTTATAGGTTCTCAGTAAAAGGTATAGAATTTCGAGAGTATGGAATAAATGAATATTCAAAAACACCACTACTAAATATATACGTTTGTGCGGAAACGTGGCGCAATAAAATACCCACTAGAATATTTTGAATTTTTTCCCTTTTTATTAACAAACAAGCAAAACAAACAAATAAAAAACGAGCAAACAAACAAACCAAATCAAAAATGAGTGCGTCGATTTAATCTCTTTTTGTCGAAAGAGTGAATTAATCTGGATTGATTTCTGTTCCTCCAAACTGAAAGATTTATTGCAGCTGGTAGCTAGCTAAAGCATTACTTCGCGCGCGTGCGTGCGTGTGTGCGCATGCGTGTGTGTATGTGTAGGGGGTAAGGAGATGAAGATGCAGAGGGGGAGGGGGGGGGGAGGGGGAGGAGGGGGGAGAAAGGGGAGGGAGTTGGTAAGAGGGGGGGGGGGGCAAAAGTGTTAACCACGTTTGCGTAAAAGTTTGGGCGACTTGTGAAGACAAGCAGCGATGGTTCTGAACGTTTCAACTTGTCAGTGCTGGAAGAAAAAACCCTGCAACAATTCTTCACATTGCAGGAGATCGTAATCTTTTAACTTTTGAGCCTCTGTCTGTCTTTAACTCGTTTTTGATTCAATTCACTCTTCCTCTTCCTCTTCCGCTTTTCTTTCTTCTTTCACTCCGTCAGTCCACGTGTCTGTATGTCATTGATGCACAGATTGATCTTTCTGTGCCTCGTCTTTGTTTGTCTGTCTGTCTGTCTCTTAACCTTCTCCTCCCCCCTCTCTCTGTTGGTGTGTGTAGTAGGTGTAGTGTGTATGTCTGTACGTGTAAGTGCGCGCGCGCACGCACGTGTGGTGTGGTGTGGTGGTGGTGTGTGTGTGTGTGTCTCTCTCTCTCTCTCTCTCTCTCTCTCTCTCTCTCTCTCTCTCTCTCTCTCTCTCTCTCTCTCTCTCTCTCTCGCTCTCTCTCTCTGTGTGTGCATATTTGCATGTATGTATGTATGTATGTGTGTAAGTGTGTGAGTGAGTGTGTGTGTGTGTGTATCTCTCTCTCTCTCTCTCTCTCTCTCTCTCTCTCTCTCTCTCTCTCTCTCTCTCTCTCTCTCTCCCCCTCTCTCTCTCTCTGTCTGTGTATCTGTGCGTGCGTCTGTGTATGTATGTATGTAAGTGTCTCTCTGTCTCTCTCTCTCTCTCTCTCTCTCTCTCTCTCTCTCTCTCTCTCTCTCTCTCTCTCTCTCTCTCTCTCTCTCTCTCTCTCTCTCTCTCTGTCTGTCTGTCTGCGTCTTTGCAGTGTATGTCTATCTGTTTGTGAAAGCGTGCCTCTGTTTATATATGTGTGCGCGCGACGATCTAAACCTATCCGTACTTTATTTTAAAAAAAGACTGTCAATTTAACCTTGATCCCATTCCTCCGGTAAAAAAACCCGATTAAATAACTGTTCCACTTATTCCTGATAATGCCTTTCTAAACAACTGATACCTGGACATTCCAGGCCATTCACTGCGAGTTCAAGAACAGGGCCATCCGTTTGTACCATGCTCGTATCTGCTGGTCAAAACTCCCCCATGGAACAATCTTCCATTGTCCGCTATCACACTCCAGAAGACATGCATGTTTAGAAAGGTGTCTACTGTTAGATCGTAAAGTACATTTACACCCTCCCCAAAATTGTTATCGCCTGAAGTAAGTGTCGCCCGCGACAGTTTGAGCTAGATTTGTTTCCCCAAATGTTTCCCCTGTGGGAATACCGAGAGTCTTTTGTACAGATAGTTCCCCTACCTTCTGGAAGTTGTGTACGTGTAGCTTCCTCTAATGTGTCACGCTTTTTGAATCTGCTTTTCCACTTTGCTTTCTGTCATCTATTTTCTTTCTGACTTATTGGCCCATTCTTCCGCCCTTTTCAAAAAAAACAAATCTTCCAACTAATTTTCTCCTTTGAGCTCCTCCGAAATCGGAATGTGTCGGCTGAATGCAGCGGGGAGACCAGTGAAAATTGAAAACCGGACACATAGTTAGTTATGTGCCTTACCCATTACGGCCATATGGCCTGGGAAAGCAGAATAAGAAGAAAAAGTTGCCCAAATGCTGACAATGCGGGTGGGTAATTGCAATGTTTTGGGCTTGCCGTAACACCCAAATTGTCAGCACTTGCCCAAATCTATTCCTATATTATAAAATTCGTTGTGACTGTATGTCTATGTGTGTGTTTGTTT
>CM065704.1:40474504-40479504 GCA_017654935.2 Phymorhynchus buccinoides
GCGCGCGCGCGCGCGTGTGTGTGTGTGTGTGTGTGTGTGTGTGTGTATGTGTATGTGTATGTGTATGTGTGCGTGTGTGTGTGTGCGTGCGCGCGCGCGCGCGCGCGCGCGCGCGTGTGTGTGTGTGTGTGTTTTGTTTGTGTGTGTGTGTGTGTGTGTGTGTGTGTGTGTGTGTGTGTGTGTGTGCGCGCGTGCATGCGCGCGCGCGCGTGTGTGTTAGAAATGATTCCCTTTTCGAAGAGAGCTTTCATTTCCATTTTACCAAGGTTTGGTTAAAAGTTCATATATTTGGAATCAATTACACACGAGCTTGAGATCGCGAAAACGTTGTACTTTAGACATCCCACGCCTTCATGTTTACGACCCTCAATCTCAAAGTCTGCTTCTTTTAGTTCACAACAATAACCCTAGGCTGATCCTAACCCTATCCCTTTCCCGAGAATGACAGAATGTGGCTTCCCAGTGAAAATTATCAATGCGAAAATTTGATTGGGGGGGCTGATGGATCTAAATTACAAATTAGCCAAGAGTTTTGTTGCTAAAGTTTTGTAAATTGGTTTCTTGTACCAGCGTTAATCTTGAACGTTTTGCACGCGCAGGGCTGTGACAAAGAAACCGGTCCCGGAAAGTCAGTCAAATGTCAACAGCGTTACTGGGTTGTTCTTCGCGCTAAACACTCGTTTGCCAATTACTCTCTGTATACCTAGTTTTTGAACACACGCACGCACGGACGGACGCGCGCATGCACGCGCCCACGCACTCACTCACACACACGCACGCTATCACGCACGCACGCACGTACGCACGCATACACGCACACACACACTTGATTTTCGTATCTATGTGTGTGAGTCTGTCTGTTTGTCTGTCTGTCTGTGTGTCTGTGTGTCTGTCTGTGTGTCTATCTCTCTCTCTCACTCACTCTCCTCTCTCTCTCTCTCTCTCTCTCTCTCTCTCTCTCTCTCTCTCTCTCTCTCTCTCTCTCTCTCTCTCTCTCTCTCTCTCTCTCTCAAAGACAAAATTTGATTTCTGCCATGCCCCCTCTATTCATTAATAGCAATCAAATAGAAGAAGTCAGCACTCACAAAGTTTTAGGAATCACTATTGACAATAACCTTTCCTGGTCATCCCATGTATCCAACTTAAGCAAACGTGTCTCACAAAAAACTTTTCAGCTTTCTAAACTTAAAAACGTTCTAGACGTAACCGCCCGTAAACATTTCTACCATGCGTGCGTCCAATCTGATATTGACTACTCTTCTACTCTCTATGACACCAGCAGTGCCAACACATTAAAACCTTTGCACAGGACCCATAAACGTGCTATAAAGGCAGTACTTAACAAAACAACAACGCTAACTACTCAAGATTATTCAACATTAGATATTTTACCTTTTTCTTACAAACTTGAATACAACAAAGCAATAATGATGTTTAGAATTATGAATCAGTCAGCACCCTTAAATATTTCAGCAAGATTTCCAATCAATCAATCAAGATACAATAACAATATAATCATAACAAAACCAATAATTGATTTGTTTAAAACTAGTTTAATGTATTCTGGTGGAACACTTTGGAATTCTATCCCATCACATATCAACTACTACGGTAGCCGGATTGGTCTTGCCTGGATACTGTGAACAAAGGTCTAGGGTCCTACCCCCCACCCCCCTCCACACACACATACACACACTTTATTTTTGTTTTTGTTTTTTTCCACACATACTTTGCCCCCAATTAGTTTTCGTATTATTTTGTTTTCCGCATTGCGCAACCTCTTAAGTCACTGTAATGGCTACTGAGACGGCGTGACATGAACTTATTGAAATGGAAAAAAGCAGCATTAACTCCTTTAAAGCAGCAGACAAACGGTTTTTTTTATTTGAAAGAATGGAGACACATACAATCCAGTTGTAATTTGTTATCTATGGTGTCATTGTTAATGTCATAAGTTTATTTTCCCCCCTCTATTCCTGGTATAAAAGCATACATCATGCATGGTTTGTCTATTCTACTTGGTGATTTGAATGATGTGTGCCATATTATATACAGAAGATTGTGGCATAGGCCTAAATATTACCCATGTGCCATTTAAATCAATCATTGTACCTTTTCCCGCCTCCAAGCCCTCTCCCCATCACCTTCTTCCTGTATTAGTCTTGTACATTGATGATGCTGTGTTATGTTATTTTTTTGATATTTACTTTTCTTGAATGCTTTGTATTATTATTATTTGTTACGCAAGCGCTTCATTTTTTGTATATATTTTTTGTTAGCCTTCGCTTAGCCTCAGGGCTGAGTGTAAAAAAGCAGATTGTATACTTATTTTAATACCCTGATTAAACAAAATTTCGTTAGTTCGTTCGTTCCTTCTCTCTCTCTCTCTGTATGTGTGCGCGTGCGCACGCGCGCGCGTGTGTGTGTATTTTGTTATTTAGGCCTACAAGTGTAGTTATGTCTCCTCTCTTTCTCCACCCTTTTATCACAAAAACCAATTTGGCAGCCACAATAAATTTTAAAGTGTCAAAGCCTCTCGGTCTTGGCCTCTGCTTCTGTCTCTGCCTCTCTGTCTCTGTCTCTCTCTGCCTCTCTGTCTCTGCCTCTCTGTCTCTGTCTGTCTCTCTCTCTCTCTCTCTGTCTCTCTCTCTCCTCTCACCCTCTCTATCTCTGTCATTGAATGTGTGTGTCTGTCTGTCTGTCTGTCTGTCTCTGTCTGTCTGTCTCTCTCTCTCTCTCTCTCTCTCTCTCTCTCTCTCTCTCTCTCTCTCTCTCTCTCTCTCTCTCTCTCTCTCTCAACCTCTCTATCTCTGTCATTGAATGTGTGTGCTGTCTGTCTGTCTGTCTGTCTCTCTGTCTCTGTCTCTCTCTCTCTGTCTCTCTCTCTGTCTCTCTCTCTCTCTCTCTCTCTCTCTCTCTCTCTCTCTCTCTCTCTCTCTCTCTCTCTCTCTCTCTCTCTTTTTGATGTTGTTAATTCATTTGATGACACTGAAGATTTGAACAATAACAACATAGGAACACATAACGATAACATTATATGAGTCTCTATTTAATGACCCTATTCAAAAAGAAGAAGTAAAAAAAGCAATTAGTGATCTAAAGAGAGGTAAATGTGCAGGCCCTGATGGAATTTTAAATGAAATGTTAAAAAATGCGAATAACCTAGTCATAGATTTCCTTGTGAACATGTTTAACACACTTTTCCACTCTGGTAAATTTCCAACTCAGTGGTCAAAATCAATTATTATTCCTCTTCATAAAAAGGGAGACGTTAATAAAGCTGATAATTATCGTGGGGTGTCTTTATCCAGTGTACTAAGTAGGATTTACACCAGTATTTTAAATAAAAGACTTACTAAATGGGCTGAAAGAGAACAAAAAATATTAGAAGAACAGGCAGGCTTCAGAAGGGGATATAGTACTACTGATCATATTTTTACCTTATATAGTCTGGTTCAACGATATCTTTCACAAAACTCAAAATTGTATGTGGCTTTTATTGATTTCCGCAAGGCCTTTGACTCTGTTAACAGAAACAAATTGTGGGAATGTCTTCGAAATTCAGGTGTAAACGGTAGGATGTGGAATTTATGATACTGTTCTAGCTTGCGTGCGTCATAAGTCCTTGTATTCACAGTATTTTGAGTGCCCTAGAGGTGTCAAACAAGGGTGTGTATTAAGTCCTGAACTTTTTTTTCATTTTTCATTAATGAGCTTGCAGTAGAGTTAATTAAACAAGGTCGTCATGGTATTCAGTTAATTCCCGGAGATATGGAATTGTTTTTAATGTTATTTGCAGACGATGTTATTTTACTGTCAGACACTGCTATTGGACTTCAAAATCAGCTTAACATATTAAAAACAGAAGCAGACAGATTGCAACTAGTTGTTAACCTAGAGAAAACCAATATAATTGTTTTCCGGAAGGGTGGGTATCTTGCTGCAAACGAAGTGTGGTGGTACGGAAATGATGAGATCAGGGTTACAAATAGATACAAATATTTAGGTATTATTTTCACTACAAAACTAGCTTGACTCCATGCTGGTCAGAACTAGCCAAAAAGGGTAGAAAAGGGGTGATCGAAATCCTTCGTGGTTTGAGGAAGTTAAATTAATTTGATGTTAGTATATTTTGGAAGATGTTTGATACTAAAATAGAGCCAGTTTTAACGTACGGAGCTGAAGTGTGGGGACTTATTGAAAATAAACCATTAGAAAGTGTCCATACTTTTGCAATCAAAAGACTCTTAAGTGTTCCAGTACATTCCTCAAACAAAGTATGCTATGGCGAGTCAGGAAGATATCCATTGTTTATTCGTTCTTATGTTAAATGTATTAGATATTGGATTAAATTAACAAAACTACCATTGACACGTATTTGCAAAATAACGTACCAAATGTGTTAAGACAGCACGAATTAGGTAAATATAGCTGGGTATCAAGTGTTAAAAAAGTATTAACAGAAAATGGTTTTGGATTAGTTTGGATAACGCAGGGTGTAGGAAATGAAAAGATTTTTCTGCATGAATTCAAACAACGTATGGTCGATTGCTTTAATCAAAACTGGCACGCTGCTATAACTGAAAAAGATAAATATAGTTGGTACCATTCTTTTAAGGACGGATTATATTCTGAAAAATATTTTGATGTACTAACACAAATAAATGGTGTAGGGATGCCTTTATTAAATTTAGAACGAGAACTCTAGGCTTGTATTCTAACAAATTGTGGTTCACTCGTGATTTGTTTATTAATTCTGTTTGTCATTTATGTTCTGATGGTTTTGAGGATGAATTGCACTTTTTATTTTCTTGTAAGGAATATAATAAGTTACGCAAAACATGTCTTATAGTTACTAAATTCAATTTGCAGAGGTATAATTTTTGTAAGTTACTTGCCTCAGAGAATGAAAATGTCATAAAGTGTTATGCTTTGTTTTTAGCTAAAGCTACAAAGCTTAGAAAAGAGAAATTGGATTGCTGCATTTAACTTTGTGCTGC
>CM065704.1:40514504-40517004 GCA_017654935.2 Phymorhynchus buccinoides
CTTACTTGTACTCTGCCGAGTTCAATAGAATATACTGCAATTACCTTATCTGCTGAGGTTTGGAAATTTTAGGCGAAGCGTTACATACGATCGATAATGATTAGGCCAAGTGTAATTAGGCGAGATGTGATTAGGCGAGATGTGGTTTGGCGAAGTGTAATTAGGCGAAGCGTGATGCACCGCTCCAGAAATGAGGCGCGCGGTGAGGACGTAGTGGGGTCTTCATCAACATGGATGGAAGTTCAGTTTAACGTCGCGTATCGCCTTTCGCCATGTACGACGGGCTGAACAAACCAACCAGGGTATAAACAAAAAATTATGTTCCTGAATCACTGTCTTAGCCCAAAGGCTGAGAAGCGATCAGAATTGAATTAATGTCATCAACATTATGTGACGGGCGCCTTATGTACGGTCACGTATAAGTGATTAGTTGTCCAGACACCGCAGCGTCACTTGTGCTTTAGTTCTAGGGCAGCAGGACAAACATATCTGAAGAGGGGCAGTCGGTGGATGACTCGTGCCTCCATACGGGGAGCTGGACGACCCCGCATCCCTCCACGAGTCTCTCCCCGTGGGGATGCCGGGGGGTCTTTCGTAAAACTTGTTCCCCCACCTTCTAGAAGTTGTGTCCTTGTTAAAACTTCCTCTAATCTGTCCCTCTCTTTTGACTCTGCCTTTTCCCTTTGCTTTCCTCATCTACTATCTTTCTAACTTATTGGCCAATTCTCCTGCCTATTTTTTCTCCAAAACATCTTCCAAATAATGTGTCTCCTTTAAGCTCCTCCGAAATCGGAATGTGTTGGCTGTACGCAGAGGGGAGACCAGTGAAAACTGAAAACCAGACACATGCGTACCTTACTCATTATGGCCATATGGCCTGGGAACGCAAAAGAAGAAGAAGAAGAAGAATTTTTTCCCCCAAACATCTTCCAAATAATTTGTCTCATTTGAGCTCCTCCGAAATCGGAATGTGTCGGCTGTACGCAGCGGGGAGACCAGTGAAAACTGAAAACCAGACACATACGTACCTTACCCATTAATACGGCCATTATGGCCTGGGAACGAAGAAGAAGAAGAAGAAGAAGAAGAAGAAGAAGAAGAAGAAGAAGAAGAAGAATGTCTGAAGAGTTTCAAGATGTCAGGCCACTTGACTGTCCCTCCTGATTTTGCTGGTCTGGCCTGCTGTGTGTGCCTGGAGTTTGAATGGACCAGCTGGGGTGGGGAGTGGATGGGTGGGGAGCGTGCGGGGGTGGGGGGGGGTAGATGTGGGGGGCGGGGGTGGGGTGTCTTCTAACCCCCGTGATATAACTTAGCTCTTCTAGCGCCATATTGTATTTTTTTGACGTTCTTGGTCTGTACGTTGCGTCTCAGCCGACTAGACGGGAGTAACTTGCGGTTTTTTCCGAGTGCGCAATGACTGTGCTGCTTTCATTAATTAACGGGACAACAACAATATCTGACTTAAGTTCTATAAATAGACAAACACAAGCATTGCAGGGTAATTTGACAGTGAATGTCTTAGCATTTGGTGGGAGTGTAGAGTCATATGATATGATATATGATATGATATATGATGGCAGATCGATGATCAGGCCATGGGCCTTTGATGTGGTCGTGTTGATCCACAACTTTTGTTCACGACATTCGATCTTTATGTGTTGTTGTTATTATTATTATTATTATTATTATTATTATTATTATTATCATCATCATCATCATCATCATCATCATCATCATCATCATCATCATCATCATCATCATCATCATCATTATTATTATTATTATTATTATTTATTTTCTTTTATCGTCACGGGTGATGTGCTGGGCGAATGTAAATGTATTCGCCCACGGTGCCGGAAGAGCTAAAAGAGCCTACCTGCTACCAGAGGACTGGCTGTCTTCTTCTCTGTCTCTCTGGTTCTCTCTCTGTCTGTCTGTCTGTCTGTCTGTCTCTATCCACAGAGAGAGAGAGAGAGAGAGAGAGAGAGAGAGAGAGAGAGAGAGAGGAGAGAGAGAGAGAGAGAGAGAGAGAGAGACTTGAAAACTTGAAAACTTTAACTTTATTTTTCAAGGATAAAGATTTTAGGCAACGCCTATTCTTCCAATCTGTCCTTGGATACATATAGGAACATAGAATACAAACATGGCAAGGCATGATATTACACATACATATTTGAACATAAAGGGTAGTACCTTGGTAAGAGAGAGAGAGAGAGAGAGAGAGAGAGAGAGAGAGAGAGAGAGAGAGAGAGAGAGAGAGAGAGAGAGAGAGAGAGAGATTGATTGATTGATTGATTGATTGAGAGAGAGATAGAGAGAGAGAGAGAGAGAGAGAGAGAGGAGAGAGAGAGAGAGAGGAGAGAGAGAGCGAGAGAGAGAGAGAGAGAGAGAGAGAGAGAGAGAGAGAGAGAGAGAGAGAGAGAGAGAGAGGAGAGAGAGAGAGAGAGAGAGAGAGATTGATGTGTTCAAATGCGTTTCTTGTAGTGATTGTTTTTTCTTC
>CM065704.1:40522004-40527004 GCA_017654935.2 Phymorhynchus buccinoides
GAGAGAGAGAGGAGAGAGAGAGAGTACGAGAGAGAGAGAGAGAGAGAGAGAGAGAGAGAGAGAGAGAGAGAGAGAGAGGAGAGAGAGAGAGAGAGAGAGAGTGAGAAAATGAGAGAGAGAGAGAGAGAGAGAGAGAGAGAGAAAGAGAGAGAGAGAGAGAGAAGAGAGAGAGAGAGAGAGAGAGAGAGAGAGAGAGAGAGAGAGAGAGAGAGAGAGAGAGAGAGGTGTGTGTCAAAATGTGGGGGGTGAAGAGAAGGAGATGATACCGAAAGCAAATTCTATGTAAAGAGACGTAGCAAAATGAGATTACTAAAGACGCTTATTAGTTTGATGTGACTGCTCTAACTAGCAAATTGTTGCAGCCTACTTGTACATTCTGACACCCCAACACCCCACCCCCTTGCGCTCTTCTGGTGCCATCACACACAATTGCATTAACTCTTATTTGATTCAGAAGAAGAAAAAAAAGATTTGCTCGAGTGGAAGTCATCCTTAGCATAGAATCCGTCTTTTGGAAGATATTTCGTCCTACTGGCTTTCGGGTCATGAAGCTAGAAAGTAGCGTCAGCTTTCTTTTTTGGCTCACTCGTGTCAACGACACGAAGTGAGTCTATGTTGTCATGCTTCTTCAGTTTTCCGGGGTGTTGGTGTGTGTGTGTCTGTGGTAACTTTAACGTTGGCTTTTTCTCGGGAATCTCCAAGGCGTACTCTGTTCAAACTTTGCATTCATGTAGATGTTCATGCAAGCTTTCGAGAAAGATGATTTGCATATAAAACTTAACCGATGACCTTAACCTTTGACCTTTAACGTGTAATTATCGTTATGGCTATATCTTTCACAGTCCCCAAATTTGGCATGGTGGTGCATAGGCCTAAGATGATATGGCATCTGCAGTGACGTAGACTCTCTTGACCTTAACCTTGACCTTTGACCTTGAACATCGTCAATTATTTGTTTTGGCCATATCTTTTATATCCTGGCAGATACAGTCCCCAAATTTGGCAAGCAGATAGACTAGCTTCTAGAAGGAAAGCGAAGTGTTGTCGACCTCTGTTAATACGGTCACTTTGACCTTTGACCTTGAATTTGTGACTATCACAATATCACACGAACCGCTGCACGGATTCGGCTAAAATGTTATAGGGTGATATATCACATTAAGCTGATGAGTCCAGCAAAATGTTGGTATGGAGTTTATTTGAAAGTAAACGATTTGGCATTTAGATCTGTCTCTGGCATTTAGATCTATCCAAAAAAGAGCGAGTGAGCCTTGAAGGCTTTACTTCTTGTTCCTCTTCGCGATGATGCATTCTGGCGTTCACTCTCCGTTCGTTTGTTATCCATTCATCTTATGACTATCGAACAGTACTGACGGAGAGGTCTCGCTATCATTCTATGCGCAGTCTAACCAGGTTTCTGGTATCAGTTAATAAGGAGAATTGTACGTATTGTATGCGACATCTTTTAGAATGGAGATATCCGGATCGCATCGTTCTGCCCCCGTCTGTATAGACGGGGACACATAGAGACGGAGACACATAGAAGAGACGGGAACACATAGAGACGGGGACACATAAAGACGGGGACACATAAAGACGGGGACACATAAAGACGGGGACACATAGAGACGGGGACACATAGAGACGGGGACACATAAAGACGGGGACATATACAGACGGGGACACATAGAGACGGGGACACATAGAGACGGGGACATATACAGACGGGGACACATAGAGACGGGGACACATAGAGACGGGGACACATAGAGACGGGGACACATAAAGACGGGGACATATACAGACGGGGACACATAGAGACGGGGACACATAGAGACGGGGACATATAGAGACGGGGACACATAGAGACGGGGACACATAGAGACGGGGACATATACAGACGGGGACACATAGAGACGGGGACACATAGAGACAGGAGACACATAGAGACGGGGACACATAGAGACGGGGACACATAGAGACGGGGACACATAAAGACGGGGACATATACAGACGGGGACACATAGAGACGGGGACACATAGAGACGGGGACATATACAGACGGGGACACATAGAGACGGGGACACATAGAGACGGGGACACATAGAGACGGGGACACATAGAGACGGGGGACACATAGAGACGGGGACATATACAGACGGGGACACATAGAGACGGGGACACATAGAGACGGGGACACATAGAGACGGGGGACACATAGAGACGGGGACACATAGAGACGGGGACACATAGAGACAGGGACACATAGAGACGGGGACACATAGAGACGGGGACACATAGAGACAGGGACACATAGAGACGGGGACACATAGAGACAGGGACACATAGAGACAGGGACACATAGAGACGAGGACAATAGAGACGGGGACACATAGAGATGGGGACACATAGAGACGTGGACACATAGAGACGGGAACACATAGAGACGGGGACACATAGAGACAGGGACACATAGAGACGGGGACATATAAAGACGGGGACAGAAACGAGGACATATAAAGACAGGGACACATAAAGACAGGGACACATAGAGATGGGGACACATAGAGACGGGGACACATAGAGACGGGGACACATAAAAAAAGACGGGGGCACAACATAGCCCTCTTTATTTCCATTTAAAAGCATTCCGAGTGTGCAGTCTAGAGCTGCTTGTGGGTTGGTGTCAGCAATAAGGGAGAAGTTAATGTGCGTCTACGTGCTCTCTTTGTCATGGAGATATACCAGTGACAGGCATTGTGATGACAGCAGACAAAGACTAACATCTGTCTCTGTCTGTGTGTCTTTGTCTGTCTTCTCTATCTCTCTCCAACCCGCTCGCTCTCTCTCTCTCTCTCTTCTCTCTCTCTCTCTCTCTCTCTCTCTCTCTCTCTCTCTCTCTCTCTCTCTCTCTCTCTCTCTCTCTCTCTCTCTCTCTCTCTCTCTCTCTCTCTCTCTCTCTCTCTCTCTCTCTGTGTTTGCGTACGTGCATGTGTGCATGTGCGTGCGTGTGTGTGTTTAATGCCTACGTGCGTGTATGCTCGTGCGTGCGTGTGTGCGCGCGTGCGCACGATGTGTGTGTGAGTGTGTATGTGTGTGTATGTGTCAGTCTGTCTGTCTGTCTGTCTCTCTCTCTCTCTCCCACTCTATCTCTTCGTCTCATTCGCCTTTATTTTCTGTCTCTCTCCCTTTCCTTCTGCTCGCAATGCTTTTTCAACCTCTTTGCTCACGCTCTCTCTCTCTCTGTATCTTCTGTCTCTGTTCTCTTTGTCTCTCTCTCTCTCTCTCTCTCTCTCTCTCTCTCTCTCTCTCTCTCTCTCTCTCTCTCTCTCTCTCTCTCTCTCTCTCTCTCTCTCTCTCTCTCTCTCTCTTTGTGTTTCTCTCTCGTGCATTTTGTTTCTCTGTGCTCTCTGCGTTTTCATGTGTGTGTTTGCTTGTTCGGGCATGCGTACGTGGCGTCAAATGCGCGTCTCTCTCTGCTCTCTCTGTCTGCGCGCGTGCGCACGCGGTGTGTGTGAGTGTGTATCTCTGTGTATGTGTCAGTCTCTGTCTGTCTCTCTCTCTCTCTCTCTCTCTCTCTCTCTCTCTCTCTCTCTCTCTCTCTCTTCGTCTCTCTCTTCGCTCTCTTATGTTTCTCTGTCTCTCTACCCTTCATCTCTTCATGCTCGCAAATCAAATGCTTTCTCTCCTCTCTCTCTCTTTCTCTCTCCTCTCTCTCTCTCTCTCTGTCTCTGTATCTCTCTGTCTCTGTCTCTCTCTCTCTCTCTCTCTCTCTCTCTCTCTCTCTCTCTCTCGCTTTGTTTCCACATCTTTTCTCTTCTCTCATTTAATTTAGGAATAGCCATAGTGTCTCTTCCGGATCCGGAATGACTCTGTGCCCCCCAGAGTTTGTGCACTACTCTTCTATCTATGGATGACGTCAGTGCACCCCAGAGTTTGTGCACTACACTTTGGGCAGAAAGAGCGCAGATCTATCTATGGATCGTCTGCACCCCTTTCTCTCACTTTCGGTACTATCTATGGATGACGTCAGTGCACCCCAGAGTTTGTAGACTACACTTTGGGCAGAAAGAGCGCTGACTATCTATGGATGACGTCAGTGCACCCCAGAGTTCGTCAGTTTCTCTCTCCTCTCTACACTTTGGGCAGAAAGAGCGCAGGGTACTATCTATGGATGACGTCAGTTCACCCCATAGTTTGTAGACTACACTTTGGGCAGAAAGAGCGCAGGGTACTATCTATGGATGACGTCAGTTCACCCCAGAGTTTGTAGACTACACTTTGGGCAGAAAGAGCGCAGATGACTATCTATGGATGACGTCAGTTCACCCCAGAGTTTGTAGACTACACTTTGGGCAGAAAGAGCGCAGATGACTATCTATGGATGACGTCAGTTCACCCCATAGTTTGTAGACTACACTTTGGGCAGAAAGAGCGCAGATGACTATCTATGGATGACGTCAGTTCACCCCAGAGTTTGTGCACTACACTTTGGGCAGAAAGAGCGCAGATGACTATCTATGGATGACGTCAGTGCACCCCAGAGTTTGTAGACTACACTTTGGGCAGAAAGAGCGCAGATGACTATCTATGGATGACGTCAGTTCACCCCAGAGTTTGTAGACTACACTTTGGGCAGAAAGAGCGCAGGGTACTATCTATGGATGACGTCAGTGCACCCCAGAGTTTGTAGACTACACTTTGGGCAGAAAGAGCGCAGATGACTATCTATGGATGACGTCAGTTCACCCCATAGTTTGTAGACTACACTTTGGGCAGAAAGAGCGCAGGGTACTATCTATGGATGACGTCAGTTCACCCCAGTTTGTAGACTACACTTTGGGTTACTATCTATGGATGACGTCAGTTCACCCCAGAGTTTGTAGACTACACTTTGGGCAGAAAGAGCGCAGATGACTATCTATGGATGACGTCAGTTCACCCCAGAGTTTGTGCACTCACTTTGGGCAGAAAGAGCGCAGATGTACTATCTATGGATG
>CM065704.1:40544504-40549504 GCA_017654935.2 Phymorhynchus buccinoides
CATTTGGACAAAACGGCGGTTCAAAATCGGGCGCCGTTTTGTCCAACCCGCCGTTTTGTCTATAGACTGTCTATAGACAAAACGGCGGATTGTTGAACCGCCGTTTTGTCCAAATCATCATAGACAATTTGGACAAAACGGCGGATCTAACCCCGCCGTTTTGTCTATAGACAAAACGGCGGAATTTGGACAAAACGGCGGTTAACAGGGCCAATAGGAAAGTGAGAGGTATACTGGTGGATTAAGTGCTTTCTACTATAATATAAAACAAACACCTCCTGGTATAGCTTAGTCTTTTGTGGAACACTATGACTTTCAAGCTATGCTGCTCACACATTTATTTTATGAATTCTGATCGCTTCTCGGCCTTTTGGCTAAGACAGTGATTCAGGTACAAAAAGTTTTGTTTATACCCTGGTTGGTTTGTTCAGCCCGTCGTACATGGCGTAAGCCGATACGCGACGCTAAACTGAACTTCCATCCTCACACAAGGTAGGGGATTTTGTGTTTTTGTAAGATCACCGTGGGTTCAATAACGAAATTATAAGTTCTGTTCAATTTCAAAACAACAGTATTTTATTCCTTAAGCATAAAATCGAAGACTAAAATTTATTTTGAAACATCGCGTGATTGCCAGAGAAGACGGACATCAATGGGTGTAATGTCCGAAATTCACAAAAATAGTCATAAAATGGTTGAAAATGTAGTTGGACCACGGTTTTCTACAAGGCATAGCGGAGTTTTTGATTGAAAATGGTCAGGGGACCTTGTAGACCGTGGGGAGGTCTGGGTTTCGTGGATGTGAAGGTGATCTTGCACAAAACGTGCTCAGTGGAGACGCGAATTGTCATTTTGGAGGTGAAAATGTGCCCAACGCTGGCGTTTTTCAATTTCAGTTTGCACCATTGTAACCGTCGTAAGAGGATCTAGGGACGCCGGGGGAAAACATTGATCTTCCAGGATATCTTCAGGAGATTGTTCCAGAGCATGAGAAGGCATTGCCTTGAATCCCTGGTTAGCAAACAGTGGCCCAACAATCTGTCAACTGTGTGAAGGTGTTTTGTGATTTCGAATAACTCACCCACTGATGTTCATCGCCTCTGGCAATCATAACATTGCCTTGAATTTAGGTATATCTACAAAAACGGTCAAAATTCAAGGTAGCCCAAAACCAAATACATATTTCTAAACAAGCCCGTAATAGAAACTCATATGCAAAATTTCAGTTAAATCTCATGAATAGTTTTGAAGGTAATTGCGTTTAAAGACCCCACATTTTGCGTAATTTTGGAAAAGTGCAAAAAATGCCGTTTTTGAAGTCGCATATCTGAAATATTAATGCATTTTCAAAGTTAAAACTTGGTTTTTCTAACAGTTGGATACTTATGCGACATGCGGATTTGTTTCTGTCTGATCAGACTGTACAGTTTTGAAAACACAGGGGTGCAAAAATGGCTAAAAACGCTATTTCCGCTTTTGTCCAATATGCAAATTTCAGCACAACTGACACTAAAGTGACCATATCTCTAAAGGTAATGGACTGACCGCAATAACATGTGTATCCAGGGATTCAGCATTGATTCAGGAAGAAGAATATGTCGTTATTGAAGGAAAATAAACCCATTTTAACTCTTATACACAAGTAATATAAGCCCTAATGCTGAAACATTACCATAAAAGAGTGCCACTGTCATGATAAATAAGTACCTGTCATAAAATAGCTACCTCTCGCATGCGAACTGTAGGTAACCATCTAACCCTAACCCTATCCCTAACCCTAACCCTAACCCTAACCCTATCCCTAACCACGGAAAGAACCCAGAAATAGAGCAGGAGGGTGTAAATCTACATATTTGCCGAGACATCGATGTACAAAGCCATGCACTTAGTTTCGTAAAATTCACAATGGCGGACAAACAAACGATTCTGATTGGCTACGCTAGGACTACTTCCGGCTAGGACCACTTATCTCATAGAGGTAAAAATATTCTGTCACACCACCACGTCCACAACCATTAAATTTCCTAGCGCCATAAAATGTTCCAAATCTATTTGTTCGCCTGTCAAAGCAAAGAATCTTTTGAAATCTGGTACTTCAGACCTGCATACGTCTCCAAAACGTCCTGTGGTAAGCTTTATTGTCCTTTGCCCCTCCACAGTGGCTAAAGGAGTATAAGCTAGTTGCGGTCTGTTTTGTGTTGTTTTCATTTTGTGTGTAGGTGTTTGTCTGTGTTTATTGGGGTCTGCAACGAACACCTTTTGCAAGAGTGAATGCCCTTGGTGGGTGGGGGAAGATGGTTCAGTACTGACCAAACAGGGGGATAACTCGCCAATAACCCTATTTGATGCCACTAAATGGCTGCCTTTTGCAAGAGTGAATGCCCTTGTCAGTACTGACCAGCAAGGGCATCACTCTCACTCTCAAGGGCGTTAATAACCCTAGTTGCAGAGGCCTATAAAAATAATATTTTGCGAACCGCTAAACAGAATCACATCAAAATTTGTGTGACAGCGTATGACCAAGACTAAAAGACATATGCGGGGGAAAATGCAACCGCCCTAACCTTGACATTGACGTTTGACCTTGAAAACTTTAATTTCTTCTTGTGGCCACATCCTTCAAGGTACAATCTTGAAATTTAGTATGTGGACATCTTAGCTTTAGATGTTTCGGAGTACTGATTAGCAATTACCTTGTTGACCTTGGACTTTGAACTTGACCTTTGACCTTGGTCATGTGAACTTGTTTGTTTTTAGTCATTGTCTTCAGCCTTTTGCAGTCACAAACTTCACATTTTGTGGGTTAGTACAATGGCTCAAGGTCAACATGATAATATAAAGAATTGTGACCTTAACCCCTTTCCTGCCTGCCCCATGTGGGTGATGTCATTGATGATGTCATAGCGTCATTGTCCTGGAATGCAGGTTTTTGTCTTAGATGCTTAAGAAGTCAGGAAAGATTATATTCCTAGACCAATTTGTCATACTGAGTCTAACAGGTCTCTTTCATATTTTATGACAAAATACGGTATAGGAAAAAGAACTTCTCCATTTTTATCTGTCAGTGAAGGTGTTAATCTTGACTTTTGACATCGTGTCTTTGAGCAGTGGCATGCCGCAAAGAAAAGACCTTTAAAAGTACCGTGACCTTGATCTTCACTTTTGACCTACGTGGCTGTAGTCAGTAAGCCCATTGGGTAAAGGTTAGGGCTAGGGTTAGGGTTATGGTTAGTATTCCAAAAAGGTTATTAGCTAAAAATGTTCCTAAAATACAGCTTTATGTATGGTAAGAAAGGCAATAACGGAAAAATACAATTAACCGAGATAGGTAGGGGAGGTGGCACATCTTGACCTTTACCCATTCCATAAAATGCTGTGGGAGACATTTTGAAGCTTGTTAACCTTGACCATTGGCCTTGTGGTTGTCCGATGAGAATCATTGGTCGTACACCCTTAGGCCCTCAAACCATGTGTTTTTATCACCACCCAAAGAATGCAGAGGGAAGATCTATTTTAAGCTTATAGAACTTCCGGTTTCAGAATTGAAACCAGAAATATTCAGTATCAACTGCGTTCTCCATGTCGGTGTACTCTGCAGTTGCGTTGTCGTCTTCATAGTGAGGCTTTGGTGGTAAATCTTGCTGCATTTGTTGTGGTGTATTATGTAGGCCTACTATTAGCATCAGCTGGGTGATGGAGTGTAGGAATTGTGCCAGGTCAGATGCCATATTTTCAGGAGTCTAGTGAGTGGAAGTTTGACTTGGAAGAAATGGCACTGGATTTCAGGTGCGTTTGTAATGTCAGTTCTTGAGGCATTGCAATTGAAAGGTAGCCGCCAAATAGCAACTGCAAAGAGGAAAGAATGAGCTTTCAAGCGATCTGAATCCCAAAACGAATGAATTCGAAACCACATAACACTGTGTGTTTTAAAATTTTGTATTTTTTTTACCTACGATGTTTTCAATAAAATCGAAAGTAACTTTCTTGGGAAATTGACAATGAGATAGCCGAAACCCTCAGCTTTCTGCACATATAACGGTTATTCTGATTGGTTGCGAGGTGCAATTTCTACAGCTGTTACAAGCAACGTACCATTTGGAAGTTCTGTGCTTGTAACTTCCTCTAATCTGCCACTCTCTTTGACTCTGCCTTTTCCCTTTGCTTTCTGTCATCTACTATCTGGACTTATTGGTCCATTCTCCTGCCTTTTTTCAAAGAAATCTTCCAAATAAGTTTTGTCTTGAGCTCCTCCGAAATCGGAATGTGTCGGCTGTACGCAGAAAAAAATGAGAACCGGACACATATGTACCTTACCCATTATGGCCATATGGCCTGGGAACGCAGAAGAAGAAAGAAGAAGAACTCCCTTCACAAAAAAAAACCCAAGAACAAAAAACAAAAAAACTTCTGGAAAAAAGCATGACTATTTTTGTTTTGCATTTTTTCAGGCTTTGCCTCTTATAAGCTACAAGACATATAAAATCATCACCAACAACAATAACATTTCCACCCCCCACCCCACCCCCAACAAAAAAAAACACACACAAAAAACACCCCCTTCACCAAAGTTATTTTCGGCACCACTTCGCCTAGCAAAGCATAAGCAGCAGTCACATTGAGACAGACCCAGGGTCATCCTCAAGAAAGGATAATAATAATATTTATATAGCGCCTTTCCATAGAATTAAACTCAAGGCGCTCACATCCACTGATTCACACGCAATTGGGCCAACATACACATTCATTCAATCATCATCTAATTAATGTGAAAAGTTAGAGAGAGAAAGCTCTTTGAAACAAGTGAGTTTTCATTTGGATACATCTGTATCGTTAAAAATTCGGGACTTTCCTGGAGTTGCAGTGCCTCCGGGCATTGCCTCCAGGATCGTTCCCACATCTTTATATCTACTAATGTCCCATATGTGTCTGTTTCAGACCGGAGGACGTTAAATGGATTTTCATTCGAGTTTTCATTTGGGTTTTGAAGGCTGGAAGTGCTG
>CM065704.1:40554504-40557004 GCA_017654935.2 Phymorhynchus buccinoides
AGAGAGAGAGAGAGAGAGAGAGGCAGAGACTCGCAGAGAGACAGAGACAATGTCTGGAGAGAGGGGCAGATAGAGAGACTGAGTGAGAGAGAGAGAGAGAGAGAGAGAGAGAGAGAGAGAGAGAGAGAGAGAGAGAGAGAGAGAGAGAGAGAGAGAGAGAGAGAGACAGAGAGAGACAGAGACTCGCAGAGAGACAGAGACAATGTCTGGAGAGAGATAGAAACACGGAGACAGAGAGACAGAGACAATTTCTGGAGAGAGACAGAAAAACATAAATGATAGAAATATGTATTATATCATCCCTTGAGTGCGGTTTTGTCCGTTTTCCAAGATAATGAGGTGGGCTTTCGTCCGTTGGGCTTTTGTCCGATGGGATTATGTCAGGTGGGCTTTTGTCCGCGCACCTTTGGTCCGAGATGTCGGCTAATTTCCAGTAATAATATGCGCTCTTTAGCTTACAAATGCTTAGCTAAACGCGTTGTACGCATACGACATCGTAGAAAATCATTAATTCATTGTACTGTTGGTCTCCCCTTTAGACTAATAATGTCCAAGCAATAATATGATAAGGTCTTCGTGCATGTAATTACTAAGCTAAACGCGTTGTACGCATGCAACATGCAACAGTCTGCACTAAGTGACGGGGGTGGGGGTGGGGTGGGGTGGGGCTGTAATGACAGCGTGTGTCACGTGCTCACTATCCAGTTTCCATTGGCCACTGCAACTAGGGTTATTAACGCCCTTGACGGCAAGAGTTAATTCCTTGTTGGTCAGTATCCAAAAGGGCATTCACTCTTGCAAAAGGCAGCCATTCAGTGTGGCCTCAAATAGGGTTATTGGCGAGAGTTAATCCCTTGTTTGGTCAGTACTCAAGCATCTTCCCCCACCCACCAAGGGCATTCACTCTTGCAACAGGCAGCCATTCAGTGGCCTCAAATAGGGTTATTGGCGAGAGTTATGTCCCTTGTTTGGTCAGTACTCAAGCATCTTCCCCCACCCACCAAGGGCATTCACTCTTGCAACAGGCAGCCATTCAGTGGCCTCAAATAGGGTTATTGGCGAGAGTTAGTCCCGTGTTTGGTCAGTACTCAAGCATCTTCCCCCACCCACCTAGGGCATTCATTCTTGCAACAGGCAGCCATTCAGTGGACTCAAATAGGGTTATTGGCGAGAGCTAATCCCTTGTTTGGTCAGTACTCAAGCATCTTCCCCCACCCACCTAGGGCATTCACTCTTGCAAAAGGCAGCCATTCAGAGGCCTCAAATAGGGTTATTGGCGAGAGCTATGCCCCTTGTTTGGTCAGTACTCAAGCATCTTCCCCCAACCACCAAGGGCATTCACTCTTGCAAAAAAAGGCAGCCATTTATTTGCCTCAAATAGGGTTATTGGCGAGAGCTATTCCCTTGTTTGGTCAGTACTCAAGCATCTTCACCCACCCACCTAGGGCATTCATTCTTGCAAAAGGCAGCCATTCAGTGGCCTCAAATAGGGTTATTGGCGAGAGCTAATCCCTTGTTTGGTCAGTACTCAAGCATCTTCCCCCACCCACCTAGGGCATTCACTCTTGCAAGAGGTGGTCGTTGCAGTGGCCTATAGAGCGGTAATGGGGTGGAGCTACAAGATCGACTCCTTAACCCGTCATTACCAACCGTGATCGCAGAGAGCGGATTGGTAATGTTTTCACTCCTGTCTGAGGTGGTGTTTGTATGTATCCTCTCTAGCGTTTGAACGGATGGACTTAGGGTGCTCAAATTTTGCATGCGGGTAGGTAGTAGTAAGATCGAGGCCAAGTTCGATAATGAAGGTCATGGGTCAAAGGTCAAGGTCACTGAAGCCGAAAACGCTGCCGAAAGCTGGCCAGTTGCTTCCCCTTGCAAACTTTATATTTGTATAGGTTACTTTTCTAGCTGGCCAGTTGCTTCCCCTTGCAAACTTTATATTTGTATAGGTTACCTTTATTTTCTAAATAATGGTAACAGAGACAAACGTGAAATGTTGGAAATATGTACAGAATATACAGGACTAACACCTGCAAAAGTTTCAAAGCGTCCACTTTATTAGTTTTGAAATCTTTGAATTTTAAAATAAATGCATGTTTTGTCAAGCCACATACTCATAGAGCATTTTTTGCTCTATAAATTGACCATATTAAACCTCTAATTCTCTCTCATACCATTTGTGGCGGTGCCACAGCCGATGAGGTTTAACTGAGGCGTGGTCACCGCTACAGCTATCTGTATTAATAAAAACAAAATCGGGACTTTACTGGTTTCGTACTGCCTCCGGGCATTGCCTCCAGTATTGGTACAACCATATTTGTATTTACAAATGTCCCATATGTGTCTGATTCAGACCAAGAGGACGTAAAACTCCATTTTCTCTCGCCTCGATTTGAAATGTCCCATATGTGTCTGATTCAGACCAAGAGGACGTAAAACTCCATTTTCTCTCTCTTGAAAATATGTAATACTTGTGGCGGTGCCATAGCCAATGAGGTTT
>CM065704.1:40564504-40569504 GCA_017654935.2 Phymorhynchus buccinoides
TTGTTTGTAATCAGTGGTTGATTAATCAATCAATCAATATTTATTGTCCATTTTACAGCAATAAAGCAAATCAACACAAGAGCTGAAAAAGACAAAATATGTAAAAAAAACTAAAGATAAATATGCGACTGTTTTAAGCATCACGCGCACATACAATCCATGATCACACACACACACGCACCGGCCACGCACACGCACACACACACACACACACACACACACACACACACACACACGCACTTTAGCGCGCACGCTTTCACAGCACAAACGCACAAACGCATGCACATGCGCACGCACACGCACACACACACACCATGCGCACGCATACAACTATTTATCTATCCGTCCATCCATCCTAACTTAGACCTTCATACACACATGCTTTCATATAATTATACTGTTATAATTCTTGTCAATGAAAGTGTTTATTTATTGAAATCATTTTCATAATTTAACGTGTGGTTTTCTTGTGTCTCTCTTTTGATATGCAGTATTTGTTTTGTTGTTGCCTGTCTGTCGTTTCCGACAATGACTGCCAGATAGCAGAGAGGGCAGATACTATTCTGGCGGGGCTGGGCGAGAATTTCGCTTTCAATTTCGTTGATAGTGGAGATGCCTTGCCCAGGGTACATCCCCACTCTCTCGGCCAAAGGGATTTGAGGACGAGTGTTGGCGTTGGGGAAGGTCCCCAAAGGCCAACCAATCCCTTTGGTTGCAGCACCAGAGCCGATGCAAGGGTCATTGTCGAGAGTCATAGTCTTCCACAAAGACTAAGCTGTACCGTGATATTCCAATACTGGAGACCCAATACTGGGTCACATTTGAGAAAAGGGCCTGCTATAATTATATTGTATGTTTTAATGCACACTTTGAGGCTATTAAACTAACAGGGGGATTTAAGAGAACATGCTCACCCCATCCCTGAATAAAACGTTGGGTTCTGAACAGCTTACACTCCCCCGTGGGGATACCGGGGGGTCTTTCATACGAATAGTTCCCCTACCTTCTGGAACTTCTGTGCTTGTAGCTTCCTCTAATCCGTCACTCTCTTTGACCTCTGCCTTTTCCCTTTGCTCGCTGTCATCTACTACTGCCGAGTCACTTCGGTGGAGTTCAGTAGAGCCTGTTCAGGACACCACAGACTAAGCCCCTACTGACGACACTTATTCTCTTAGTCGCGGAGCCAGCGCGTGAGTGAGGTCCTTCCCCTGAGGGCGCCACCACGACCGTCCACCGACAGCTCCCCAGAACACACTGATCCCCATGACTTTGACCCGAACGCACCAAGGCATTATACATAATGACTTAATGGAGAAAATGTCAACATATTCTCTCAACCCATACAGTTTCTACTCACTCGTAGCTTTCGCCAAGCGTCCGCCTGGCTTCCTCAGCGCTTGCACACTGAAGGTGGAGACTTGGAGTTCAGTCAATGACTTAATGACTTAAGTTCACATAATGACTTACTTTTGAAAAAAGCAAAACTGGGAACTCGAAGAAGAAGAAGAAGAAGAAGAAGAAAAGAAGAAGAAGAAGAAGAAGAAGAAGAAGAAGAAGAATGAAAAGAAGAAGGAGGAGGAAGAAGGAGGAGAAGAAGAAGAAGAAGAAGAGGAGGAGAAGAAGAGGAAGAAGAAGAAGAAGAAGAAGAAGAAGAAGAAGAAGAAGAAGAGAAGAAGGAAGAAGAGGAAGAAGAGGAGAAGAAGAAGAAGGAGGAGAAGAGGAGGAGAAGAAGGAGGAGAAGAGAAGAAGAAGAAGAAGAAGAAGAAGAAGAAGAAGAAGAAGAAGAAGAAGAAGAAGAAGAAGAAGAAGAAAGAAGAAGAAGAAAAAGAAGAAGAAGAAGAAGAAGAAGAAGAAGAAGAAGAAGAAGAGAATAAAACAAACAAGTAAACAAACAAACAAAAATCAAACCTTGTTTCAAATGCGCAGTCTCGTGAGCCCAGGGACTTGCGAAAGATGGAAAGACTGTTGCCGGGCCGCCACAGACTGCTGCCAGCAACAACTGAGGGAGCAGCAGCAGGAGCAACAGCAGGAGGAGCAAGAAGAGGGAGAGCCAGGGAGAAGAAGGGAATCTCCCCATCCTCCCGTCAACGACAACAACAACGACAGCAGCAGCTCTGCTCGCTCGTCGTGCCCTCGCACGTGGGATGGCTGGGGTTGCTGGGGTGAGGTGCCTGCGGACACCGAGCATTACGCGCCCTGTCCGTCCTTTCTGCTGTACGCCATGCCTTCCAGTAAGTGATTACAATTCGGATTCCACCCTATTATATATATACATATATATGTGGTCAAATTGATTAAAACCTTTTTGTCCCTATGTCTTTGAAACGAACATTAAAACAAAGAAAAACGAGTTATATGCTAACTTGGCATCTTGATCTATGTTCTAAAAAACATAAAGAGTGCTAGCTTAGTTTCTCCTCCTTATTAGGGAGTATATATATGGTAGTGGTATTGTCTTTGTACACATTTGTCTTTGTTCTTATACTTTTATTCTTCTGTTTTTATACTTTTGTTGTTGTTGTTGTTGTTGTTGGAACTTTTGGTTAAGTGAAATGCATCACCATTATTGTCTGTCGGTGGTGTTCTTTGTTGTTGTTGTTGTTGTTGTTGTGTTGTTGTTGTGTGTTGTTGTTGTTGTTGTTGTTGTTGTTGTTGTTGTCGTCGTCGTCGTCGTCGTCGCCATTGTCATCGTCATCATCATCATCATCACTTCTTTTTCTTCTTCTTCTTCTTCTTCTTCTTCTTCTTCTCTCTTCTTCTTCTTCTCCTCATCATCATCCTTCGTCGTCGTCGTTGTCATTTTTGTCTTTGTCGTTGACGTCATCATCATCGTCGTCCTCCTCATCTTTCGATAGATCTTTCGATATATTATTATATGTATACTTAGAAAGTAAAAAGTCTTCGGTGTACCGTAAAAAACCCCAACAACAACAGATAAACAAAGTTCCCAAATATAAGATAAGTTAAACGATTCTGATATTGTTTTACCTATGAAGACCCTTAGTTCCGGTATGACATGCGTAATGCGTACGACTGGTTCCGACTTCCTGCTTGGGAAAACGCTCAAAAGAGAACCTCACCAGTAGCGTGACAACGTTTCCCCTGGAGATGCTAATTGACCCATTTCCTAGTTAATGCCAATTCATAATTTATTCGCCTTTAATGAAGGTAGTTAGGAAGGTGTTTGGAGATTTAAATCGTGTCCTATGAGCAGGCCTACTGACTTTGTGTTTCTTAATCTCGTTACGTCCTTTTTGTGAATGTATGTTAATAGCGTTTAAATGAAACATAATCATAGTGTGAATGGAAGTAGATAAAATATCATTTATTAATTTACTAATCTTTATTACGATTAATTATTTGTCAAGTCAAGATTTGCGCTGTATCACTGCACTCTAGTTGTGTTTTGTTGTTGTTGTTTGGTTGTTGTGTTTTTTCTAATCTTTATTACGATCAATTATTTGTCAAGTCAAGATTGCGCTGTTCATGCACTCTAGTTGGGCAAATGATACGTTTTTTGTTGTTTTGTTGTTGTTGTTGTTCTTTCACATGTTGTTGTTGTGTTTTTTCTCTCAATATTTCAATAATAAACTGCCGCGCATAACTGAAATGCAAGGCCTACGTTATGATTTGCGAACTGTCTTCTTCAATGCTTTAGGTCACAATTTTTTCGGAAACTTTGTGCGCATAAACACAACCCTAAATACCGAACTACTGTATCAATGCTTTAGGTCACAGTGTTGTCTCCGTTGTGCTTACTTAACCCTTTCGCAACCCTTATTCCCACCCCTTTCTCCCCTCCCTCCCTCCCTCCCCTCCCCACCCCCACTCTCTCCCCAACAACAGAAAAAATGCTAATGAAAATGACAACTTTGATTAAGGTGTAACAATAATGTTTCTGTTAGACAATAATTGTTTAACAATTGTTAAACAGAAACATGAGTGGCTCTGCACTAGCAGCAACACGTTTTCAAGCGAGAGCAGCCCGAATTTAAATGAATTAAAGGGACACCCTGACGGGTGATTTTTTGTGTGCAAGAAACACGTCAATATCACCAGAAAGACAGCCTTTTCAAGGATCAGAACACTCACTTTGTTCTGGTTTCCTAGAAATCAAACCGTCAAAACGGCGATTCCTCCTTGGCGGAGTTGCCGGAGAGAGAAGCCATTTGGAACGGGGTGGGTGGAGGCCACTCAAGAGTCGTTGAATTTTTTCTTGTTTGTAGTGCAGTAAAGCAAAAAAGGAGCTATTTCCTTTCTTGTGAACGAAACTCCTTTTGGTAAACTGTAAAACAGCTAAAAAAAATTAAAAAAATTAAATGCTTGTATTGTGGAAATTTCGTGCAAACGATTTGGTCTGACTCAGGCGGCCACTGAAAGAATTTGACTTCCAGCACCTCCGCCAAGAAGGAATCGCCGATTTGATGGTCTGATTTCTAGGAAACCAGAGCAAAGTGAGTGTTCCAATCTCTGTAAACGGTGTTTTCCTGGTGATCTCGAAGTGTTTCTTGCAAAACCTCATCCGTCTGGGTGCCCCTTTAACAAATCCTCAAAAACTAATATTGATGCAAATACTAGTACAATTTCCATCTGCCAATGCTTCGCAGTCGAACGTTCGTGTACACTGACAAAGTAAATTTTAAAAAAGTAAGAAACGATTGCAGCTTTTTAGGTAAATTAAATATAAAAACAACTCGTTTCGTATAAACGTGTTCTGAGCTGAATATCACTATAAAGTTATGTCGCAATTTGGAAATAATCTATGAGAATCATCTTGTACTACCCCCCCCCCCCCTGGGGATACCGGGGGGTCTTTTGTATAAAATAGTTCCCCCACCTTCTGGAAGTTATGTGCTTGTAACTTCCTCCCATCTGTCACTCTCTTTGACTCTGCCTTTTCCCTTTGCTTACTGTCATCTACTATCTTTCTGCCTTACCGGTCCATTCTCCTGCCTTTTTTCACGAAGCACTTTCAAAAACATTTCCTATAATCTGCTTGA
>CM065704.1:40574504-40577004 GCA_017654935.2 Phymorhynchus buccinoides
TATGTGGCCCCGTCCCTATGTGGCCCCGTCTCTATATGTCCCCGTCTCTATGTGGCCCCGTCGCTATGTGGCCCCGTCTCTATAATGTCACCAATTTGGGCTCTATATCATGTCCCCGTCTCTATGTGTCTCCGTCTGTGCGTGTCCCCATCTCTATACGTCACCGATTTGTGTCTCTATGTGTCCCCGTCTATATATGTCAACAATTTTGTCTCTATGTGTCCCCGTCTATATATGTCAACAATTATGTCTCTGCGTGTCCCCGTCTATGTATGTCAACAATTCTGTCTCTATGTGTCCCCGTCTATATATGTCAACACTTTTGTCTCTATGTGTCCCCCTCTATATATGTCAACAATTATGTCTCTATGTGTCCCCCTCTATATATGTCAACAATTTGTGTCTCTGTGTGTCCCCGTCTCTATATCGAGGGATATTTTCTTACAGTGCTATCACAAATTGATTTAAAAAAAATAGTGATATTAGTTTTAAGCCAATTCCCCTCGACATGTCCCCGTCTCTATCTTTCCCTTGTCTCTATGTGTCCCCGACATATATCTATCCCGTCTGCATGCACAATGAGGGTGCCACATAGAGACGGGGGCACAATGAGGGTGCCACATAGACACGGGGGCACAATGAGGGTGACACATGGAGACGGGGGCACAATGAGGGTGGCATAGAGAGACGTGGGCACAATGAGGGTGACATTTAGAGAAGGGGGCACAATGAGGGTGACATATGGAGAAGGGGACACAATGAGGGTGGCATAGAGAGACGTGGGCACAATGAGGGTGACACATAGAGACGGGGGTACAACGAGGGTGACACATAGAGACGGGGGACACAATGAGGGTGACATATAGAGACGGGGGCACAATGAGGGTGACACATAGAGACGGGGGCACAATGAGGGTGACACATAGAGACGGGGACACAATGAGGGTGACACATAGAGACGGGGGCACAATGAGGGTGACACATAGAGACGGGGGCACAATGAGGGTGACACATAGAGACGGGGGCACAATGAGGGTGACACATAGAGACGGGGGCACAATGAGGGTGACACATAGAGACGGGGGGCACAATGAGGGTGACACATAGAGACGGGGCACAATGAGGGTGACACATAGAGACGGGGGCACAATGAGGGTGACACATAGAGACGGGGGCACAATGAGGGTGACACATAGAGACGGGGGCACAATGAGGGTGACACATAGAGACGGGGGCACAATGAGGGTGACACATAGAGACGGGGGCACAATGAGGGTGCCACATAGAGACGGGGGCACAATGAGGGTGACATATAGAGACGGGGGCACAATGAGGGTGCCACATAGAGACGGGGGCACAATGTGGGTGACACATAGAGACGGGGGCACAATGAGGGTGACACATAGAGACGGGGGCACAATGAGGGTGACACATAGAGACGGGGGCACAATGAGGGTGACACATAGAGACGGGGGCACAATGAGGGTGACACATAGAGACGGGGGCACAATGAGGGTGACACATAGAGACGGGGGCACAATGAGGGTGACACATAGAGACGGGGCACAATGAGGGTGCCACATAGAGACGGGGGCACAATGAGGGTGACACATAGAGACGGGGGCACAATGAGGGTGACACATAGAGACGGGGGCACAATGAGGGTGACACATAGAGACGGGGGCACAATGAGGGTGACACATAGAGACGGGGGCACAATGGGGGTGCCACATAGAGACGGGGGCACAATGAGGGTGACACATAGAGACGGGGGCACAATGAGGGTGACACATAGAGACGGGGGCACAATGAGGGTGACACATAGAGACGGGGGCACAATGAGGGTGACACATAGAGACGGGGGCACAATGTGGGTGCCACATAGAGACGGGGGCACAATGTGGGTGACACATAGAGACGGGGGCACAATGTGGGTGACACATAGAGACGGGGGGCACAATGAGGGTGACACATAGAGACGGGGGCACAATGTGGGTGCCACATAGAGTTGGGGGCACAATGAGGGTGACACATAGAGACGGGGGCACAATGAGGGTGACACATAGAGACGGGGGCACAATGTGGGTGACACACATAGAGACGGGGGCACAATGAGGGTGACACATAGAGACGGGGGCACAATGAGGGTGACACATAGAGACGGGGGCACAATGAGGGTGACACATAGAGACGGGGGGCACAATGAGGGTGACACATAGAGACGGGGGCACAATGAGGGTGCCACATAGAGACGGGGGCACAATGTGGGTGCCACATAGAGACGGGGGCACAATGTGGGTGCCACATAGAGACGGGGGCACAATGAGGGTGCCACATAGAGACGGGGGCACAATGAGGGTGACACATAGAGACGGGGGCACAATGAGGGTGCCACATAGAGACGGGGGCACAATGAGGGTGCCACATAGAGACGGGGGCACAATGAGGGTTGGCCACATAGAGACATTGGGGGGGCACACAATGAGGGTGACACATAGAG
>CM065704.1:40604504-40612004 GCA_017654935.2 Phymorhynchus buccinoides
AAAATGGGCACCAATGTTGTCGAACCAACCATTTATCGTCGACTTTCGTCTAGTGGCAAGGGCCCCGCTTTTGTTGCCGCGCCCAAAGCGCATGGTTTGCAATGTGGAAAGTGGGTAGGGTCGACTTATTTTATTTATTTATTTTTACATTGTTTACATAGTCCGGTCCCCACCGTGGGGATACCGGGGGGTCTTTTATATAAATAGTTCCCCACCTTCTGGAAGTTCTGTGCTTGTAACTTCCTGTAATCTGTCAAACTCTGCCTTTTCCCTTTGCTTACTGTCATCTACTATCTCTCTGCCTTACCTGGTCCATTCTCCTGCCTTTTTGTTTTCACGAAACACTTTTCAAAAACATTTCCTCCTCCAGCCGAAGTCGGACTTGCTGGGCCTAACCATTTCTTAGTTAGGCGCATAACGGCAGCATGACGCATCTACGCTCATAATTGACAGGAAACTGTCTGAGCGACCAAAGAAGAAGAATATAGTCCGGTCAACAGCTTCTCGCCACAGTAAACATCAAACACGTCAATAATGACTTTAAAATCTGATTAACGTCCTCAGGTCTGGAACAGACACATACTATGGGACATTAGTAGATTATAAAGATGGTGGGAACGATCCTGGAGGCAATGCCCGGCGGCAGTGCAACGCCAGGAAAGTCCCGAATTTTTAACAATACAAATGTTAATACGTCAATAATGAATTAAATTCTGATTAACGTCCCCCGATCTGAAACAGACACATATGGGACATTAGTAGATCATAAAGATGGTGGGAACGATCCTGGAGGCAATGCCCGGAGGCCCGGAGGCAGTGCAACACCAGGAAAGTCCCGATTGTTTTAGCAATACAGATGTTAATGCGTCACTAAGAAGAGAGAGAAAAATAGAGATTTTACGCCCTCTGGGTCAAAGGACCATTTGGGGCATTTGAAATTATAAAGATCCTGAAAAAAGTGGATTTTTAAATGATAAGATATGATTTTTAAATGAATAAAGTTTTTTAGAATTTATGAAGTAAGTTATTTTTAGAAAAAAATAATTTTTGAAGTTTTTTTAATTGCGCATAAGTTGGTTTTTTATTTCTTGTTAAAATTTATGTTTGTAATAAAATATTTTGTTTTGTAAAAGATATTTGGCTGTTTGCTTTTAAGTCTGGCAGATTGGAGGAAGTCTGATTAAAAAAACCCAGGGCTACTGTTTAAAATTCATGCTTTACGCTCAACTGAGCATTTGTTTTTTAAAATCCATGTTTGTGCTCGAAAAGAGCTTTATTATTAAAATTCTTAAGAGGCATAGGCCTGTATACAAAAACTGTACAAAGTTAATGACCAAATGATCGTAAAAATCAACACATGCGATTTGTGTGTGACTGATGAGGAAGGAAATGGTGGGGTGGGGTAAATTTTGACCAACTGACAACTTTCTCGTTGCCTCTGGGATTAACGTGTGCTAAGTGCATGAGCACACAGGACCTCGGTTTATCGTCTCATCCGAAAGACTCCACGTTCAGACCGTAAGGCCTAGTGCAAAGTGAGAGGAAAAATCCCCTGTACCCTGGTTCCAACTCGGGTCTACTTGACACAAGGCGAACGCGTTACCCCTGTGCCACTCTACACGTACAAAATGCACCCAGTACATAACCGAAAACAAATAAGACAGGCCATGATGTAGGTTCCCACACACACTGCAGAATGGACACAGGCTGCCCATTCAGGTGCGCGCATCCTCAGTGCCTAACCGCCAGTCCACCACAACAGCAACAAACAAAAACACAACAGCAACAAACACAACAGCAACAAACACAACAGCAACAAACAAAAACACAACAGCAACAAACACAACAGCAACAAACACAACAGTCCACAACAGCACAACAGCAACAAACAAAAACACAACAGCAACAAACACAACAGCAACAAACAAAAACACAACAGCAACAAACACAACAGCAACAAACACAACAGTCCACAACAGCACAACACAACAAACAAAAACACAACACAACACACAACAGCAACAAACAGCAACAAACACAACAGCAAACACAACACAACAGCAACAAACAAAAACACAACAGCAACAAACACAACAGCAACAAACACAACAACAACAGCACAACAACACAACACAACAAAAACACAACAGCAACAAACACAACAGTCCACAACAGCACAACAGCAACAAGCAAAAACACAACAGCAACAAACACAACAGCAACAAACAAAAACACAACAGCAACAAACACAACAGTCCACAACAGCACAACAGCAACAAACACAACAGTCCACAACAGCACAACAGCAACAAACACAACAGTCCACAACAGCACAACAGCAACAAACAAAAACACAACAGCAACAAACACAACAGCAACAAACACAACAGCAACAAACACAACAGCAACAAACACAACAGTCCACAACAGCACTAACAGCAACAAACACAACAGTCCACAAACACAACAGCAACAAACAAAAACACAACAGCAACAAACACAACAGCAACAAACACAACAGCAACAAACACAACAGCAACAAACACAACAAAACAAACAAAAACACAACAGCAACAAACACAACAGTCCACAACAACAACAGCAACAAACACAACAGTCAACAAACACAACAGCAACAAACAAAAACACAACAGCAACAAACACAACAGTCCACAACAGCACAACAGCAACAAACACAAAACACAACAGCAACAAACACAACAGCAACAAACACAACAGCAACAAACACAACAGTCCACAACAGCACAACAGCAACAAACAAAAACACAACAGCAACAAACACAACAGTCCACAACAGCAAAACAGCAACAAACAAAAACACAACAGCAACAAACACAACAGCAACAAACAAAAACACAACAGCAACAAACACAACAGTCCACAACAGCACAACAGCAACAAACAAAAACACAACAGCAACAAACACAACAGTCCACAACAGCAAAACAGCAACAAACAAAAACACAACAGCAACAAACACAACAGTCCACAACAGCACAACAGCAACAAACAAAAACACAACAGCAACAAACACAACAGTCCACAACAGCACAACAGCAACAAACAAAAACACAACAGCAAAAAACACAACAGTCCACAACACACAACAGCAACAAACAAAAACACAACAGCAACAAACACAACAGTCCACAACAGCACAACAGCAACAAACAAAAACACAACAGCAACAAACACAACAGCAACAAACACAACAGCAACAAACACAACAGCAACAAACACAACAGCAACAAACAAAAACACAACAGCAACAAACACAACAGTCCACAACAGCACAACAGCAACAAACAAAAACACAACAGCAACAAACACAACAGCAGCAAACACACCACAACAACAAACAACATCAACACACAACACAACAAACAAAAACACAACAGCAACAAACACAACAGTCACAACAGCAACAACAGCAAAAACACAACAGCAACAAACACAACACAACAACAAAAACACAACAGCAACAAACACAACAGCAAACAAACACAACATTGTCAACAAACACAACAGCAACAAACACAACAGCAACAAACAAAAACACAACAGCAACAAACACAACAGTCCACAACAGCAACAAACAAAACAACCGTGGCATGGCATTACCGCAAAAAGGAAAAACAAAAAGTATATAAGAGATTTTAAGAATAAAGGCAGACAATTAAATACTTGTAGCGGTGCCATAGCCGATGAGGTTTAATCGAGGCGTGTGGTTACACGCTACACCTATCTGTATTAATTTTCACCAAAAATCGGGACTTTACTGGTTTCGTACTGCCTCCGGGCATTGCCTCCAGTATTGTTCCCACCATATTTGTATTTACAAATGTCCCATATGTGTCTGATTCAGACCAAGAGGACGTAAAACACCATTTTCGCCAAAGGCAGGAGAATGGACACAATAAGGCCGAAAGAGGTGAACGCCAGAAAGCGAAAGGAAGAGAAAAGGCAGAGCTTAAAGGGGCACCCTGACGGATGAGTTTTTTGGCAAGAAACACATCGAGATCACCATGAAAAACACCCTTTACAGAGATCGCAACACTCACTTTGCTCTGGTTTCCTAGAAATCAAACCGTCAAAACGGCGTTTCATCCTTGGCGGAGGTGGTGTGGGTCAAATTTTTTCACTGAAAGAGAAGGCGTGTGCCGACTCTTTTGTAATGGCGACCAAATTGTTTGCACGATTTTTTTTCGCAATACAAACCTTTTTATTTATTTTTTTTTTATGCAGTTTACCTAAGAGTTTCGCTCACAACAAAGGAAGTAGCTTCAATTTGTTTTTACTGTACTACAAAAAAGAAAAAACTTGAACCACAATGGGTTTGGCCCCCACCAATCCCATCCAAAATGGCTTCTCTCTCCGGCATCTCCGCCAAGGAGGAATCGCCGTTATGACGATTTGATTTCTAAGAAAGCAGAGCAAAGTGAGTGTTCCGATCCTTGAAAAGGCTGTCTTTGTGGTGATCTTGACGTGTTTCTTGCAAAAACTCATCCGTCACGGTCCACCTTTAAGAGAGTGATAGACTAGATGAAGTTGCAAGCATGGAACTTTCAGAAGATGGGGGAACTATTTCTACTGAAAGACCCCCCAGTATCCCCACAGGGAGGGGAGGGGGGGGGGGGTCAACAAAAGTGGTAATTCGATACAAAATGGTTCTACAGAGGGCTATGTTATAGCTATGCAGCCGGGTTAACTAGTCATTAACACCTCAAATGTTTCGGTAATCTGGCCTCTAAGTGTGGAAGCATGCTGTTTGGCTCAGTTAGCATTTAGCACCTAGAGCAGCTGCGAATTAAATTCAGTTTAACGTCCTCCGACCTGGAATAGATGCATGTGGGACATTTCTTACTGTAAAGATGGTGAGACGATCCTGGAGGTACTGCAATACCAGGAGAATCCCAATGATTTTGAATATTAAAGTTGTTGCTTTTTTTTTTAGACTGACTGTTTGGTATGCACTTTATCTTCTGCGTTCCCAGGCCATATGGCCATACTGGGTAAGGTATGCATGTGTCCGGTTTTAAATTTTCACTGGTCTCCCCGCTGCGTACAGCCGACACATTCCGATTTCGGAGGAGCTCAAATGAGAAAATTATTTGGACGATTCTTTGGAGAGAGAGAAAAAGGGCAGGAGAATGGGCCAGTATGTCAGAAAGATAACACATAACAGAAATCAAATGAAAAAGGCAAAGTCAAAGAGAGTGACGGATTAGCGGAAGTTACAAGCAAAGAACTTCCAGAAGGTGGGGAAACTATTCGTACAAAAGACCTCCCCGCTATCCCCACAGGTTCTGCATTCAATGGATTATTGCGCTATATAAATAACATTCTTTCTTTCTTTCTTTCTTTCTTTCTATCTTCGCATTGGTGATATCAAGAGCAGCTGGACGCCATTCTGTCGATGTCTAAGCCTAACCAAGCTGTGTCGCTTTATCTGATTGGGCCAGCCAGGCTGTCTGTGTCGTGTTGACTGATTGGGCTTGGAGCTGTCGTCTGCTTCCAGTGCAGAACCATCATGGCGCCGCAATGAGGAGAAAATCATAGGAAAAGAAGTGGATTCGTTCCGTAAACCTTTTCCTTGGGCATCGTCATTCCATCTTCTTGCCATTTTCTGCTGTTCTGCTATAGTAGCGAGAACATTGTAGACTAATAGAAAGGTTGCTTAGGCATGGCGTTGTGTAGCGCACTGTTGGAGATTCTTGGGCAATTGCTGGTTTTTGTGCTCACTTCTTTTGCGGCGAGCAGCTTCCCATAGGAAAAGTAGTGGATCCGTTCCGTAAATCTTTCCTATGGACATCGTCATTCCATCTTCTCGCCATATTCTGCTGTTCTGCGAGAACATTGTAGACTAATAGAAAGGTTGCTTAGGCATGGCGTTGTGTAGCGCACTGTTGGAGATTCTTGGACAATTGCTGGTTTTTGTAGGCTCACTTCTTTTGCGGCGAGCAGCTTCCCATAGGAAAAGTAGTGGATCCGTTCCGTAAATCTTTCCTATGGACATCGTCATTCCATCTTCTCGCCATATTCTGCTGTTCTGCGAGAACATTGTAGACTAATATAAAGGTTGCTTAGGCGTGGCGTTATGTAGCGCACTGTTCGAGATTCTTGGGCAATGGCTGGTTTTTGTAGGCTTACTAACTTCTTTTGCGGCGAGCTGCTTCCGACATTGTGAAAAATCGTTCAGGAGTGAGTTACTGGCTGCGCAAAAATCTTACATAATCCTGTGTATAATTTGCGTTTGTGAATAATAAATGAGTTTTCCCCTTTCTCTCTCTCTCTCTCTCTCTCTCTCTCTCTCTCTCTCTCTCTCTCTCTCTCTCTCTCTCTCTCTCTCTCTCTCTCTCTCTCTCTCTCTCTCTCTCTCTCTCTCTCTCTCTTTCTCTCTATCTCTCTCTCTCTCTCTCTCTCTCTCTCTCTCTCTCTCTCTCTCTCTCTCTGTCTCTGTCTCTCTCTCTCTCTCTCTCTCTCTGTCTCTGTCTCTCTCTCTCTCTCTCTCTCTCTCTCTCTCTCTCTCTCTCTCTCTCTCTCTCTCTCTCTCTCTCTCTCTCTCTCTCTCTCTCTCTCTCTCTCTCTCTCTCTCTCTCTCTCTCTCTCTCTCTCTCTCTCTCTCTCTCTCTTGGGCAAAGCAAGTAAGCACACTGTTCCAGCTACTCAGGACATGTTGCCAGAAAACAGACTTTCGCAGAGCTTAGTTGGCCTCCTATCCACCTAGTTTTCCGACGTAGTTCCTTATGACTTTTTCCTAATATTTTATGTGAAGCTTTGGCGAAGGGGGGGGGGGGGGCAAATGTAAACAGTTGAAGATGCTCGACAGTTCGCCGAGGGTGCTATTTTTGACATACCCCAGTCGATCCTAAGGACAGATTGTAAGAATAGGCATCGCCTAAAATCTTTATCCTTGTTAAATAAAGTTTTTCAGTGTTCAGTGTTCTCTCTCTCTCTCCCTCTCTCTCTCCCTCTCTCTCTCCCTCTCTCTCTCCCTCCCTCTCTCTCCCCTCTCTCTCTCCCTCTCCTCTCTCTCTCCCTCTCTCTCTCTCCCTCTCTCTCTCTCTCTCTCTCCCTCTCTCTCCCTCTCTCTCTCTCCTCTCTCTCTCCCTCTCTCTCTCTCCCCTCTCTCTCTCCCTCTCTCTCTCCCTCTCTCTCTCCCTCTCTCCCCCTCCCCTCTCTCCCCCCCCCCTCCTCTCTCTCTCTCTCTCTCTCTCTCTGTGTCTCTCCTTGCATGTTTAGATTGCAATTACTGCTTAGTTCTAAGAGATATAAAGATATTAAAAATGTGTCTATGTTTTTGTCAAAAGCATTCAAATTGAGAGAGTTACTGACATAATTTTCTATGTGTTTTTCCAGTTCTTTTCTTTGCTTCAGGTATTTATTGTTCCCCCCTTCACAGGGGCCAAAGGCCTTTCTGAATAAAATTTCCCGTGTTCCCGTGTTTTCTCTCTCTCTCTCTCTCTCTCTCTCTCTCTC
>CM065704.1:40624504-40637004 GCA_017654935.2 Phymorhynchus buccinoides
AAGAAGAAGAAGAAGAAGGAAAAGAAGAAGAAGAAGAAGAAGAAGAAGAAGAAGAAGAAGAAGAAGAAGAAGAAGAAGATAATGTTCAAATGGAACTAACCACCCAATAAAATCTCCTCGATATGTGCAGAGAAAAGGTTTTGTGAAGTAGGACCTCCCTTCAAAAATAGTTTACAATGTTGCATCCTATATTTTACAACTCCGGTGTTGATTTCAACATAGATAGATATTTCCTTGTCTTTCGCTTCAACTTCGCTAATTTAAGGGTGGGTTTTTTTTGTGTGTTTTTGTTTGTGGCACAAGCCACAAACCTATAACTCACTTTGTCGGTCTGTCGGTCGGTGGGTCGGTCCAAAATTGTCGCACATATTGTAAAACAGAAAGGAAAGCGTGCCACAAACGATTGCGAATCCGCGCTTGTTTAAGTGTATGTCATTTTTGGTTCAGTTTTAACCAAAAATGACTCGCGTTTTCAAGAACCGCGAAATTCTAATAAACCCGCTCTCGTGTGTGACGAGATTGATTGATTGATTGATTGATTGATTGATTTGTTTTGAGTTAAGTTTGTGCCCCTTGACAAAGATTCGAGCAAGCCGTTTTGGTATTGGTATTTGGTAATTTGCGTATATTCTAGTCACAGAGACTTAGCTCTGTGATATTCAGGTTGCTCCCACCTGGAGAACGCGTTGCGGCAAGCGTAGCGCCTTTTCTTTTCTTTTCTTTTTTTTTTCTTTTTTTGGGGGGAGGGCATCTCAGAAACCTAGCTGTCAATAAACGATTTTCGGGGGGGAAAATAGGGGAGAGGACTTTGTGAAAATTAGAGTTGTTTACCTCCATTACTCGGTCAAATACCATAGCAACAATGCAACAATGGCGTCGAAGCTTGAAACCGCAGGATGCGAGTCAGCGACTTGCAAACAGGTTTTTTTTAGAAAAATAAGGGGTGACCAGTTGCTACAAAGTGATAGAACTTGCAAACTGTGACGTAAAAATATAAATTACATCAAATTTAGGATTGACGCACTGCGTTTTACATGCTGTGTATCTCCTCAAACACACGAAGCGAGGGCTGGGGATCTACCTGAAGGTAGAGTAACTTCCCCTGTTTGAGCGATTGGATTAAACGAGATCACTCCCACACACCATGAAATTACTCCCCTTAATTATTTCCGAACAATTCCTATTAACTGTTGGTCATACCAGGGAGCGGGGATGTATCCCTGCTCTTACCGACTTTTAACTGCCGTTGGATGTTAGCGTGCGTAAAGCGCACGGGTCAGACTAGCTTTAAGTCCCCCATCCGAAGGCCTCCACGTTCAGTTCGATTTTTCCCGTCGAACTAGAAAAAAAGGGCGAGGCAGGGATTCGAACCCGCGGTCACTCACTCATTCAAATTGGCAGGCGAACGTCTTAACCACTTTGCTACCTACCTACCTTTCTTCCTTTTTAGTGCATTTTGGAAAGAATAATCATGGTTATTCATTCATTCAACAGAGTGGTATAAAAGCTGCTCCTGCATGCTATTGCTTAAAGACCCCCCACGAGGGAAAACACGTGAAAACCATGATTTTGACACGTGACGTGGTGGGTCTTTAAGATTTCTTACCAGCTATAAGAGGGAAAACACGTGAAAACCATGATTTTGACACGTGACGTGGTGGGTCTTTAAGATTTCTTACCAGCTATAAGAGGGAAAACACGTGAAAACCGTGATTTTGACACGTGACGTGGGGGGTCTTTAATATGGGAATGTGTCATCACTTCTGTATAATAATAATTATTATTAAAAAAAAAGATTAGCCTAACAATAATCAGAATCCAGACCAAAAAGAGTTGCTGAAATAAATCCTTGAAATTTACGCCCCTGGTCTGAAATAGAATAGAAAGTTAAAACGAATAGTAAATACATAGGCCTAGAACCGAATTTTTTATTTTTTTATTTTTTTTATAGTTTTTTTTTAATGATAGCAGTATTTTGCTGAAGGCCAAATGCAATTTATATTTTGCGTTGCGTCCTTCTTCCTTTTATTTTTGTGTGTCTTTCTTCTTCTTTTTCTTTATTTTTCTTTCTTCTTTTTCTTCCTGTTCTTTTCTTTTTTTGTTCTTTTTTTTCTTCTTCCTTTCTTTATATATTTCTTCCGTTCATAGTATCTTCTTTTCCTTCTCCTATTTTATTTTCTTCTTCCTTTACTTCTCTCTGTCTGTCTGTCTTTCTTTCTATTTTCTTCTTGTTCTTCATCATTTCTTTCTTTCTTGTTTTGTTCTTCTTGTTCTTTTTTTCTTCTTGTTCTTTTTCTTCTTCTTCTTCTTTCTTCTTCTTCTTCTTCTTCTTCTTGTTCTTCTTCTTCTTCTTCTTCTTCTTTTCTTCTTCTTTCTTCTTCTTCTTCTTCTTTTCTTCTTCTTCTTCTTCTTCTTCTTCTTCTTCTTCTTCTTCTTCTTCTTCTTCTCTTCTTCTTCTTCTTCTTCTTCTTCTTCTTCTTCTTCTTCTTCTTCTTCTTCTTCTTCTTCTTCTTCTTCTTCTTCTTCTTCTTCTTCTTCTTCTTCTTCTTCTTCTTCTTCTTCTTCTTCTTCTTCTTCTTCTTCTTCTTCTTCTTCTTCTTCTTCTTCTTCTTCTTCTTCTTTCTTCTTTTCTTCTTCTTCTTCTTCTTCTTCTTCTTCTTCTTCTTCTTCTTCTTCTTCTTCTTCTTCTTCTTCTTCTTCTTCTTCTTCTTCTTCTTCTTTCTTCTTCTTCATCGTCGTCGTCTTCTTCTTCTTCTTCTTCTTCTTCTTCTTCTTCTTCTTCTTCTTCTTCTTCTTCTTCTTCTTCTTCTTCTTCTTCTTTTCTTCTTCTTCTTCTTCTTCTTCTTCTTCTTCTTCTTCTTCTTCTTCTTCTTCTTCTTCTTCTTCTTCTTCTTCTTCTTCTTCTTCTTCTTCTTCTTCTCTTCTTCTTCTTCTTCTTCTTCTTTTCTTCTTCTTCTTTTCTTCTTCTTCTTCTTCTTCTTCTTCTTCTTCTTCTTCTTCTTCTTCTTCTTCTTCTCTTCTTCTTCTTCTTCTTCTTCTTCTTCTTCTTCTTCTTCTTCTTTCATTTCTTACTTTGTTGTGCTTTCATTCTTTCTTTCTTTCTTTCTTTCTTTCTTTCTTTCTTTCTTCTTCATTTTTTTCTACGTTATTTCTTCGTTCCAATCTCTGTCTTTGTTCTTTTCTGTACCTTTAAAACAATTGGTTACTTTTAGTTTTGGTTCTTTCTTTCTATTTTCTCTCTTTCATTCTTTTGCTCTCTGTTGTGGGTCTTTTTTAAATAATTTTTACTCCTTTTTTTCTCTTCTTTTTCTTCCTTCTCTGCGCCACGCCAAGATGCTGAGCTTAAAAAATCAAACAAGCAAAAAACACCAATGTAAATATGTAAATAACCATCACAAAAAGATGTACAAGAGAAAAGAATACAGTTTAGAGTGAATTATGTGTTGGGGAGATTAGGCAGTGGGGCATAGAACGGAGAGAGAGAGAGAGAGAGAGAGAGAGAGAGAGAGAGAGAGAGAGAGAGAGAGAGAGAGAGAGAGAGAGAGAGAGAGAGAGAGAGAGAGAGAGAGAGAGAGAGAACTCGAACTCGAAATATTTGATGAGGATATACTGAGTAAGCAGAAATAGCTTATTTTCATCAGGTCCTCTAAAATAATGACATATGAAGTGAATAAATAAATAAATAAATTACAAAACAAACTCAAATGGTTCAAAAGTAAACAATGTAACAATCAAATGTAACAAATCCAAAGAACAAGGACAACATGACATATAAATCAACATTCTCACAATTCCTTTCACACACATAAATCATAGTTAGACAAGCAATCAATTGACAGTTTTACAATATCAGGTAGTAGGAGCATAGCTACAGACATGCGCATTTACTAGGATTATAACATGCACAACAGATAAGTTTAGAAAAGGGGAATGAACTGTTATAACCTTTCGAATAAATATTTATTAAAGCATCTTTTAAATGACAGCAATGTGCTTTTAGTTTTTATGCACTCAGGGATTTCATTCCACAACCTTCCACCTGAGTATGTTAACGATGACATAAACAAGTCTGTTCTAGGTCGGGGGAGGAGTATGGTTTCTTTATTCCGCACCTGAGTTACAGGAAACATTTTACATAGATAAGGAGGTGCGAGTCCATTTAAAATGTTATGCATAAATACACCCTTATTAAATTGGCATTTGGAGTGGAAGGGAAGTATGTTAACAATTTTATAATCAGAAATTTGTAGTGTTGATGATTTAACACGTTTATAAATACTTTCTAAATGTCTTAGACAGTTTTTGCTTGCTTGATCCCAAGAAGTTGAAACATAATCAATGTCAGGCTGAATATATGCATGAAAGAAGAGTTTTCTGGTGTGAATATCAAGAAAGTGCTTGATTCTGTTTAGTTGAAATATTATTTTTGATAACTTGCGAGTGAGAATAGAGGCATGGTACGACCAAGAAAGATTGTTGTCAACCCCCAGACCAAGTATAGTATGCGAGTCCACTTCTTCTATAAACTTGTCATGTACTTTAATTTTTGGTAAATCAAACTTTATGTTCTGTCGCTTTTGTCTTGTGGTAATTAGCATAAGCTTTGAGAGAGAGAGAGAGAGAGAGAGAGAGAGAGAGAGAGAGAGAGAGAGAGAGAGAGAGAGAGAGAGAGAGAGAGAGAGAGTCAAAGTCAAAAATGTTTGTTTGTATTGTTAGGCCTATGGCCCATAACAATATGAATTAACACAAAGCACGAAAAGAATATTGAAAACAAAACCAAATACTACACCAATACTCCTTTATTATTATCGAGAGAGAGAGAGAGAGAGAGAGAGAGAGAGAGAGAGAGAGAGAGAGAGAGAGAGAGAGAGAGAGAGAGAGAGAGAGAGAGAGAGAGAGAGAGAGAGAGAGAGAGAGATTTAATTGACTAAACACATAGGTTCATTTCAATAAGGGATGTGGGGAGAAGGGGCATCGAGTACTAACATTAACTCAGGTATGAGGTATACCAGCAAATGGGTGCGAGAGTTTTCCAGTCAACACATCTGTTCACATTGGAAGTTCTCCTCTTAAAACTCTTTTACCGCCCAAGTCGCATTTTAGCACCACAGTGATTTAACGCCTATGTCACTAAAAAGGCATCAGATTGGGGTCTATTATCCAAAGACCCTATTGTCTCAGTTTAGGGAAGTAAGGATAGACCTTATTTTATATATGTCACATAAGAATCCCCAATACTGCAGACAGATTTTGTTCTCTACCCAAGTAAATTTAATCGACATTTTGGGCTGAAGTATGGCTGGCGGTGAAAGGGTTAATTTGAATGCCTTATATAAAAACCTTGACAGCTCTCTAATTGAGTCTTCGTCATTAGCATTCACTATAACAGAAATATCGTTACTCTCTGGAATTCCACAATTCAGTCTAAGATCATGATCAGCATATGAGAGAGAGAGAGAGAGAGAGAGAGAGAGAGAGAGAGAGAGAGAGAGAGAGAGAGAGAGAGAGAGAGAGAGAGAGAGAGAGAGAGAGAGAGAGAGAGAGAGAGAATAAAATTACAGTCAAACTTTCCGGGTCACAAGATGTGCAAAGGGCCTGCTACACCACATACAATTCTGTGTTAAATGCGATGCGATTGTGACGATGCGAGTCATGATTCACGTGAAATATTTCCGTCTTAAAATAATTCTGCTGCTTTCGCTCTGTATACTCAAGCAGACCCAACACATGAATTTCACGTGAATCATGAGTCACATCGTCACAATCGCATCGCATTCACATAGAATCGTATGTAGTGCAGCAGGCCCTTGAGATTTATTCCTGTACATTTCAAAATAAATTCGATTATTATGCCAGGAAGTTTTTACAAGTGCTATTTTCTTTCTATTTCTTGCTTCTCTTCTTTAGTTATTTCCATGTCTTTCTTTCTATTTCTTTCTTCTCTGGGTGACAGGAATGATATCTGTTGGGTGACAGGTGTGTGTGTGTGTGTGTGTGTGTGTGTGTGTGTGTGTGTGTGTGTGTGTGGTGTGTGTGTGTGTGTGTGTGTGTGTGTGTGTGTGTGTGTAGGTGTGTGTGTGTGTGTGTGTGTGTGTGTGTGTGTGTGTGTGTGTGTGTGTGTGTGTGTGTGTGTGTGTGTGTGTGTGTGTGTGTGTGTGTGTGTGTGTGTGTGTGTGTGTGTGTGTGTGTGTGTGTGTGTGTGTGTGTGTGTGTGTGTAGGTGTGTGTGTGTGTGTAGGTGTGTGTGTGTGTGTGTGTAGTGTGTGTGTGTGTGTGTGTGTGTGTGTGTGTGTGTGTGTGTGTGTGTGTGTGTGTGTGTGTGTGTGTAGGTGTGTGTGTGTGTGTGTGTGTGTGTGTGTGTGTGTGTGTGTGTGTGTGTGTGTGTGTGTGTGTGTGTGTGTGTGTGTGTGTGTGTGTGTAGGTGTGTGTGTGTGTGTGTGTGTGTGTGTGTGTGTGTGTGTGTGTGTGTATGTGTGTGTGTGTGTGTGTCTGTCTGTCTGTCTGTCTGTGTATGCAAAAACAAAGTTAGTTTAAGCACATAATGCTACGGCGGTGTATGTGTCTATTACAATTAAGGAAAACAACAAAATATAACACATTTAATTAAGTGATACGAAAAGATTCAGTTGTCTTCAATCATTTTCTTAGTTTAAAGAGATTAATGCAGAATGATAACAGTATGTGTGTCTAAATAAATGGCTAACCGCTAAATTTGTCGTCTAACACAGACGAAAAGACTACAAAATACCATGAAACTAGAAACACAAAGTAGAAGCAATTAGTGTGTCTTGTTTACATCAAAACACATGACGTTCCAATTCAGAACAGATAATTCGTTTTGAAAAAAAAAGTGGAACCAACAAAATGGTAAAGCTGGTTGAACATTGATCAAGATTGCTGACAAACACGTTGTCATTGACAAACACTATTTAAGTTTGTAAATCTGTGTAATCTGTTTAGAATGTGCAATCTGTTGATCTTTTTATCTCTTATCTTAAGCTTAACTTCCTCTACAAACAACTACACGACAAGTGCAAAGTGACGTTATTTTATTCACAAGAGACAAAGCAAAACTACTGGATATTTCGGCGAATGCGCCTTTATCAACACAGACAAACAATTAGTCTAGTTATTTGTTTGCTGTATGTTCCAGTGACGTTGCAGTCTGTTTCATTTTTTTTTTATAACTTCCTCTAGTAAAACCAGAATACATTATTAACTGATATTCTGATACAACCCCAACGCACACATACACAAACACATGCATATGCGCGCACACACACACACATGCACACATACGCAGGCGTGCATGCGCACGCACGCACGTACGCGCGCACAGACACACACACACACACACTCACACACACACGAGAGAGAGAGAGAGAGAGAGAGAGAGAGAGAGAGAGAGAGAGAGAGAGAGAGAGAGAGAGAGAGAGAGAGAGAGAGAGAGAGAGAGAGAGAGAGAGAGAGAACAATGAACATTGGTTTATTTTCTGTCGGCCACTAGCCCCAAGAAGCATGGTCAAGGAGAGAAAACACATACTAGACATTGGTTCATTTTCTGTCGGCCACTAGCCCCAAGAAGCATGGTCAAGGAACGAAAAATAGCGTCTAGCACATACTAGACATCTCAAGTTTGATAACAACATACATATCAAACATACTCTCTTGATGACCGAGAGAGAAAAATATTTGAAACATTTGTTTATTGAGGGAAACGAATAAGCACACAATGGGCTTGTTTACATCTTGCCCTCGAAACAAAAGAAGAAAAGCCTAATTAAAACTTCAATTAATGAACAAAAGCAGCAGGGGAAAAACAAAACACTACGCATTCATGTACCAATCCCCCCTCCCCCCCCCCCCCCCCCCCCCACCCACCACCAACCTCGCACACAGCACAGTAATCATATGAACTAATATAAATTGAATTCACAAGAATCAGGAAATACATTGTGGAGGAAGAAAAAAAATCAATCTAAACAAATGCATTATGAGTATGACATCATCAAAACACAAGAAATTACTTTCTCTTCCCTCCCATCTTCCCCCCCCCCCCCCCCCCCCCCCCTCCTTAAAGTGAACACACAAAAACAAAACAAAAACAAAAAACAACTCATGTTTAAAAACAAGATTTATGTACAAATTAACCATGTCATGAATAAACTCTTTTTTTTAAAGTAATACATTTCAGAAGCTGCATAAGAGAGATTAATATGTGATGTTGTTTATATGTTTGATCATAAGGTGCTTATGGTAGTTTTTCTTGAAAACATTGAGACTTGAATGAACATTAAAAGAAGCTAAAATCGTATTCCTCAAACAACCGGCCGAGAGAGAGAGAGAGAGAGAGAGAGAGAGAGAGAGAGAGAGAGAGAGAGAGAGAGAGAGAGAGAGAGAGAGAGAGAGAGAGAGAGAGAGAGAGAGAGAGAGAGAGAGAGAGAGAGAGAGAGAGAGAGAGAGAGAGAGAGAGAGAGAGAGAGAGAGAGAGACAGAGAGAGAGACAGAGAGCGAGAGAGAGCGAGAGAGAGAGAGAGAGAGAGAGAGAGAGAGAGAGAGAGAGAGAGAGAGAGAGAGAGAGGAGACAGAGAGAGAGAGAGAGAGAGCGAGAAGAGCGAGCGAGCGAGAGAGAGAGAGAGAGCAGGGAGAGAGAGAGAGAGAGAGAGAGAGAATTGAGAGAGAGAGAGAGAGAGAGAAGAGAGAGATCTCGGATGAGAGAGAGAGAGAGAGAGAGCGAGAGAGAGAGAGAGCGAATGAACGATTTTAATGAATAGACCGTTTGCCCATGTCATAAGGAAACAAGCCAATCGAAAAGATAACCCCCACCCCCACCCCTCACCCCACCCAAAAAAAGAACCTTGGCTTTTGAAGTTAATGGATCTTGGTGTTTGCTACAAATATGAATTGTTTGGTATCAGCCCAAAGCAATGCAAATAGAAATACTCGAGTGCTGGTCAACATTAGTATTTGGTATTTGGAATATTCAAGTCACAGAGACTTATCTCTGTGAAATTCGGGCTGCTCTCCCCCGGAGAGTGCGTCGTCGCAAGCGCAGCGCCTACACATTTTTTTTTGGGGGGGGGGTGAGAGTGAGGAGGGGGGCACAGACTTGGGAAACCTAGCTATCAATTTGGCCATACCAGGCAGCGGGATTCCTCCCTGCTCTTACCGACTTTCAACTGCCGTGGGATTTTACGTGCGTAAAGTGCACGGGTCAGACTAGCTTTAAGTCCCAATCCGAAGGACTCATCGTTCAGTTCGATTTTTCCTGTCGAACTAGAAAGAAAGGGCGAGGCCGAGATTCGAACCCGGGACACTCACTTTGCAGTCACGCATTACATTTGGCAGGCGAACGCCTTAACCACTCTGCCACCTTTGAAGGTCTTGGCCATTTCAGAAGCTTCATTTTATATCCGGAGTCAATTGTGATCTTTTTCTAAAATAAATAAATAAAGAAAGAAAGCTTTAATTTGGTGCCATACAAAAGCCAACAGGTTTTTTTCATAAATCGTGATCAAACAGGGCTCCCAATCGTCCCGCAAAACAAGGGGTCCCAGGGACCCCTTCAATTACAGTATAAAGGGTCATAGAGGAGGGATAGAGGGTCCCAATGACATTGTGAATGCCAAAAAGAATTTTTCTAGTGCATCCCTGGGACCCCCTGCATATTCTTTTAGAGGGTCCTTTAGAATTATAGTACTTCATGGACCCCCAAATGGGGGTCCCTGGGAGCCCTGTCAAAAGAGGGTAGGGGCGAGTAGACTACGGCAAAATGTAAGGAAAGTCAGTTAACACAACAGACTTCAATCACTGAACCTTCAAAGGGCCTCCAATACGATACGATTGTGACGTTGGTTGTGACTCATGATTCACGCGAAATACTTCCGTCTCCAAAAATAACTCTACGATTTTCGTTCACTATAAGGGAAGACGGGGTAAAAAGCGCATGGGCGGGTAAGAAGCCCACCCCAATTATTTCATGAAATAAAGAAAATTTCAGTCAAATTTGCCCATGAGACGAATGCTAGACATTAACGCTCGTCTCATGGGCAAAATGAGACTGAAATTTGCTTCATTTCATGAGATAATTGGGGTGGGCTTCTTACCCGCCCATGCGCTTTTTACCCTGTCTTCCCCTACTCATATAGACCGCAATGTCTACACGAATCAAATCAAATATCCCATGCAACAAAACAAAACAAAGATATTTTATCAGATTCGTGTACGGGAGACTACAGATAATAGTGAACATAATTAGTAGGATTTCATCAGATTTTGCATAGACAGTAGAATTTCACGTCAACCATGCCTCACAAATGTGCGAAATCGGAGCGTAGTGAATCGAATCGTGTGCAGTGTGGCAGACCCTTTTATCTCCCAAGGAAGATGGGAAGACGCTTCAAGAAGCAGGTTTTTTTAAGGAAGAAAGGTGTGTGTGGGGAGGGGTGGGGAGGGGATGGGAGGGGGGGGGGGTGAATAGAGACAATAAAGGATTTGAGAAATATGACTGAGGGCTAATTTCATGGGGGCATTTCTTGAAAAGTTTTCTTAGTTCTTAACAGTCAGTGCATACCATGCTTGTAAATGAGAAGGGGGAAAAACCGAAACAATAACAGCTGAACCCAACTTCTTGAAACGTTTTGTTAGTTCTTAACAGTCTTTTTCAGTGCATACCATGTTTGTAAATGAGAAGAAAAAAACCGAACCAATAACAGCTGAACCCAAGATGTTATATAGAAAATAAACGTAATTATTATTCATAAGATAGTGTAAGTAAGTACTAATAAAAAAACAAAATGATTAGACAAACGTCCTGACAATATAATTTGACAATTTCAGAAGAAGAAGAAGAAGAAGAAGAAGAAGAAGAAGAAGAAGAAGAAGAAGAAGAAGAAGAAGAAGAAGAAAGAAGAAGAAGAAGAAGAAAAGAAGAAGAAGAAGAGAAGAGAGAAGAAGAAGAAGGAGAAGAAGAAGAAGAAGAAGAAGAAGAAGAAGAAGAAGAAGAAGAAGAAGAAAAGAAGAAGAAGAAGAAGAAGAAGGAGGAGAAGAAGAAGAAGAAGAAGAAGAAGAAGGAAGAAGAAGGAAGAAGAAAAGAAGAAGAAGAAGAAGAAGAAGAAGAAGAAGAAGAAGAAGAAGAAGAAGAAGAAGGAGAAAAGAAGAAGAAGAAGAAGAAGAAGAAGAAGAAGAGAAGAAGAAGAAAGAAGAAGAAGAAGAAGAAGAAAAAAAAGAAGAAGAAGAAGAAGAGAAGAGAAGAAGAAGAAGAAGAAGAAGAAGAAGAAGAAAAGAAGAAGAAGAAGAAGAAGAAGAAGAAGAAGAAGAAGAAGAAGGAGAAGAAGAAGAAGAAGAAGAAGAAGAAGAAGAAGAAGAAGAAGAAGAAGAAGAAGAAAGAAGAAGAAGAAGAAGAAGAAGAAGAAGAAGAAGAAGAAGAAGAAAGAAGAAGAAGAAGAAGAAGAAGAAGAAGAAGAAGAAGAACTAGAAGAAGAAGAAGAAGAAGAAGAGAAGAAGAAGAAGAAGAAGAAGAAGAAGAGAAGAAGAAGAAGAAGAAGAAGAAGAAATAGAAGAAAGAAGAAGAAGAAGAAGAAGAAAGAAGAAGAAAGAAGAAGAAGAAGAAGAAAGAAGAAGAAGAAGAAGAAGAGGAACTAGAAGTAGAAGAAGAAGAGGAACTAGAAGTAGAAGAAGAAGAGGAACTAGAAGTAGAAGAAGAAGAGGAACTAGAAGTAGAAGAAGAAGAGGAACTAGAAGTAGAAGAAGAAGAGGAACTAGAAGTAGAAGAAGAAGAGGAACTAGAAGTAGAAGAAGAAGAGGAACTAGAAGTAGAAGAAGAAGAGGAACTAGAAGTAGAAGAAGAAGAGGAACTAGAAGTAGAAGAAGAAGAGGAACTAGAAGTAGAAGAAGAAGAGGAACTAGAAGTAGAAGAAGAAGAGGAAGAAGAAGAGAAAATGAGAACAAAGAAGAGGCTAGAAGGACGAAGAAGAAGAAAGAAAGAAAGAAAGAAAGAAAGAAAGAAGAAAGAAAGGGAATGAAAGAAAGAAAGAAAAAAAGAAAAGGAAGAAAGAAAGAAAGAAAGAACGAAAGGAATTAAGAAAAAAAGAAGTGGGGAAGAAGGGGACAGAGGGAGGGGGGAGGTCGAGACAAGATGCTAACACATTCCTGTCAACAGAATAATCATTTCTGACGACAACCATATGAACACAGACAAAACGAATATCATAGGCTACCATAATTATAAAGTCAGCATACGCATTGTGAATGCTATTATATAACTTATATTAACCCTTTCACCGCCAATGTCGCATTTTAGCACCACAATGGTTTAACACCCATGTCACTAACATGCATCAAATCAGGGCCTGTTATCTGAAGACCCTATTTTCTTAATGTTGGGAGGTAAGGATAGGCCTAATGTTACACATGTCACAGAGAAATTCGCAATATTGCGGATTTTTGTTTTTGTCTACCCAGTTAACCCTTTCGCCGCTGGCCATTTTCAGCCCAAAAATA
>CM065704.1:40649504-40652004 GCA_017654935.2 Phymorhynchus buccinoides
CCCATAGCAACACAGTGCCGTCAAGTCAAGTCAAAAATACTTTATTATCACGTTAGGTGAAAATACAGTGTGGTCTCGTACAAGCACAATACAAACAAGGAAGCACATTTGCATGCATTAAAAATGGAAACAAAACTAAGGGGAAAATGGACAACAAATCATGCTTCGCAAGAAGTTGGACATAGTTAGGGTCGATACAAGCGACTATCAAAACATTAAGAACTGCCCTCTTTCCCACCATTTCTATTCTCGCATTCATTCAACACAGTGTTGACAAATCATGCTTCGCAAGAAATTGGACATAGTTAGGGTCGATACAAGCGACTATCAAAACATTAAGAAGTGCCCTCTTTCCCACCATTTCTATTCTCGCATTCATTCAACACAGTGTTGACAAATCATGCTTCGCAAGAAGTTGGACATAGTTAGGGTCGATACAAGCGACAATCAAAACATTAAGAAGTGCCCTCTTTCCCACCATTTCTATTCTCGCATTCATTCAACACAGTGTTGACAAATCATGCTTCGCAAGAAATTGGACATAGTTAGGGTCGATACAAGCGACAATCAAAACATTAAGAAGTGCCCTCTTTCCCACCATTTCTATTCTCGCATTCATTCAACAGTGTTGACAAATCATGCTTCGCAAGAAATCGGACATAGTTAGGGTCGATACAAGCGACAATCAAAACATTAAGAAGTGCCCTCTTTCCCACCATTTCTATTCTCGCATTCATTCAACACAGTGTTGACAAATCATGCTTCGCAAGAAATTGGACATAGTTAGGGTCGATACAAGCGACTATCAAAACATTAAGAAGTGCCCTCTTTCCCACCATTTCTATTCTCGCATTCATTCAACACAGTGTTGACAAATCATGCTTCGCAAGAAATTGGACATAGTTAGGGTCGATACAAGCGACAATCAAAACATTAAGAAGTGCCCTCTTTCCCACCATTTCTATTCTCGCATTCATTCAACACAGTGTTGAGCCACTCACATTATGATTGGGGAAATAGAGATATTTTGTGAAAAATGTTAACGTGTACACACACCTTTAATTAAAAGCTTGAATTTCGAGTGATTGCATGGTAAGCAATGAAACAACAGAATAATAATAATAATAATAATAATAATAATAATAATAATAATAATAATAATAATAATAACAATAATAATAATAATAATAATAATAATAATAATAATAATAATAATAATAATAATAATAATAAACTGTGAAGTAATAATTAAAAAAAAAAGGCTAATGCATGACATGGAAGGCCCCATATTAAGTAGTGAACAAAATAAAAAGGATTTGATATAGTGATAACAATAATTATAAAATTCACAATAAAAACTTTTTTTTAAACAGGTGGAAAGTAGGACCACCTCTCAAAAACAGGGGGGGGGGAGAAAAAATAACAAAAGAAAAAGAACTATTTGTACGAAAGACCCCCCCCCCCCCCCCCCCCCCCCCCCCCCCCCCACCCCCCCCCCCCCGGTATCCCCTCGGAGGTGGGGTGGGGGTGGGGGTATAAAATCCGGGATGAGAGTGACGTCAAAAAAGGGTAACAAAAATAAATAAAAAACAAGGGCATCGCCGAGCGGCAGATATGTCCTTTGCCGGTTACGCCCTGTACATGCCCCGCCCTGTACCTCCCTTCCCCCTTCACATCTTAGGTCCCCGTCCTCCTTGTGACCTTTGGGTGATGCACCTACACACCCTTGACTGGGTGCAAATCGTTTTCCGGGATGCACACCCTTAATTGGTGGGGTGCACACCCTTAACACTGAGACATGTCTGCCACTCGGCGACATTTAAGCCCCACGTGGCACATTTTGTGCTACAATGTCTTTTACGTTTAGTATTAGACCCCCTCCTTTACCAGGATGTACACCCTTAATTAGTGGGGTGTACACCCTTAATGGGGTGTACACCCTTAACTCGGAGACATGTCTGCCGCTCGGCGACATTAAAATCCCACGTGGCATAATTTGTACTGCAATGTCTTCTACTCTTCTTTTTACACCCACCCCCCCCCCCCCCAATTTTTTTTTTTTTTTTTTTTTTTTTTTTAAATTGGAGTGATTCTATACAGTATTTCACGAGATATAGGAGGGTGAAGAAAAACGGAAACATGTCTGCCGCTCGGCGACATTCTATTTCCGAGGGATAATTTATGTACGAATGTGTTATACTCTTAGTGTCACATCCTGACACAAAATTGGAAGGGATTTTGTCTTCTAATTCACGAGATACAGCTTGAACAAGAAATATATAGCGCAAAGAAGGAAATGTCGGTTTTCAAGGTCACACTTCAAGGTCAAGGTCAGCATGGCGATAATTTATGCTCGGATGTTTTCTACTCTAGGTTATACAGTACCACACACAATCTGAAGCGCTTCTGTCAAGTACAAATGTGGAACATATGGCTTAAAACCCAATTTGTAGACCCCTATCACTTTCAAGGCCTACCAATCTCCCGGACCTTGACCTTG
>CM065704.1:40657004-40665029 GCA_017654935.2 Phymorhynchus buccinoides
GATCAGTCTCTGGAAATGTTAATGCACCCCCCTCCCCAAATCAGTTCTATCGGTTTCATCAGGCCCCCAGCAGTCGGGACACGAGTGGTGACAAAATGACATGGCAAGGCCAAGCTATTGACAGTATTGCATCTTTCCCCTCCCCCTCCCCCAGACCTGACAGTGTGGCTCAAGTCGCATCACCATGTGAAAGGGACAGTGAGCGGGTGGTAGAAATATCTTTTGAAAACAGGGGTGATGGTGTAAAGGGTGATGATGAAGGAAAGAAAGACACCCATCAAAAGAATGGGGAAGACGGAACGGGAATGGATGGAAGAAAAGGCGGAGATGGCAAAGGGTGTGAGAAAGGAGATGTGTGTAACGAGGGTGGAGAGAGTGGGAAGGAAAGAGAAAGAAGTGAGAGTGGGAAGAAAGGAGAGGGCAGTGAAAGTGGGAAGGATGACAAGAGAGCAGAAGCTGAATATATTGATGCAGGGAGGAATGGTGGAAAGGAGGGTGAGAGAAGAGAGGGTGATAAGAACGGAAAGGAGGGAGAAAGTGGTGAGAGTGGTAAGAATAAAAAGGAGGGTGTGAGTGGTGGGGATGGTAATAAGGGAGTGACTGGAGTGGGTGAAAGGAGTGGTGAGAGTGAACGTCACGGATCAACGACTGGTGGTGGGGAACCCCCTTTGATGGACTCTGAAGGCGATAACAACGCCGCGCGTGCGAGAAGAAGAAATTCGGATGGCAGACAAACAGGACTGTATGACTTTATGGGCCAGTCCCGTAAGATGTCAATGGATTCAACACGGGGAAAGGGACACAACCGCCCTTTTGGAAGGGACAGGAATTTGCGATCTAGTAGACAGCAATGAGACAGGCTAGGCCGTTCACATAAGTGGTCCTTTCTCAACTACAACGTAGAGATTTTGTTTACCAAAATAAAAGATGTTTCATTTATGAATTACATTAACCAATTTGATTTTATATGTCTGACTGAGACATTCCTTGATTCGACATTTGATTTTAGTTATGTGTTTAGAGATTATTTAAAGTTTCATGTGCCAGCCAAAAAGTTTTCCTTCCAGGGTAGGAACTCTGGGGGAGTTTTGTTGCTAGTAAGAAAGCGATTAGAAAAATGTGTGTCAAGAATTGATATAGGATGTGACAATACTATTGCAATTAAAGTTGATAAATGTGTGTTTGATACCAAAAAAGATGTCATTATTATATCTACTTATGTTGTTCCAGAAGGCGGTCCTTTGTATGCTGATAAAGTTGTTAAGGATGGCATTTTGTGTTTGGAGGACGCCTTGTTACAGAAGTTTAATAAAGATGATGTCCATTTCATGGTAATGGGAGACCTTAATGCAAGAACTGGGCAGAATCAAGCTGAGTTAGAAACTATGTCAAATTATGTGCGTGTTGGGGATGATGATGGAATGTGTGGAAATAGTGGTGGGCGTTCTTCCAAAGACAATACTCTAAATAAGTTTGGTAAATCGCTGTTAGATTTCTGTTTCTTGTTCGATATGATTATTCTGAATGGCTTTTGTAATGGTGACCGAGAAGGGGAGTACACTTTTGTATCCCCTAATGGATCAAGCGTGATCGATTATTTTTTGATTCCTGATGACTTTTTGCCTTATTTTGATTTACGAGTTGGTGATCGTGTTGACTCATGGCATTTACCTGTTGAAGTAGCATGGAAAATGAATGATATGTCTGGTGAACCTATAGACAATGAAATAACTCATCAAGGTGGTGAGAAAATTGTGTGGACGGATGAATATGCCAGCGTTTATAAGAATGAGCTTGAGAGTGATGAGTTTCTTAACAGTTTAAGGACAGCTACAGATTTGTTATCCACCAATGTTGATGATGGCCTAAATCAGTTTGTGACCACGTTATATAGTGCTGCAGCTTGCATGGTTAGATCAGTCACACGGAGCGTTAAACAGTTTAACGATTGGTTCGATCTCGAGTGTAGACAAAAACAAAAAGAGGTGAAACGATTACTAAAGAAATATCAAAGATGTAAAACTAAAGAAAACAAAATTGAGAAAAGAAAAGAATATGGAACAGCACGAAAAGAATATGTTCTTTTAAGAAAAACAAAGGAAACAGAATTTAATGAAAAGAGACTAAAGGAATTAAAAGAATCAATGAATGATTCAAAAACCTTTTGGTCAGTCATAAGATCTGTTAATAGAAAGAGTATGGTATATAATGAAATTTCCATTGAACAGTGGTACAATCATTTTTGGACTGTATTCCATGACTCATATACTAATGTATTACAAGATGAAAATGTCAGTGAACATGACAATGAGTTCGAACCTCTTTTCGATGATCATATCTGCAGAGAAGAAGTTATTTTGGGTATTAATCATTTAAAATTAGGTAAGAGTGCAGGCCCAGACAATATTATAGGAGAAATGTTAAAGCAAGCTAACTTACCAATCGTTGATTTTCTTGTTAAATTGTTTAACATACTTTTTGAGAATGGCCAGTTTCCTACTGAGTGGGCAAAATCGATTATCATTCCAATCCATAAAAAGGGTGACGTCAATAACCCGGATAATTACAGGGGAGTCGCTCTCACTAGCGTAATAAGTAAAGTTTATACATTTATTTTAAACAGGAGATTAACACAATGGGCTGAAAGAGAGGAAAAAATAATTGAAGAGCAGGCAGGGTTCCGATCTAAATATAGTACTACAGACCACATATTTACATTATACACACTCGTACAAAAGTATCTACTGAACAACAAGAAACTGTTTATCGCATTCGTAGACTTCAAGAAAGCCTTCGATTCAGTAAATCGTAATGTCCTTTGGAATGTTCTTCGCAAAAGTGGAGTAAATGGTAAACTGTACAGCGCAGTGCGTGCTGTATATGATCAAGTGCTTGCGTGTGTGCGTGGAAAAAATGTGTGTTCAGATTATTTTGAATGTCCCAATGGAGTGAAACAGGGATGTTTACTTAGCCCTCAGTTATTTTCATTTTTTGTTAATGAGCTAGCAGTAGAACTAATAAAGAATGGAAAACATGGAATACAAATCACCCCAGGTGCAATGGAGATCTTCCTTTTATTATTCGCAGATGACATTATTCTATTGTCTGGCACGGTTACAGGTTTGCAAAATCAGCTAAGCTACTTAAAAAGAGAATCTGATCGCTTAGGTTTAACGGTTAACTTAAGTAAAACAAGTATAATGGTTTTCAGAATGGGTGGGCACCTGTCAACACATGAAAAATGGTTCTATGGGAATGAAGAGGTTAAAGTGGTTAACACCTACAAATATCTGGGAATTATATTTTCAACGAAATTAAGTTTAAATTATAATTGGGATGAGTATGCAAGAAAAGGGAAAAAAGGTGTTATTGAAATTTTGAAATCATTGAAAAAACTTAATAGTATAGATTGTAAATTATTTTGGAAGTTGTTTAATACACAAATAGAGCCATTACTGTTGTATGCTTCTGAGGTTTGGGGACTAAATACAAGTTTACAATTAGAAAAAGTCCATACTTATGCAATTAAACGCTTGTTACGGGTGCCTATTCATTCTTCAAACACTGTTTTGTATGGAGAAACAGGAAGATACCCTCTATGCATAAGAGCAGTTGTAAGATCTATTAAATACTGGTTAAAATTACTAAGACTTCCACAATCACGTTTGTGTCGACAAGCCTATACTATGATGCTATTGCAACTTGAACTAAATAAAGAAAATTGGGCTTATCGGATAAAGAAGGTGTTATCTGAAAATGGATTTGGTATTGTATGGCTATCACAAGGAGTCGGAAATGAAAAATGTTTTGTAGAAGACTTTAAAGATAGACTTGTGTGTTCATTCAAGCAGAACTGGCATGCAGACATGGAATCGAAAGACAAATACAAATGGTTCTTTTCATTTAAAAATGTTTTTCAACCTGAACAATATCTTGAAAGAATCACAGACAGATGGCATAGAATAAACTTTGCTAGATTTCGACTACGAACATTAGGCTTCAACGCTAACAAGAGATGGTTTCAAACATATTCAGATATAGAAACACCATGCCCTTTATGCAAAACAGGAGTGGATGACGAAAGTCACTTTTTATTCCATTGTAAAGTGTATGACAATGTTAGGCAAAAATGTTTTGTTTTCAACCCAGATATTATTGAAAGAAAAAATGTTGCTTCACTTTTGTCGTCTGACAATGAAGCTGTGTTGAAGTCAGCTGAGGCACAAACAGTGCGCCAGAAAAGTTTGACGGCAGTGCATAATGCTACTAATACTGTTGTTTAGATTATGGATGTTAAAGGGTGTCTACACCTCATTTAAATATTATGCAACAATATGTTATCCGTGGGTTATTGTGTGAAAGGTCGAGAGAAGCTTATCTTCTCTTTCACTCGTTGCTTCTTCTTTCACTTTGCTAATCGATCGCTAACTTTTGTTCTTGTTTGTCTTTTTTTCTGCCTATGTAATTTACATTTTCTTTTTACAAATGCTTTTTTAGTATACTTGAATGTGACAAAAGATGCATACTGTACTGGATTTAGTCATGTTCATTCCTTAACTTTGTCTATAACCCTATATAAGAGAGAAATATGTTATGATTACCCCCCTTGTCATTAGACCCTTTCAGGTAATGACAATAAAAACGTCAAGTGTCAAGTGTCAAGTGTCTCTCTCTCTCTCTCTCTCTCTCTCTCTCTCTCTCTCTCTCTCTCTCTCTCTCTCTCTCTCTCTCTCTCTCTCCCCCTCTCTCCCTCTCCCTTTCGCTCAAAAAACATTCTTATTTCGTATTTCGTAAGCATTCCTCTCTCTCTCTCTCTCTCTCTCTCTCTCTCTCTCTCTCTCTCTCTCTCTCTCTCTCTCTCTCTCTCTCTCTCTCTCTCTCTCTCTCTCTCTCTCTCTCTCTCTTTATCTCTGTGTCTCCCCCTCTCTCCCTCCTTCCCTCCCTTTCTCTCTCCCCTTTCCCTACCACCAGCCCCCACCCCCCACCCCCTTTTCGTCTGTCTTCTTCTTTTTCTAACGATTTTGTTGTTGGTCATTTCCCATCGATTGTTATAACTCCAGAAGGTAGTACAGTGGAACCTCCCTTAGACGACCCCCTCCCACATGACGACCTTCTTCTCTGAGACATTGCCCTTCTTTGTAGGCATTAAGCATTACCTCCCTATAACAACTCCCTCCCACATAAGACCTTAGTTTCGATGATTTCGATGATTTATTGAGGTCTTATAAGGGAGGTTCCACTGTACTTCTCTGAGGCATTGCCTTCCTTTATAAGTATTAAAATTACCTCTCTATGCAACTCCCTCCCTTTAAGACCTTATTTGGGATGATTTTGTCGAGGTCGTATAAGGGAGGTTCCACTGTTCTTCTCTGAGGCATTGTCCTCCTTTGTAAGTATTAAAATTACCTCCCTAAGCAACTCCCTCTCGTTTAAGACCTTATTTGGGATGATGTTTTCGAGGTCTTATAAGGGAGGTTCCACTGTTCTTCTCTGAGGCATTGTCCTCCTTTGTAAGTATTAAAATTACCTCCCTACGCAACTCCCTCACGTTTAAGACCTTATTCTGGATGAACTTTTCGAGGTCGTATAAGGGAGGATCCACTGTTCTTCTCTGAGGCATTGTCTTCCTTTATAAGTATTAGAATTACCTCCCTAAGGCAACTCCCTCTCGGTAAGACCTTATTTTGGATGATTTTTGTCGAGGTCTTATAATGGAGGTTCCACTGCATCACGAAAGAAAGAAATACGAGTTGACAATTGGGGCGAGATGGTTGGTTTTGGGGGCGAGTTGGAAATGGGGCGAGTTGGTTTGGGAGCGAGTTGGACACGAGTTTGTCAATGAATGGGGCGAGTTGGAAATGGGGCGAGTTGACTGGTATCCTTCGAAATGAACTGGGCACATTCGTTTTCATGTTCTACTTTTTCCTTCTGTCCCTGTTTATTGGGAAATGATCAATTTATTGCGCCGTTATTCATTCGTGGTTTATGACTTTAATAAAAACGCATTCGCGGCTCTCAGTAGCAGTTCCTTTGTAGTGTAATAAATTTTGCTATCGCTAACAATCAAGTGTTTTGTTTTTGGGGGTGGGTGCGTGTGTGTGTGTGTGTGTGTGTGTGTGTGTGTGTGTGTGTGTGTGTGTGTGTGTGTGTGTGTGTGTGTGTATGTGTGTGTGTGTGTGTGTGTGTGTGTGTGTGTGTGTGTGGTTGTGGGTTATCTCTCTCTCTCTCTCTCTCTCTCTCTCTCTCTCTCTCTCTCTCTCTCTCTCTCTCTCTCTCTCTCCTTCTCTCTCTCTCTCTGTCGTGTGTGTGCGTGCGCGCGCGCGCGCGCGCGCGCGCGCGTGTGTGTGTGTGTGTGTGTGTGTGTGTGTGTGTGTGTGTGTGTGTGTGTGTGTGTGTGTGTGATCTCTCTCTCTCTCTCTCTCTCTCTCTCTCTCTCTCTCTCTCTCTCTCTCTCTCTCTCTCTCTCTCTCTCTCTCTGTATATATGTGCGTGTGTGTGTGTGTGTGTGTGTGTGTGTGTGTGTGTGTGCGTGTGCGTGTGCGTGTGTGCGTGGTGTGTGTGTGTGCGTGTGTATGTCTGTGTGTGTGTGTGTGTGTGTGTGTGTGCAACAATAACAATGTTTTATTCGGTATTTTCAAGGCCTTTTGGCCCATAGGGACACGAAAAGGGAGACAAAGACATAACACAGAAAATATGAAGACAATAAGTGTGTGTGTGTGTGTGTGTGTGTGTATGTATGTGTGCGTGTGCGCGCGCGCGCACGCGCGCGCGCGCGCGTTAGTATGTGTGTGACGTGCGTGTGTATATGTGTGTGTTCGCGCGCGCGAGCATGAACGTGCGTGCGAGTGTGAATATGCTGTGCGTCTGTGTGTGAGTTCGAGTTTGTACGCATTAGCATATTTTTGTGTTAGCCTGAATGCATTCTTACCTATGTGTAGGCTATATGTCCTCAAAGCGCAAAAACAATCGTAGATTGTTATCATACACTGATTAGATACCAGTCTACGAAAAACTATTCATAGTAGGCCTACCATGCTGATATTGATGTTGATTAATGCATATTGATAAACGAATGCTGAAATTGTGAAAATAGGCGAACAGAGAAGCAAGACAGTACAGTTTATAATGTATGAAATAGGACGGGGAAAAACATATAGGGAAGACGGGGTAATAAGCCCATGGGCGGGTAAGAAGCCCATGCCAATTATCTCATGAAATTAAGAAAACTTCAGTCAAATTTGCCCATGAGACGAATGCTAAGCATTACCACTCGTCTCATGGGCAAAATGTGACTGAAATATTCTTTATTTCGTGAGATAATTGGCGTGGGCTTCTTACCCGCCCATGGGCTTTTTACCCCGTCTTCACCATATTTAAGAAACTGATTACTCATTTTGGGTCAATGAAGTGAATGAGGGGAAGAAACTCTTAATTAATTAACTCCCTCCACAAGAATTGTCTTGGACATCATCGCCTTGCCCAGCATGAGCAACAGCCGAAGTGAAGCAATCCTATCTTCATCTCCATTCATGAATATTAATGATCTTCGTTTAATGTTCATTATGTTTTTGTTTCTTGGGCAGGATTTCCGCTGTGTTACTGCCTCGTTTACGTCATCATCCGGGCAGTTTATGCTAATGACAGGTATGTCCGAAAGTGTGTGTGTGTGTGTGTGTGTGTGTGTGCGTGTGTGCGTGTGCGTGTGCGTGTGTGTGTGTGTGTGTGTGTGTGTGTGTGTGTGTGTGTGTGTGTGTGTAGGTGTGTGTGTGTGTAGGTGTGTGTGTAGGTGTGTGTGTGGGTGTGGGTGGGTGGGTGGGGGGTGTGTGTGTGTGTGTGTGTGTGTGTGTGTGTGTGTGTGTGTGTGTGTGTGTGTGTGTGTGTGTGTGTGTGTGTGTGTGTGTGCGTGTGCGTGCGTGTGCGTGCGTGCGTGCGTGCGTTTATGTGTATGTGCATGTGTGTGTATGTGTGTGCGTGCGTGCGTATGTGTATGTATGTGTGTAGGTGTGTGTGTGTGTAGATGTGTGT
>CM065704.1:40665529-40675529 GCA_017654935.2 Phymorhynchus buccinoides
GTGTGTGTCTTGTATAGTTATGTTCCCCATATCTGTTTGCCTTTTTGGTTTCGTCTTAGCAGGGCCTTGTACTGGCCTGTGACACTGCTCTGGTCTTAGTCCTGTTTCCATCCCACGTTTCATATTGGAAAAATAGCTTGGCCCGAAGTCTCATCCTTGTAAACTACAGCTTTTCCGACTTCAGTTCCCCCCCCCTCTCTCTCCTCTCTCTCGCTCCCTTCCTCTCTCCTCTCTCGTCTCTTTTCTCCTCTCACTCTCTCTCTCTCTTCTCTTCCTCTCTTAGTGCTGGGTGAAAAATATAACTTGCTTATCTCCATTTTTCCTGTTAATAAAATGTCGTTTTCGTTTTCCATTTTCGTTTCGTCTCTCTCTCTCTCTCTCTCTCTCTCTCTCTCTCTCTCTCTCCCTCATCTCTCCTCCTCTCCCCTCTCTCTCTCTCTCTCTCCATCTTAGCTCTCATCTCTCTCTCTCTCTCCTCTCTCTCTCTCTCTCTCTCTCTTCTCTCTCCTCTCATCTCATGTTAAATATGAGAATAGTTATAATAATAGGTTTGTTTTGTTATTGATTGTGTTACATATAGGGATTGTTTTTTTGCATGCTTTATATTCCTTTGTATGGTTTATTTCGTTTCCATTTTCTAACTTTTATATATGTATTCTGTCCAGAGGCTGGATGATAAAAAGCATGTTATTGCTTACTCTATTACCCTCTATAAATAAATTCAATCAGTCAATCATGATCTCTCCGTCTCTCTCTCTCTCGCTCTCTCTCTCTCTCTCATCTCTCTCTCCTCTCCACTCTCCTCTCTCTCTCTCTCTCTCTCTCTCTCCTCATCTCTCTCTCTCTCCCATCTCTCTCTCTCTCTCTCTCTCTCTGTTATGAAAAGCCCATATGGCATGTCTTAATAATAAGAAGTTTCAATTAGTATTTGTATACAATGGGGCAGCACCCAGACACTGGCGGTAGTCTGTAAGGGAAATATGAAATACAGCTTGCCTCACTAGGATAACTTGTCGTTTTGAAGAGTAGCGTCTCCTTCCTTTCTTCTTCTTCTGGTTCTTGTTCTTCTTGTCTTCTTCTTCTTGTTCTTCTTCTGTCTTCTCTTCTTCTTCTTCTTCTTCTTCTTCTTCTTCTTCTTCTTCTACTTCTTCTTCTTCTTTTTTCTTTTTCTTTTTTTCTTTTTTCTTTTTCTTTTTCTTTTCTTCTTCTTCTTCTTGTTTCTTCTTCTTCTTCTTCTTCCTTGTTTCTTGTTCTTCTTCCTTCTTCTCTTCTTCTTCTTCTTCTCTTCTTCTTGTTCTTCGTCTGTTCTTCGCTTGTTCGTCTTCTTCTCCTTCTCCTTCTTCTTTGTTCTTCTTGTTCTGGTTCTTCTTCTTCTTCTTCTTTCTTCTTCTTTTTTTTCTTCTTCTTGTTCTTCTTCTTCTTCTTCTTCTTCTTCTTCTTCTTCTTCTTCTCTTGTTCTTCTTGTTCTTGTTCTCTTCTTTCTTCTTTCTTCGTCTTCTTGTTGTTGTTGTTGTTGTTGTTTGTTGTTGTTGTTGTTGTTGTTGTTGTTGTTGTTTTGTTGTTCTTCTTCTTCTTCTTTTCGTCTTCTTCTTCTTCTTCTTCTTCTTCTTCTTCTTCTTCTTCTTCTTCTTCTTCTTCTTCTTCGTCTTGTTTCTTCTTCTTCTTCTTCTTCTTCTTCCATTCTTCTTCTCCTTTTGTTCTTCTTGTTCTTCTTGTTCTTCTCTTCTTCTTCTCTTCTTTTCTTCTTCTTCTTCCTCCACCTTCTTCTTCTTCTTCTTTTTCTTCTTGTTCTTCTTCTTCATTCTTCTTCTTCTACATCCTTCTTCTTCATTCTTCTTCTTCTTCTTCTTCCTTCTTCTTCTTCTCTCCCTCATAATCGTCATCATCAGTATCATCAACAACCACAGCATCATCATCAACAACAACAACAACATGATACAGCAAAAATCACTCATAATTATCCAGCAGCAGCAGCAGCATCAGTCGCATCAGCATCACCATCAATGCATCATCATCTTCTCTCTTCTACTCTTCTCCTCCTCCTCTTCCTCCTCCATCTTCTTCTTCTTCTTTCCTATCTTTGTTCTTGAATATTGGAATTAACTATCAATAAATAACTCTTAATAGTAACAACTGCTTACGTGTTTTTAATTACCAGTGTCTATGGTCTACATACATGTATGCTTTAGTTTACGGTCAAAACACACACACACACACACACACACAACACACGCGCCCGCGCTGCGCGCACGCACGCACAGCACGCACGCACGCACGCAACCGCCCCGCACGCACGCACGACACGCACGCACGCGCACGCACGCACGCACGCACGGGCACGCACGCACCGCACGCACGCACGCACGCACGGGCGCACGCGGCACGCGCACGTGCGCGAGGCACAGCGCGCGCCTACGCGCACGCGCAGCACGACACAAAAACACTCCACACATGACACGCGCGCGCCACAGCACGCGCGTGCGCGCACACACAGGATACACACCACACACACCTCCTCAGACACAAACACACACTCTATATCACACTCTCTCACACATCAAACACCCACACACACACTCACACACACACAGGCATTCACTCACTCGCAGACACACACACACACGCACGCACGCACTGCACGCACGCGCAACGCACGCACTCGCACGCACGCACGCACGAACACGAACGCACGCACGCGCGCACGCACGCGAGCACGCACGCACGCACGCAAGCAACGCACGCACACACATGCACGCGTCCACGCACGCACGCACGCACGCACGCACGCACTCACGCACTCACACCGCACGCACGACCGCACGCATGCACCGCAGCCACTACTCACGCACGCACGCACGCACCGCACGCACGCACTCCACGCACTGCCCGCACGCCGGTCATCACGTTCACATAGCGCACGCACCAAACGCAACGCACGCCGCACGAACGCACAGAGTGACGCACTCACTACTCACGCTACGCACGCACGGCCACTTCACTCACCATTCACTCGACTCACTTCAAGACCAACTCACCAATTACTAACTCGACTCAATTTTCTCTACGCAGCGCACTTCAAACAATCGCAAGCGACGCACTCATCACTCCACGCAACTCCAATCACTCACTCACTCACTCACTCACATCACTCACTCTACTCACTCGACGCACTTCACTCTTCGCACTCAAATCACTCACTGCAACACGCCGCAACAGCACGCACTTGGCATATACAATCCACCCTCACGTCTACTGCACAGTCCACTCACTTTTTCACGCACTCAACTCACTTGCACTGCACGCAAACTCAATCGTCACCCGCACTCACGCACTCACTCAAGAGAACTTCACGCACGCACGCACAATCACGCACGCATCCCACGCACTCACAAACCACGCACGCACGCACTCTACACCACACGCACGCATCGCACGCACGCACGCACGCACGCACGCACGCACGAACGCACGCACGCACGCACTTCACACACACACGCACTCCACCACACTCACACACGCACGCACGCACGCACGCACGCACGCACATCACACACGCACGCACGCACGCACGCCACCACGCAAGCACGCACGCACGCACGCACGCACGCAACGCACGCACGCACACACACACACACGCACCAGCACGCACGCACGCACGCACACACACACCACACACACGCACACACGCACGCACGCACGCCGCACGCACGCACGCACGCACGCACGCACAACACACGCACGCACGCACGCACGCACGCACACGCACGCACAGCACGCACGCACGCACGCACTCACGAACGCACACACGCACGCACGCACGCACGCACGCACGCACTGCACGCACGCACGCACGCACGCAACGCACGCACGCACACACGCACGCACGCACCGCACGCACGCACGCACGCACGCACGCACGCACGCACGCACGCACGCACGCACGCACACACGCACGCACGCACGCACAGCACGGGCACGCACACACGCCCACACACACACACACATGCGCACGCACGCACGCACGCACGCACGCACGCAACACACGGCATACACGCACGCACGGCACGCACGCACGCACGCACACACACACACGCACGCACGCACATGCACGCACGCACGCACGCACTGCACGCACGCACGCACCCACACACAGCACGCACACAGCCCACGCACGCCACGCACGCACTGCACGCACGCACATGACCGCACGCACGCACGACACGCACACACCCGCACGCACTGCACGCACTCACACACGCACCGCACCCACACACGCACACACACACTCGCACGCACGCACGCACGAACATGCACATGCACGCACACACGCACGCCACGACACACACACAACGCACACGCACCCACGCACGCACGCACGCACGCACGCAACGCACACACACACACAACACACACACACACACACCCCACGCACGCACACACACACACACACCGTGGCGCACACACTGAAGCATCAATGACCTTTTGTGTCCACACACCCATTTACATATGTGGCACAATTTGTTGATATGTTTTGCTTTTCGTAAGCTTTCCATTGTTTACTGTAAAATATTTATCTGTTCCGTGTTACTTTTTTCTATGTAAATAAGCAATATGGTTTGTGTTTTTTAAAATTGTGCGTGTGTGTTTGCATTTTGTCTTTGTTAGATGGCTTGATGAAAAAAAAAAGCATGTATGTTTGCTTATTCAATGTCCATCTTTAAATAAAATTTTGACTTGACACACATACACACACACACACCACACACACACACACACACACACACACACACACACACACACACACACACACACACCGACACACACACACACATCACACACACGCACACGCACACAAACACACACACACACACACACACACACACACACCACACACACACACACACACTTTAATTAAGCGAAAGGATAGAGCTTAAAGGTGAAGCGCTATATACATTTTCTTCAATAAATAAACACACATACACCACATGCGAGCGCGCGCACGCACTTAGGCTACATGCATAAACGCACGCGTGCGTTACGTGCGCGCCTTCACATACAGCCACAAACACACAGTTGCATGTGCGAACGTCAGAAAGACAGAAACATGGGGTGCGCAATCGCCTTCAATATTCGTTTTGACGAAAATATAGACAATAAACGTGCTCGATTTTGGAAACGGACAACGGGTTTAGCCCTTTGACTTGTCAGAGAAAATTAAAGAAAAAATCATTGCACAAATCATGCCATAAAAAAGACAACTGATATGAGCCAATCTGGCAAAAGGTCCTGGGGATATAACTCTCTTGACTGTGTTAGAGCATCTAAGCCAGCATACCAGGGTTATTCCTCTTCATCTGATGACATCATCAGTGATGTCATCAGGTCAGTACGTAATACGTTGGTGGCAGTCAAGGGGTTAAGCACCCCATGAAGGGAGAACCTACACACTTGAGGGCTTTCCAAAGTCTAAACGTTCATTAATGGTGTTAGCACACACATGTCAGCCGAAGAAACAAATATGTCCTTTAGGGGAAATTGCGCTGAGTTTGACCACCGTTTGTTCCTCCTAAGGATTCGCAAAAAAACCCCACCCTAACAACATGTCTCTTTTCTCCGATGACTGCTGTCCTGAACGCATCCAAAATGAACATTTGACTGACTGCATGGGAAGTAAATTGATATTTATTTATTTTTGAAAAGAAAGGAAAAGACAACGCATGAAAACATCTTGTACAATCTCTATTTTGGTTTGTAATTTTCTTTTTTGTTTTACGTCTCATATAGCAACATTTAAAATAGTTCTGAAGAAAATTAATGATCTGCCTTAATGATAAGGCAGATCACAATTATACTCATTAAACAAGGCCGTTACTCTTATCCATGAAATGATAGCCTGGTGATTAGCCTAATTAATGACTAAAGGAAATTCAATATAGATATTCAACCCTTTCACCGCCAAAGTCTCATTTTTGCAACACAATGATTTAACACCCAAGTAATTAAAAACCTTGAATTCAGGGTCTGATATCCAATGATTTTTGTGTTCTCGATTTTGGGAGATAAGGATAGGCCTTTTTTCCAAAAACATGTAGTAAAGGAATCCTCAATAATTCAGACCAAATCTTTCCTTACCCATGTAAGTTTATTTGGATAATTTTGGCCCCAAAAAAATTGCTGGCGGCGAAGGGGTTAAAGAGAGAGTGGGGGGGGGGGGGGTGGTTACACAGACAGTAAAGTACGAGGCAGACAAGCTGAACACTGAACACTGGAAAACTTTATTTAACAAGGATAAAGATTTTAGGCGATGCCTATTCTTGCAATCTGTCCTTGGCCAAAAAAGAAAAACAATTAAATTGCTAGAAACGTGAAAAACAACAAATGAAAGAAGAAAAAAACAATCACTACAAGAAACGCATTTGAACAACCTCAATCTCTCTCTCTCTCTCTCTCTGATTCCTCTCTTCTCCATCTTCCTCTCTCTTCATCGTCTCATCTCTCTTCTTCTGTCTTTCTCTCTCTTTCTATTCTCTCGTCATGTTCCTCTCTCTCGACTCATCTCTCTCTCTCTCTCTCTTTTCTCTCTCTCTCTTCTCTCTCTCCTGCTCTCTCTCTCTATCTCTTCAGCTCTCTGTCTGTTTCTATCTCTCAATCTCTCTCTCTCTCTATTCTATCTCGCTCTCTCTCTCAAGGACAGATCTCTCTCTGTTTCTCTCTCTGATTCCTGTCTCTACTCTCTCTCTCTCTCTCTCTGTACCAAGGTACTACCTCTCTGTCTCTTAATATGTATGTGTAATATCTATCTTGCCATGTTTGTATTCTATGTTCCTATATGTACCAAGGACAGATTTGAAAAATAGGCATTGCCTAAAATCTAAATCCTTGGAAAAATTAAAGTTAAGTGTTTTAAGTTTTCAAGTCCTCTCTCACTCTCGCTCTCATCTCTCTCTCGATCGCTCTCATCTCTCCTCCTCAACTCTCTCTCTCTCATCTCTCTCTCTCTCTCTCTCTCTCTCTCTCTCTCACTCGGTCTTGTGTGGATAGAAGACAGAACAGACAGACAGACAGACAGGAGTAGAGAACCAGAGAGACAGGAAGAAGAACAAAAAGTCCTCTGATAGCACGAAGGTGCCACCCTTCACTGCATTTTTTTTTTTTTTCTCGGTTAATTCCTATCTTTCCGTTTGTTGGGGCCTAGGGATACCATACATTAGCTCAAGTGCAGGCAGTGCTTTTTCAGTTATTACTTTACTTCGCGATACTAACCTATACATGAACCAGTAGCCTAACGCTATCCCTACCCCCGACTAAGTGACTGCAGTACATCGCGATTTGTCACAGTTGTAATACGTTGTGTTTTTTCCGTAATATAGGGTGAGATGTATGGATGGGATTAGGGCTATGGTGAGGGATGATGATAATTATGATGATGATGATGATGAGGATGATAATGATAATAATAATAATAGAATAATAATATTAACAATAGATCATAATACTAAACAACAACACATAAAGATCGAATGTCGTGAACAAAAGTTGTGGATCAACACGACCACATCAAAGGCCCATGGCCTGATCATCGATCCGCCATCATATCATATCATATCATATATCATAATCATAATGACTCTAGAACTTCACTCCCACCAATTACAAAGACTTTCACTTGCACAGTGGCCTGCAATGCGTGTGTTTGTCTATTTTTAGAACTCTATGTCAGAAGAGGTTTGTTGTTGTCCCCGTTAATTAATGGAAAGCACACAAGTCCATGCGCACTCAGAAAAAGAACAAGTTTTACTCCCTCTAGTTCGGCTGAGACTGCAACGTACATTGACCAAGAACGTCAAAAAAACAAATACAATTATGGCGCTAGAAGAGCTATAGTTATATCACGGTAGGTTAGAAAACACCCCACCCCCGCCCCCCACATTCTACCCCCACCCACCCCCGCACCACTCCCGACCATCCACTCCCCACCTATCCACTCCCCACCCCAGCTGGTCCATTCAAAACTCCAGGCACACACCAGCAGGCCCAGACAGCAAAATCAGGAGGGACAGTCAAGTGGCTGACATCTTGAAACTCTTCAGCACATTTCTTCTTCTTCTTCTTCTTCTTCTTCTTCTTCTTCTTCTTCTTCTTCTTCTCTTCTTCTTCTTCTTTCTTCGGTTTCTTTTTTCTTTTCTTCTGCTTATTTAATTGGTTCAGTCTTCTTCTTCTTCTTTTTGTCTGTTTGTCTTCTCTTCTTGTGTCTTTTTCTTCAGTTGCTTCTGTCTTCTTCCTCTTCTCTTCATTCTTCTTCTTCTTCTTTCTCTTTTTCTTTTCTTTTTTCTTTTTCTTTTTCTTCTCTTCTTCTTCTTCTTCTTTCTTCTTCTTCTTCTTCTTCTTCTTCTTCTTCTTCTGCGTTCCCAGGCCATATGGCCATAATGGGTAAGGTACTGTATGTGTCTGGTTTTCAGTTTTCACTGGTCTCCCCCGCGGCGTACAGCCGACACATTCCGATTTCGGAGGAGCTCAAAGGAGAACAAATTATTTGGAAGATTTTGTGGGAAAAAAAAGTATTCATCTTTCTTCTTCTATTCTGCGTTCCCAGGCCATATGGCAATAATGGGTAAGGTACATATGTGTCCGGTTTATCAGTTTTTCACTGGTCTCCCCGCTGCGTACAGCCGACACATTCCGATTTCGGAGGAGCTCAAAAGGAGAACCATTATTTGGAAGATGTTTTGGAAAAAAAAGCATTCTTCTTCTTCTTCTTCTTCTGCGTTTCCCACCGACATATGGCCCTAATGGGTAAGATACGTATGTGTGCTGTTTTCAGTTTTCACTGGTCTCCCTGCTGCGTACAGCCGACACATTCCGATTCCGGAGGAGCTCAAAGGGAGAAAATTTATTTGGAAGATGTTTTTGAAAAAAAAGCATTCTTCTTCTTCTTCTTCTTCTTCTTCTGCGTTCCCGGGCCATATAGCCATAATGGGTAAGGTACGTATGTGTCTGTTTTTCAGTTTTCACTGGTTTTTACTCCCCGCTTGCGTACAGCCGACACAATCCGATTTCGGAGGAGCTTAAAGGATACAAATTATTTGGAAGATTTTTTTTTTGAAAAAAGTCAGGAGAATGGGGCCAATAAGTCAGAAAGATAACCGTAGATGACAGTAAGCAAAGGAAAAAGGCAGAGTCAAAAGAGAGGGACAGATTAGCGGAAGTTTTAACAAGGACACAACTTCCAGAAGGTGGGGGAACATTATTTTTTTACGAAAGACCCCCCGGCATCCCCACGGGGAGAGACTCGTGGAGGGGGCGGGGTCGTCCAGCTCCCCGTATGGAGGCACGAGTCATCCACCCACTGCCCCTCTTCAGATATGTTTGTCCTGCTGCCCTAGAACTAAAGCACAAGTGACGCTGCGGTGTCTGGACAACTAATCACTTATACGTGACCGTACATAAGGCGCCCGTCACATAATGTTGATGACATTAATTCAATTCTGATCGCTTCTCAGCCTTTTGGCTAAGACAGTGATTCAGGAACATAATTTTTTTGTTTATACCCTGGTTGGTTTGTTCAGCCCGTCGTACATGGCGAAAGGCGATACGCGACGTTAAACTGAACTTCCATCCTGTTGATGAAGACCCCACTACGTCCTCACCGCGCGCTTCATTTCTGGAGCGGTGCATCACACTTCGCCTAATTACACTTCGCCAAACCACATCTAGCCTAATCACATCTCGCCTAATTACACTTGGCCTAATCATTATCGATCATATGTAGGGGAAGACGGGGTAAAAAAGCGCATGGGCGGGTAAGAAGCCCACCCCAATTATCTCATGAAATAAAGAAAATTTCAGTCAAATTTGCCCATGAGACGAATGTACTAGACATTAACGCTCGTCTCATGGGCAAAATGAGACTGAAATTTGCTTAATTTCATGAGATAATTGGGGTGGGCTTCTTACCCGCCCATGCGCTTTTTACCCCATCTTCCCATAACGCTTCGCCTAA
>CM065704.1:40685529-40690529 GCA_017654935.2 Phymorhynchus buccinoides
TGGGGGTTTGAATGGAATAAAATTTAAAAAAAAGATTGAAAATAAGTATTACTCTATAAGTCCAGTGATTAGCTTGGTGCGAGGAGAGAAAGAGATAGAGAGAGAGCGAGAGAGAGAGGAGAGAGAGATAGAGAGAGAGCGAGAGAGTGTGTGTGTGTGAGAGAGAGAGAGAGGAGAGAGAGCGCTAGAAATAGATAGAGACAGAGAGAGAGAAAGAGAGAGAGACAGAGACAGAGAGGGAGGGAGGGAGAGAGAGAAAAGAGAGAGAGAGAAAAGAGAGAGAGAGCGAGAGAGAAAGAAGAGAGAGAGAGAGAGAGAGAGAGTTGAATATGTAAATTGAAGTAATTTTATTTATAGATAGTAGATTAAGCAAAAATAATGCATTTTTCATCCCATCCTCAAAAAACAACACACAAAACTAACTAAAGAACAAACAAATAAACAAAAGAGACAATGACATCGAAATAGACACGAATGATACAAGAAAACATGAGAAAGAACACTCCTCCACTCCCGTTTCTCACTAACCAAACAACACTTACGACTAAACATTGAAGCGTGGAGGGGGAGATAGAGATAGAGATAGAGAGAAGAGAGAGAGAGAAGAGAGAGAGATAAAGAGAAGAGAGAGAGAGAGATGGAGCGAGAGAGCGAGAGAGAGAGAAGAGAGAGAGAAGAACGAAAACGAAAACGAAATTTTATTTAACCAGGGAACATGGGATAAGCAAGTTACATGCTTTTTTCCACCGAGCCCTGGAAGAGAGAGAGAGAGGGGGGGAGAGAGGAAGAGAGAGAGAGGGGGATAGAGAGAGAGAGGAGAGGGAGAGAGAGGAGAAGGAGATAGAGGAGAAGGAGATAGAGGGGGAGAGAGGCGAGGGAGAGAGAGGGGGAGGTGAGAGAGAGAGAGAGAGGGAGAGAAAGAGAGAGAGTTTTTTGCATAGCCTTTAAAAACCCTTACATCGCCACTGTCTGTTCTCTTGCACACGACAATGATTTAACACCCTGTCCTAAAGATCATCAAATGAGGTGGTGTAGTATCCAATGACCTTATGTTCTTAATTGTGGGAGGTAAGGATAGGCCCTATTTTATGGATGTCACAGAGGAATCCCCAGTATTCCAGACCAAATCTTTTCTCTACCCGAGGTAAGTTTAATGGTAAATTTTGGCTGAGGAATGGCTAGCGTTGAAACGGTTTAAAGACCCCGCACGTCACGTTTCACATTCACATTCCTCTTATGCTAGGAAGATTTCTTAAGATTCCTTACTAGCTATAAGAGGGAAAACACGTGAAAACCGTGATTTTGACACGTGACGTGTGGGGTCTTTAAGCCCCTTGCATGGGGTAGGGGACGGTGGGGAGAAGGGAAGGAAGTGGGGAGGGGGGTGTACACATATTTCCTGCAACCGAATGGACCTAAACTTCTGAAATGTTGGGCAATTTAGAGTCCGAGAGAGAATGAGAGAGAGAGAGAGAGAGAGAGAGACGAGAGAGAGAGAGAGAGAGAGAGAGAGAGGACAGAGAGAGAGAGAGAGAAGAGAGCGAGAGAGAGAGAAGAGGCAGAGAGAGAGAGCGAGAGGAAAGAGAGAGATAAGAGAGAGAGAAGAGAGAGAGAGAGAGAGAGAGAGAGATAGACAGAGAGAGTGAGACAGAGAGAAAGAGAGACAGAGAGAGAGAGAAAGAAGAGAGAGACAGAGAGAGAGAGAGACGAGAGACAGAGAGACACAGAGAGAGAGACAGAGAGAGAGAGAGAGAGAGAGGAGAGAGAGAGAGAGAGATGTGAGAGAGAGAGAGACAGAGAGACAGAGAGAGTGTGAGAGAGAGAGACAGACAGACAGACAGACAGACAGAGACACAGAGAGACAGAGATACAAAAACAGAAACAGAGACAGAGATAAGATTCTCTTTTCTTCTCTAAAGACACACTTACGCTGTAATAGGAATTGTTTAGAAATAATTAAGGGGAGTAATGTGATGGTGTGTGGGAGTGATCTTGTCTAATTCGAACGGTCAAACAGGGGAAGTTACTACCTACCATCAGGTAGATCCCCAGCTCTCGCCTCGTGTGTTTGAGTAGACATACATCACTTAGAACACCGTGCGTCATTCTAAAATTGATGTCATTTATATTTTTACGTCACTGTTTTTGCAAGTTTTATCAGTTTGTGGCCACTGGCCACCCCTGTTTCTCTAAAAAAAACATTTTTGCAAGTCGCTGACTCGCTTCCTGCGGTTTCAAACTTCGATGCCATTGTTGCATTGTTGCTATGGTCATTTGACCCGAGTAATGGAGGTAAGCAACTCTAATTTTCACGAAGTGCTCTCCCCTAGTGTTTTTTTCTCTCGAAAATCGTCTATTAAAGAAGGCGAAATGACACTGTAGTGGCTACGGCGAATAGAAGATTTTTGAAAAAGAAAAAAACTAGGGGAGAGCACTTCGTGAAAATTAGAGTTGCTTACCTCCATTACTTGGTCAAATATATCATAGCAACAATGGCGTCGAAGCTTGAAACCGCAGGATGCGAGTCAGCGACTTGCAAAACATTTTTTTTTAGAAAAAAATTAGGGGTGGCCAGTGGCCACAAACTGATAAAACTTGCAAAATGTGACGTAAAAATATAAATGACATCATTATTTTTAGAATGACGCACGGGTGTTCTAAGTGCTGTATGTCTGCTCAAACACACGAGTCGATAGGCTACGAGAGCTGATGGTAGAGTGACTTCCCCTGTTTGACCGATTGAATTAGGCAAGATCACTCCCACACACCATGAAATTACTCCCCTTAATTTATTTCCGAACAATTCCTATTGAACCCCCGTTGATCAGCATCCCTGGCACAGCTCCGAAAAAACCCCAAGACGGGGGCAGTTCCGAACCAGAAGACGAAACGGGAAACGGCCAATCGGAACGCCACCCCAGTTGTAATATAACGGTCATCAAGTTGTTTCTCTCCGTTGGTTTCCTTCTCTGCTCAATCTGCAACGTGTCAAGGGTCTGACCTGAGGCTCACCTATAATTCAATCTCTGCAATTGTCCTGTCTCGTCCATTGTGGATGACCGTTCTCGTCTCCATCTCCGATTATCTCAAGGACAGTTGAATGAATGTTTCTGAACCACCCCTTTCTTCTGGTTCTTCTTCTTCTTGTTCTTCTTCTTTCTTCTTGTTCTTCTTTCTTCTTTATTCTTTCTTTTTCTTCTTCTTCTTCTTGTTCTTTTTCTTGTTCTTCTTCTTTCCTCCCCCCCCCCCCCCTCCTCTCCCTCCTCCTCCTCCTCCTCTTCTCTTCTTCTTCTTCTTTCCTTCTTCTTCTTCTTTTTTCTTCTTCTTTTCTTTTTTTCTTCTTCTTCTTCCCTTCCCCTCCTCCTCCTCATCCTCCTCCTCTTCTTCTTCTTCCTTCTCTCTCCTCTTCTTCTTTTCTTCTTCTTTCTTCTTCTTCTTCTTCTTCTTCTTCTTCTTCTTCTTCTTCTCCTCCTCCTCCTCTTCTTCTTCTTCTTCTTCTTCTTCTTCTTCTTCTTCCTTCTTCTTCTTCTTTCTTCTTCTTCTTCTTCTTTTCTTTTTCTTCTCCTCCTCCTCCTCCTCAATGACAACGTTTTTCGTTGCCACTGGGTTTTAACGTGTGCTAAGTGCATGGGCACACGGGACCTCGCCTCGTTTATCGTCTCATCCGAAAGTCTCCACGTTCAGACCGTAAGGCCTAGTGCAAAGTGAGAGGAAAAATCCCCTGTATCCAGGTTCGAACTCGGGTTTTTTAATACGAGGCGAACGCGTTACCCCCTGTGCCCCCCTGAACACTAAGTCATGATATGAGTGGCCTAACACTGTATTGCCATGGGGAAATAGATGATAATTTTGTGAATAATGTTAACTTGTAGAGAGACCTTAATAATATGACTTACAACTCACTGTGTTAATATGGGGAAATAGAGATATGTTGTGAATAATGTTAACGTGTAGAGATACCTTAATATGACTTACAACTCACTGTGTTACCATGGGGAAATAGAGATATTTTGTGAATAATATTAACCCTTTCACCGCCAGCAGACATATTTAGATATGACTTACATTAAATGTACCTGGGTAGAGAACAAAATATCCATCTGCAGTAATGGGGATTATTCTGTGAAATAATATAAAATAACGTGTATCCTTACAGACCCAAAACTAAGACAATAGGGTCTTTGGATAATATTACCCCAATTTGATGCCTTTTAGTGATATAGGTGTTAAATCACTGTGGTGCTAAGATGCGACTTTTGTGAATAGGGTTAACGTGTAGACAGACCTTAATATGACTTACAACTCACTGTGTTGCCATGGGGAAATAGAGATATTTTGTGAATAATGTTAACGTGTACACAGACCTTAATATGACTTACAACTCACTGCATTGCCATGGGGAAATAGTGATATTTTGTGAATAAAGTTAACGTGTACACAGATCTTAATATGACTTACAACTCACTGCATTGCCGTGGGGAAATAGAGATATTACGTGTATTGTATTGACGTGAACAGAGACCTTAAGCTCTCTTGCAGTGATTTCAAATGTCATATCTTTTCCAAACAGGAAGCTAGAACAAGTCTTGTCCGTACAATGTTCTCAACGCTCATTTCTGTGCAGTTCCTTAATCTTTAAAGCACACTACCCGAATGTCTCTTTCGCCAGTATTATATTTGTTATGTCATCAATGCATTTCCAGAAGATCAAAAGATCAAAGATGTCATGTCCTCTTCACAATTCGCTCCTCCGTATGTTATCACATACTTCCTCTCCGCAGGTATACCGGGGAGTCTTTCGTAAAATAAATAGTTCCCCCACCTTCAGGAAGTTCAGTGATTGTAACTTCCTCTAATCTGTCTCTCTTTTGACTCAGCCTTTTCTTTTCTGTCATCTACTGTCTTTCTGGCTTATTGGACCCATTCTCCTCCTGCCTTTGGTTTTCAAAAAAATATTTTCCAAATAAATTTCTCTTGAGCTCCTCCGAAATCGGAAAGTG
>CM065704.1:40695529-40698029 GCA_017654935.2 Phymorhynchus buccinoides
CGGGATGGCATCTCCTTAATCCCATCCATTAAAACTTCATGATCATTTAATGCACCACACAAGAGCAATCTTTGTATGTTTAGGCTACGTTGTGTAATTATGCTTTTATGATTATTTTTGCTTTTATTAATTTGATTGACATTAGACTACTTGTGTTATTATGATTTGATGATTATTATTCTTATCTGCTCGACGCTAAGGCTATTTGTGTATTATGACTTTGTTTGCGTGTATGTTTGGTCGGTTGGTTGGTTTGTTTTCATTGCTGATGTTGATGCTCTGCCTACTATGTCGTTGTTATAATATATGTCTGCTGCTGTTGTTGTTTCTATTGACGATTTGTCTTTGTTTTGATGTTCATTTATAGTATTAGTTACATGTTGCATGCTTAGAACCAAGGAACAGAATGGAAGAATAGGCCTAGACTAAATTCTTATCCTTCTAAAATAAAGTATCTGAGGTCAGGAAATCGCTCTCTATCTCATATTACCTTGGTATTACATCGAACTATTTATTCTCTCTATCTCCTCTCTCTCTCTTGCTGATCTCTCTTTCTTGGTCTCGTCTCAGTCTCTCTCTCTCTCTCTCTATCTTCTCTCTATCTATCTATCTCGCTCCTCTTTTTTTTTTCTTCTTTTTGATTGTATTTCTCTTGGTTCTTTCTTCTTATTCTTTTCTTTTTCTTTTTCTTCTTCTTGTTCTTTCTCTTCTTCCTTTCTTTCTTTGTTCCTCTTCTATGTTTCTTCTTCTTCTTCTTCTTTACTTCCTTGGTTCTTGGGTTGTTGATTCTTCTTCTTCCTCTTCTTCTCTTTCTTAGTATCTTCCTCTCTCCTTTTTTTTCTTCTTTTTCTCTTTTATCTTTTTCTTTTTTCTTTTTCTTCTTCTTATTATTCGTATTCTACTTGTTCTTCTTGCTTCTTCTTCTTCTACTTGTTCTTCTTCTTCTTCTTCTTCTTCTACTTGTTTCTTCTTCTTCTTCTCTTCCTTGTTTGGGTTGGGTTCTTTCTTCCTTTCTTTCTTTCTTTCTTAGTTGTTCTTTTTTTTTTACTTCTTCTCCTCGCTTTCTTTCGTTAAATAATGGATTCATTCATTCTGTTCATAAAAATGATTATTTTTAATTATTGAAAACGAAAGCCATTACAAACTACATTTTTTTTAAACACACTCTTTCAAACAAACATTTGGAGATACCAAGTCCCACACCACCACCCCACCCCACCAGGGACTCCACCCCACCCCACCCCAGCCACCCCACAAGAATGATCCACTTCCCACACCCCCACCCAAAGATACCCTCTTTTCAGAAGAAGAACAAGAAAAAACGACGGTGGGAAAGCCAGAGATAAAGAAAGAATGAAAGCAAATAGGACAAAAAAAGGAATAAACAAGAAGAATAAAGAAACAAAGAAACAATCCGAGAGAAGAAAAACAGAGACAGAAAAACACGGTAAATAAGGAGGAAAGACATGGAAGAGGGGATAAGAAAGAAGGAAAGAAGAAAGAAGAAAGCTAAGGAAAGGAATCGAAGAGAAAGAAATAGAAGGGTGCAACAGACATTTTGCGTGCGTCTGAATGAATTGTAGAAGAAGAAGCCATGAAGAAGCAAAGAAAATAGAAGAAGAAGCCAAAGTAGTTTGATTAAAAGATCACAATGATTGTTCGAACAAAACAAGGCATTCAGACACGAATTGTGTTCCACTGTTCTATTTTTTTTTCTTTCTTTCTTTGTTTCTTCTTTCTTCTTTCCTTTCTTTCGTCCCTTCTAGTCTTTCTTACTGTTTACAGGTGTTTGTATGGCTCTTTATTCTTCTCTTTCTGCTTGTCTTTGCTTTCTTTATTTGTTTGTTTAAGCTTCAGTTTTTTGGTCCTATTTTGTTTCCAGGATTCTTTCTTTCTCTCTCTTTTTCCCACTGTTTTTGTTTTTCGTCTTCTGAAAAGAGCGCTTTTGGGTGGGGGGTTTTGAGGGTGAAGGAAGTGGCAAATTGGGGTGGGGTGGGGGGGGCGAGGGGGTGTCTTGTGGTTGGGGGTGGGGTGGGGGACTTGGTATTCCAAATGTTTGTTTGAAAGAGTGTGTTTAAAGAACCAAAAGGTAGTTTGTAGGAGGCTTTCGTTTTCAATAATTAAAAATAATCATTTTTATGAACAGAATGAATGAATCCATTATTTAACGAAAGAAAGCGAGGAGAAGAATAGAAAAAAAAAAAAAAAGGAAGCGAAAGCAAAGAAAGAAAGATAAGGAGAAGAACAAGAACAAGTAAGAAGAAGAAGAAGAAGAAGAAACAAGTAGAAGAAGAAGAAAAAGAAAGAAAAAGAAGAAGAAGAAGAAGAAGAAGAACAAGTAGAAGAAGAAGAAGAAGAAGAAGAAAAAAGAAAAATAACAAGAAAAAGAAAAAAGAAGGAGAAAAAAGAGAAGAAGATACTTTAAGTAAGAATAATAAGAATTAAGGAAGGAACTAGAACAAGAACAAGTTATAAGCAAGCAAGATGTAAATAAGAACTA
>CM065704.1:40703029-40707254 GCA_017654935.2 Phymorhynchus buccinoides
AGAGAGAGAGGAGTGAGAGAGAGAGAGAGAGAGAGAGAGAGCGAGATGAGAGAGAGAGAGAGAGAGAGAGAGACGGAGAGTAAAGAGGGGGAGGGGAGAGAGAGAAAGAGAGAGATAGACATAGGGACAACAGAGTGAGAGAGACAGACAGAGACAGAGGAGAGAAGAGGAGAGAGAGAGAGAGAGAGAGAGAGAGAGATGAGAGAGAGAGAGAGAGAGACAGAGACAGAGAAGAGAGAGAGAGAGAGACACAGAGAGAGACAGAGAGAGACAGAGAGAGAGGACAAGAAACAGAGACAGAGATATAGATAATAGATACCTCAGGTTGATGAGAAAGTTATTTCCAATACAAAAGGGCTTGATAGGCAACGAAGAAGTTTTGTATGTACAGAAAAGTTTCAACTGGAATTGAAAAATAATAATCTCGAAATACGAGTATTATGCTACTAGAGCACGACAAAAAAAGAAGGGAAATCATAAAAAATGTAGCAGACGACTTAGATATTCAGCACAGGAAGATTCAATGGATCAAAGCAGACAGTTTTGTCAGAAATCCCATGCATGCTGAACAGGGAGCCAATGCAGAGAACGCAACAATGGAAGAATGTGATTCTTCTTCTTTCTTCTGCATTCCCATGATCATATGGCCATAATGGGTAAGGTACATATGTGTCCGGTTTTCAGTTTTCACCGGTTTCCCCGCTTGCGTACAGCCGACACTTTCCGATTTCGGAGGAGCTCAAAGAAGAAAAGTTATTTGGAAGATATTTTTTGGGGGAAAAAAAGGCAGGAGAATGGGCCAATAAGTCAGAAAAATAGTAGATGAGAGAAAGCAAAGGGAAAAGGCAGAGTCAAAGAGAGTGGCAGATTAGAGGAAGTTACAAGCACAGAACTTCCAGAAGGTGGGGGAATTATTATTTTACGAAAGACTCCCCGGTATACCTGCGGAGAGGAAGTATGTGATAACATACGGAGGAGCGAATTGTGAAGAGGACATGACATCTTTGATCTTTTGATCTTCTGGAAATGCATTGATGACATAACAAATATAATACTGGCGAAAGAGACATTCGGGTAGTGTGCTTTAAAGATTAAGGAACTGCACAGAAATGAGCGTTGAGAACATTGTACGGACAAGACTTGTTCTAGCTTCCTGTTTGGAAAAGATATGACATTTGAAATCACTGCAAGAGAGCTTAAGGTCTCTGTTCACGTCAATATAATACACGTAATATCTCTATTTCCCCATGGCCAATGCAGTGAGTTGTAAGTCATATTAAGGTCTGTGTACACGTCAACTTTATTCACAAAATATCTCTATTTCCCCATGGCAACACAGTGAGTTGTAAGTCATATTAAGGTCTTTGTACACGTTAACATTATTCACAAAATATTTCTATTTCCCCATGGTGAATGCAGTGAGTTGTAAGTCATATTAAGGTCTGTGTACACGTTAACACTATCACCACAAAGTCATATTTCTATTTCCCCATAGACTAAACACAGTGAGTCTATTGTCCCAAATCATATTAAGGTCTGTGTACTGACGTTAACATATATTCACAGAAATATCTCTATTTCCCCATGGATTTTTGTCTAACACAAGTGAGTTGTAAGTCATATTAAGGTCTGGCGGTACACGTTAACATTATTCACAAAATATTTCTATTTCCCCATGGTAACACAGTGAGTTGTAAGTCATATTAAAGGTATGTCTACACGTTAACACTATTCACAAAATATTTCTATTTCCCCATGATTAACACAGTGAGGTTGTAAGTCATATTAAGGTCTCTCTACAAGTTAACATATTCACAAAATATCTCTATTTCCCATGGCAATACAGTGTTAGGCCACTCATATATGACTTTAGTGTTCAGGGTGGCACAGTGGTAACGCGTTCGCCTCGTATTAAATAAACCCGAGTTCGAACCTGGGTACAGGGTTTTTTTTCCTCTCGCTTTGATCTAGGCCTTACGGTCTGAACATGGAGACTTAATAATGAGACGATAAATCGAGGTCCCGTGTGCCCATGCACTTAGCACACGTTAAACACAGTGGCAACGAAAAGTTGTCATTGAGGAGGAGAGGAGGAGAAGAAGAAAAAGAAGAAAAGAAGAAGAAGAAGAAGAAGAGAAGGAAGAAGAAGAAGAAAGAAGAAGAGAAGAGGGAGGAGGAGGAGGAAGAGGAGAAGAAGAAGAAGTGAAGAAGAAGAAGAATGAGAAGAAGAAGAAGAAGAAAAAGTAAGAAGAAGAGGAGAAGGAAGAAGAAGAAGAGGAGGAGGATGAGGAGGAGGAGGGGGGAAGGGAAGAAGAAGAAGAAAAAAAAGAAAAAGAAGAAGAAAAGAAGAAGAAGAGAAGAAGAAGAAGAAAGAAGAAGAGGAGGAGGAGGAGGGAGAGGAGGAAGAGGAGGAAGAAGAAGAAAAAGAAGAAAAAGAAAAAGAAAAAGAAGAAGAAGAAGAAAAGAAGAAGAAACAAGAAGAACAAGAAGAATAACAAGAAGAACAAGAACAAGAAGAACCAGAAGAAAGGGGTGGTTCAGAAACATTCATTCAACTGTCCTTGAGATAATCGGAGATGGAGACGAGAACGGTCATCCACAATGGACGAGACAGGACAATTGCAGAGATTGAATTATAGGTGAGCCTCAGGTCAGACCCTTGACACGTTGCAGATTGAGCAGAGAAGGAAACCAACGGAGAGAAACAACTTGATGACCGTTATATTACAACTGGGGTGGCGTTCCGATTGGCCGTTTCCCGTTTCGTCTTCTGGTTCGGAACTGGGGTTTTTTCGGAGCTGTGCCAGGGATGCTGATCAACGGGGGTTCAATAGGAATTGTTCGGAAATAATTAAGGGGAGTAATGTCATGGTGTGTGGGAGTGATCCTGCCTAATTCAATCGCTCAAACAGGGGAAGTCACTCTACCATCAGCTCTCGTAGCCTATCGACTCGTGTGTTTTGAGCAGACATACAGCACTTAGAACACCGTGCGTCATTCTAAAAATTATGTCATTTATATTTTTACGTCACATTTTGCAAGTTTTATCAGTTTGTGGCCACTGGCCACCCCTAATTTTTCTTTTAAAAAAATGTTTGCAAAGTCGCTGACTCGCATCCTGCGGTTTCAAGCTTCGACGCCATTGTTGCTATGGTATTTGACCAAGTAATGGAGGTAAACAAATCTAATTTTCACGAAGTGGTCTCACCTAGTTTTTTTCTTCAAAAATCATCTATTCGCCGTAGCCACTACAGTGTCATTTCGCCTTCTTTAATAGACGATTTTCGAGAGAAAAAAAAATAGGGGAGAGCACTTCGTGAAAATTAGAGTTGCTTACCTCTATTACTCGGTCAAATGCCATTGCAACAATGGCGGCAATGGCGTCGAAGCTGGAAACCGGAGGGTGCGAGTCAGCGACTTGCAAAAATGTTTTTTTAGAAACAGGGGTGGCCAGGTGGCCACAAAACTGATAAAACTTGCAAAAAAAGTGACGTAAAAATATAAAATGACATCAAACTTAGAATGACGCACGGTGTTCTAAGTGATGTAAGTCTTACTGAAACACACGAGGCGAGAGCTGGGGATCTACCTGATGGTCAAGTAGAGTAACTTCCCCTGTTTGACCGATTGAATTTTAGACAAGATCACTCCCACACACCATCACATTACTCCCCTTAATTATTTCTAAACAATTCCTATTACAGCGTAAGTGTGTCTTTAGAGAAGAAAAGAGAATCTTATCTCTGTCTCTGTTTTTCTGTTTTTGTATCTCGGTCTCTCTGTGTCTCTGTCTGTCTGTCCTGTCTGGCTGTCTCTCTCACTCTCACACTCTCTCTCTCTCTCTTTTTTTCTCTCGCTCTCTCTCTCTCTCTCATCTCTCTCTCTCTCTCTCTCTCTGTCTCTCTGTCTCTGTCTCACTCCTCTCTGTCTCCTCTTTCTCTCTCTCTCTGTCTCTCTTTCGTCTCTGTCTCAATCTCTCTGTCTCTCTGTCTCTCTCTCTGTCCCTCACTCTCTCTGTCTCTCTCTCACTCTCATACTCTCTCTCTCTCTCGTCTTCTCTCTCTCTCTCTCTCTCGCTCTCATCGCCCTCGCTCTCTTCTCCTCTCTCCTCTCTCTCTCTCTCTCTCCTCTCCTCTCTCTCTCTCTTATCTCTCTCTCTCTCTCTCTCTCTCTCTCTCTCTTCATTCCTCTCGACTCTAAATTGCCCACATTTCAGAAATTTAGG
>CM065704.1:40707754-40710254 GCA_017654935.2 Phymorhynchus buccinoides
GTTGTTTTTTGTTTGTTTGCGTTTGTTTGATTGTTGTTTGAAAATTTCGTTTGATTTCGTTTAAAACTACCTCGTGTATCAAAAGGTCCACGTCTTAGCATACCTAATGTTTTCGTTTTCTTTCTCTCTTTTTTTGCGCACTATGCGAAGGAGGATTTTTGAAAGTTATTACAAAACAATGCTAGCGGTATATAAAAGCTACTGAAGTCAACAACGTAAAGAAACTTCTCTTGGGCACCCGAACAGTATATTTAAAAAACAGAAACAACGAACAACAACAAAAACCACAACACACAGCAACACACACGCACAAAAACACACACACACACCACAACACACACGCACCACACAAACACCACGCTCGAACGCGCGCATGCACCAATACACACCACGCACCACCACAACAAACCCACCACACATACACACACACTCACGCACTTACGCACTTACGCACGCATGCACGCATGCAGCACGCACGTCACCGCACGCACGCACGACGCGCGCACGCGCTCTCAACGCGCACGCACCCACGCACGCACGCAGACCATACAAAAAACAAAAAAAAAAAAAAAAAACGGCACACTCACGCACACGCAACACACACACCCACACAACGCCCACGCACACACACGCACACACTCATGCACACGCACCCGCACGCACACACACACTCCACACTACACACACACAACACACACACACACACACACACAGCACACACACGATATCTTTCAATGTTGCACAGATCTATCTCAAAGCTTTTATCGTTGTTTTCTTGAATCTATTATGCTTCTCATTTCATTTGTTGGTACGTGTTTGGCCCCTTTTTTTGAATGGGTTTAAAACCCAAGGGTGTTCTGAATAAGATTGTGAGTTGGTATCAGATCGGTGGTAGAAAACAAGACGTTTGTGTTTTGTTGTATAACAAATGTGGTATTCCAAAAGACAGGAAAAATCGTAATTATCATGGTTTCAAACCTTCAAGTAGTGTGTGTTTGTGGTGTGTGGTGTGTGTGGTGTGTGTGGTGTGTGTGTGTGTGTGTGTGTGTGCGTGCGTGTGCGTGTCGTGTGCGCGCGGTGCGCGTGCGTGCGTACGTAGTGTTCTTTCATGCGTGCGTGCGGCTTGCGTGCGTGCGTGCGGTGGTATGTGGTCTGTCTGTCCTGTCCGTATGCTCCTATGTGTGTGCTGTGTGTTCCGTGAGAGAGAAGAGAGAGAGAGAGAGAGAGGAGAGAGAAGAGAGAGAGATGAGAGAGAGAGAGAGAGGAGAGACTCAAAGAGACAGAGAGACAGAGACGAGAGAGACCGAGAGAAAAGAGGAGGGAGGCGCATGAAATGTTGGAACGGGAAGGGACCCAAAATATGTAAAGCTTGGGGTGAATTGGAGAGGGTGGGGTGAATAAATGAATGCGAGGATAGAAAGGTGGGAAGGAGGGAAGTTCTTAATGTTTTGATAGTCGCTTGTATCGATCCTAACTATGTCCAACTTCTTGCGAAGCATGATTTGTTGTCCATTTTTTCTTAGTTTTGTTTCCATTTTTAATGCATGCAATTGTGTTTCCTTGAATGTGTTTCCTTGCTTTTATTTTGCTTGTACGACACCATACTGTAAATTCACCTAACGTGATAATAAAGTATTTTTTGACTTTTTAGCTTTTTTTGACACACACACACACACACAGAGGGGAAGCCACACTCACCACACACACACACGCCACACACCACACGCCACACACACACCACAACACAAAACAGCGCACACGCACACACTGCGCACCCACGGTCGCTAGCTACGCACGCCGCGCGCACCACACACACACATCCAACACACACACACACACCACCCACACCACACCCCACACACACCCACACACACACATACACAACCTAGATGTTTATGAGAAAAAAAATTATAGCTGTATTATGGTGTATTCTGCTAAACGGCAGAATAATGATGGAGTATAATATTAATAGAAATGAATTAAGAAAAAAACCTTGTATGAATTAAAATCTTGTTTGAGACTTAAGGGACATACACACTGCATACCGATTTCGATCAGACTGTGACATTTGCAGGTGCGTAACAAGTGATTCGTAGAAGGGGGGGGGAGGTCGTGGGTGGCGGGGGGGGCTGGGGGGGGGGGGGGGGGGGGGGTGGGGGGGGTCGCAGGGGCGGGGGGGGGGGGGGAGGGGTGGGGGGGGGGGGGGGGGGGGGGGGGGCGGGGGGGGGGGGGGGGGGGGTCCGGGTGGTCCGCCCGGGTCCAGGGAAAGTGCATTGTTTCAGGGGTACTGGAAGAGTGCTGGGGGCGGGGCGGGCCAAAGGGGGGGGGGGGAGGAGCCCCATCAGTAAGTGTTGAAATTTAGTACTTCTTTAACCCCGTATCAACCGCGAGCCATATTTCATCCAAAAAGGTTCCATTACATTTACCTGTATAGAGACCAAAATCCATCTGCAGTATCGGGGGATTATTCTGTGACATATAATCCTGTACTTTATTTCCC
>CM065704.1:40722754-40729590 GCA_017654935.2 Phymorhynchus buccinoides
GATGCACCTACACACCCTTGACTGGGTGCAAATCGTTTTCCGGGATGCACACCCTTAATTGGTGGGGTGCACACCCTTAACACTGAGACATGTCTGCCACTCGGCGACATTTAAGCCCCACGTGGCACATTTTGTGCTACAATGTCTTTTACGTTTAGCATTAGACCCCCTCCTTTACCAGGATGTACACCCTTAATTAGTGGGGTGTACACCCTTAATGGGGTGTACACCCGTAACTCGGCGACATGTCTGCCGCTCGGCGACATTAAAATCCCACGTGGCATAATTTGTACTGCAATGTCTTCTACTCTTCTTTTTACACCCCCCCCCCCCCCAATTTTTTTTTTTTTTTTTTAAATTGGAGTGATTCTATACAGTATTTCACGAGATATAGGAGGGTGAAGAAAAACGGAAACATGTCTGCCGCTCGGCGACATTCTATTTCCGAGGGATAATTTATGTACGAATGTGTTATACTCTTAGTGTCACATCCTGACACAAAATTGGAAGGGATTTTGTCTTCTAATTCACGAGATACAGCTTGAACAAGAAATATATAGCGCAAAGAAGGAAATGTCGGTTTTCAAGGTCACACTTCAAGGTCAAGGTCAGCATGGCGATAATTTATGCTCGGATGTTTTCTACTCTAGGTTATACAGTACCACACACAATCTGAAGCGCTTCTGTCAAGTACAAATGTGGAAAATATGGCTTAAAACCCAATTTGTAGACCCCTACCACTTTCAAGGCCTACCGATCTCCCTGACCTTGACCTTGACCTTGATCGGTATGTCCATCATCAGAACGGGCATAAGCCAAAGTACCTACATGCCACATTTGAAGACTCTAAGACCAACGGTGTGGAAGTTATGGCCCCTTACAGATTTTCGGTTTTCAAGGTCCTATGCCAAGGTCAAGTTCAGGATGGCAACACATTTGCGCGGATGCCTTCCTCTCATGATGACACACCACCACACAAAATTTGAAGTGATTCGGTCAAGCGGTTCGGAGATATCCTTGGGACAGACAGAAAAAAAAGAGACAAAAAAGAAACATACACGAACGAAAATTATACTCCTTTGCGATCGTAGATCGACAACAGGACAATAAATGGGTTGGTTACATCGTTGATCTCAATGTTATGTGTAGCTAAGGAGGGCAATTACTAGGCTTGCACTAGTATTAGTCCGTCTGTCAGTCAATAAGAGAGAGAGAGGGAGGGGGATAGACAGAGGGAAGAGTAGAGACAGACAGACAGAGTAAGAGAGAGATGAGATAAAAATGAGAATGTAAATTAGACATAACCACACCGCAACAGGGAGTTCGACGGAGGAAGGAGGAGAGAGAGAGGCAAGTCTAGGGTAATCTAACTAATTAGTGGAGATGTCATTGCGTTCGTCCGCAGAGTAATTACGGTCGGATCTTCGTAGTACCCTTTCGTACCCTTTTGTGTTAGTAGGGAGTAGAGACGAGAGAGGAGACCTCTTTTTAGTCCTTTGCCGAGTCTACGCATCGCAAAGGATTGATGTTTTCGTTCGTTATATGTCAGTTTGTCTTCTTCTAGATCTCCTTCTATAATTTAGTATATAGTGGGAACCGCTTGACCGAATCGCCTTTGTGGTGGTGTGTCTACATGAGAGAGGAAGGCATCCGCACATACATTATCGCCGTCAAGAGGGGCTTATATTTTCCACATTTGTACTTTTGCGCTTCGGATTGTGTGTGGGAGACTGTAATACTAGAGGAGAGAGAAAATCCGAGTTATAGAGAAAAGAGAGTATAGAGTTATGATGAGAAGCTGATCTTAGACATTGTAGTGTGAGAGTGAGAAACCAAATTTTCCTTCTTTGCGTTATAGTTTTCTTGTCCAAGAGAGTATCTCATGAACCAGAGAGAGAGAGAGGGCTTCAAATTTTGTGTGGGGATGGGGGGGGAAGAGTAGAGCACATACATATAAGAGAAGCTGATCCCTCGAGAAAGTAACGGAGCAGCGGCCGAGCGGCAGACCTAGCTCTCGTTTTTCTTCGAGCGCGCTCCTAGATCTCGTGAAATACTGTTAGAGGAATCAGAGACAGGGAATTTTGAGTGGGTGTGTAAAAAGAAGTAGTAGTAATACAAAGCTGTACAAATTATTCCAGAGTAGGAATTTTAGATGTCGCCGCGTAGTTAGACATGTCTCCGGAGATAGAGCTCTTGTACATCCCTGTAAGTGTAGCATACACCCCACTGATTAAGGAGTGTGCATCCCGGTAAGAGAGAGAGAGATGCTAAAAGTAAAAAAAATCCTAGAGACACAATGTGCCACATGGGGCTAAAATTTCGCCGAGTGGCAGACATGTCTCAGTATTAAGCTGTGCACACCCCACGAGATTAGAGGGTGTGCAGATTGAGTAAGAGGATTTGCACCAGAGAGGGGACCAGTTCAAGAGTTTTTAGGTGCATCACCCAATGTGGAGAGGAGAGACGGGGACCTAAGATGTGAGTAGGGAAGCGGAGAGAGAGAGGGCGGGGCATTAGAGAGCGTAACCGAGAAAGGACATGTCTGAGTGCTCGTGAGATGAGAGTGTTTAAAAACTGGTAGACGTCTCGGAGACAGAGTATCATTGTTGCTCTATTCCCATTTCGCCTTTTTTACAGAAATTGGAGAGAGCTGGATTTCGGTTGAGTAGAGAGACTGTAGACGTTTAGAGAGTAGAAGTGTTTCCCCCTCCTTATGTTGCCTCTTAGAGGTATTTAGGCAGAGTGTAAGTTAGAACATTTAGAGTTATTTGTAAGGAGTAGTGTGTGAAGAGAGTGGCCCATGCTGTTGTGTGAACGGCCAGCCGCCCAGCCACTTTGCCTGTTGAGTAGTCATAGAGAGATCTGTGCACAAGTCTTCTTTTGGAGGAGTAGGGCAGAAGTGAGGCTCCCCCTCTGACCCTTTCCAATGGAAACGGTTCTCTGAGTACCTGCCCCGGGTTTAGATGAGCCTCGAAAGGGCTGTTTGTACTTTGGCTGTCGAGTGAGATGCTGGAGGACGAAGTTAGACCTCCTATGACTTGTTAGAGTAGAGATCACGTGAGAGAGTGTGTATAGAAGCAGTCATGCAGTTATAACGGAGGGCTACGGGAGTCGTAGAGAGTCTGGTGACGATGGGGTGAGTCGTCCAACCTCTGCAGAGTAAGTTCCTATCAGGAGGTAGACAGGAAGCCGAGGGTTTGATTGTGTGAGATGGCGTGAGTGTCCTTGAGAAGGGTGATGATCGTGTCCAGGCAGAGAGAGAGAGGCGATCCCTGCAGATGGTGTTGCTCTCTACCGCCAGTACTCGTAGGACATGGCCCAGGGCTGTGACCACATCATTACTCAGCTTCTGCCTCAGGTCGCTGGCAGATATAGAGCTAGAAGAAGAAGAAATCGCTTAGGCTTGGGAGTAGAGGGCAGAGCGAATCAGTACAGGGACAGACAGCCTGGACAGGGCCGTGCATAGGGAGATGCGCATGTTATGGGTTGTTGGCGGGTACTGCTGAGTGTATGGTCAGATTCTGGCCTTTGTCAGGACTTATGTTTATTCTTCAGTGCCCGTTTTTTCTACCTTAAAGTGTTGTATTATGTGACGGGACTGTCATTGTCTCCAAATTGACAGCCTCCTTCATCACTCTTCCCCCTTAAAACTGGTATTATTTTGTAAAAAATTTAAGCCTTCAATGTCTCAGAATTTGTTTTTTTCCCTGCCCGGCCTTTTCTCGTTACTCAATGTTAAGAAGCACACCAATTCATGTGTCCCATTGTGAAGGCTCCCTGCCTTGCTGAGGTCGGGAAATGTCCCACTTTGGCCCCATTATTTTTTGAAATTATTTCCATGTCCAAATTTGGGGGCTCCATTTGGGGGGGGTCCTTGTCATTATTGTCCTCTGTGTTACTTTCATCTTGTCTCTCGTATGATCAACATGTGTAGTTTGTTTGTTTTGAGACGTGAGTCAATAGGAGCAAAGACCGCATATTGTATCTATTCCTTAAACCGTCTCACGCCCGAACTAAGCTTATTCGTATTCGTACCTCGTATTGTATTCTCTATCTCTCTCTGAAGTCGTTTCCATAATCACACACGTGATCTGCTGCTTTCAACATCGGTCTTCTTCTCGTACGCACGGCTGTGCTTGTGTACTTGTTGCGGCTTCTTTATAATATAGGGGGAAGACGGGGTAAAAAGCAGCGCATGGACCGCCCCGGGTAATTAAGCCCCTATTGCTCTTAATCTATTTCAATATTGAAAATTTAAGTCAAATTTGATTTTTGAGGGGGGGAATGTTAGACATTAACGCTCGTCGATTTGTGTCTTACATGTGAGACTGCGCTTTTTCTTCCGTTCAAGAGATATTGGCGGGCTTCTATACCGCCCATGTCATTATTGTACCCAGTCTTATTATTATTATTTGGCTTTAGGGGAATACGGGTAAAAAGCGCATGGGCGGGTAAGAAGCCCACCCCAATAATTATCTCATGAACTAAAGAAAAATTCAGCCCAATTTGCCCATGGAACGAAATGCTAAACATTGAACTCACTCGTCTCGATGGGCTAAACATTACGACTAGATATTTTGGCTATGCTTTCTATGAGTACAATTGGGCATGGTCTTCTTACCTAACTAGGACCCGCGGCCCTATTGGCGTGTTTAAACCCCGTCTTACCCTAATTAATAATGCACGCTATGTGCATTTCTATTGACAGGTGGGCTGCAAGATCCTGGCCTTCCTCAGACTGTACCTGAAGAGCGCCACCTACGTGTGGATGTTCTGCGAGGGATTCTTATCTACCTCAGGCGCGGCTGCTGGCGAGGCATGCTCTAGGTATGCCCCCAGAGAGAGAAGAGAGAGAGAGGGAGGAGAGACAGTCTCGAGAGAGAGAGAGGAGAGGTACAGAGACAGAGACAGAGACTCGCAGCTAGGAGAGAGAGAAACAGGAGACAGAGAAAAAGAGAGACAGAGACAGAGAGAGACACTCAGAGAGAGACTCAGAGACAGGGAGACTCAGAGATGGATGAGTAGAGCGAGAGTAGGTGGGAGAAGTAAGAGTAGAGAGAGAGAGAGATACAGAGACAGAGACAGAGACAGGAGAGAAAGAGTTAGAGAGGAGAGAGTTATGTAGAGTAGGGGAGTAGTGAGCAAGAGAGCAGAGAGGGAGACGAGAGAGAGAGAGAGAGAGGGGGAAGAGGGGAGAGGGAGGGGGAATGAGAGAAAGAGAGAGAGAAAGAGACGGAGAATGAGTGAGAGCGAGACGAGTGCTGTAGTAGTTAGAGGACGAGAGTTAGAGTTGATGAGAGAGAGATCCGAGGGGAGAGGGAGAGGGAGAGAAGAGAGAGAGATAGAGGGGAGTAGGGAGAGGGAGAGAGAGAGTATGATAGAGAGAGTATATAAGGAGAAAGAGAGAGAGAGAGGAGAGAGAGGAGATGAGAGAGAGAGGGACGAGAGGGAGAGAGAGAAGAGAGAGAGAGAGAGAGAGGGAGTAGAGAGAGAGGGAGAGAGATAGAGCGGAGAGTGGAGGGAGAGAGAGTAGAGATGGAGTATAAGGTAAAGAGAGAGAGGCAGAAAGGGAGTAGAGAGAGAGGAGGAGAGAGAGAGGGGGAGGGAGGTGTAGGTATGGAATTAATGAGATGAGAATGGAGATTAGAGATTAGAGTAGTAAAGAGAGGTAGGGAGTCGAGAGAGGGAAGATTGTGGGATTTTATGGTGAGAGAGGTCTATAAGAATATGAGTAGAGTGTTATAGTAGAGAGGGAAGGGGACGAGAGAGAGACAGATGAATCATAAGGTAGTATAGTTATGTGAGTAGGGAGCTGTATCTTGTCTGTCGCGCGTGTACACACACGCACGCACCGCAGCGGCATGCTATAACACACATACAAAAAAGAAAACACATCATTACTATAAGCACACACAGCGCACACACATTACATACTGCACCCCACACCACACGTCGCGCACCTCAGCAGCACAGCTGACATAGGCTTTACTACACTCGTCTGTTTCCTAGATAACATACTTAGTCAGCGCGTCGCCACCATACTCGGCGTGGCAATGCAGGCAGGAAAATTACAACATACGACATCATTGCAGACACGTACATGCTTATAAAACTTTAGCTGCTCTCTCTCTCCGTGCGGCTCGGATTCTCTTCTTGTCATCGTAGCGCTCCTTTCTCGTCCAGTCTCCTCTGTCTCTCAAATCAGTTGAAATTATCTCTCGTTCCTCTCTCTCGCTCTCTCTGCTCTCATCATTCCATCGTCTCTCTTCATCGTCTATCTCTTCTCTCGCTCTCTCTCTCTCTCTCTCTCATGCTGGGTAATGGCGAGTGGATGGAAGGTGAATCTCAGGGAGCTGTGAGAATAATCGCCGATTTACTGTTTCGGTGGACTGTTTTGCTGTCATGCTGTGAACACTAAGTGTCTAAGAGTCTCCATGGACCGAAGCTAGGCAGTAATGGTCGACCTAGGCGTTGTGGAGAGCCGCTATTGGAATTTTCAGTGGTAGGATTCATTCTAGGCTCCAAAGTAGGTCACGTTTTACATCGTGTTCGTAAGTGCTGCCCATGTGAGCATGATACTAGACAATGAATTGTTTACGACGAGCGATGTTTTGGCTATTTGTTGGGCTCTTTTCTTGCTTTGAGTGAAACAGTTGTTCATAGCACTCAAAACATCAAGGATACCGATTAGGCATTGATCGATTTCAATCATAGCAACAAGGAACCAGTCTGTATGAAGTGTGAAACGTTGGGTGGCTATGACAGCAAGCACAGTTAGCCAGGCACGTGTTTTCCGTGTTGTTATCGGCATGCCTGCGCATTGCACGCCTGTTCTT
>CM065704.1:40730090-40746500 GCA_017654935.2 Phymorhynchus buccinoides
AGACAAAACTCGCCGTGATCACAAGCAGTCGTTTGTAAGAATGCACATGTTGGTCACGTACACGCTTATTTGGCTTGTAGGCCTACATGTTACTTCGTGAATTAGGCTAAGAAAACGTCCATTTCCCGTAAAAATGAGGTTACCTGGGAATGTTTTCAATTCGTCTAGGGCTGTGGGCCTAGTATCAGAATTAGTAGAGTAGCCGCTGATGTATAGTAGTCTACTGTACATCCCTGTAGTAAGCCTATGTATTAGGGTAGGACTAAAGCCCTCAAGCTTTTTGGCAGTCCCATGTCGTCTTCTTCTGTTGGTGACCACTTCTTTATATAGGGAGTGATTGTACACACTTTAGGGGGTGACCATAGAGAAGGATCAGAGAGAGGAAATACACCCTATCATAAGAGTGATACCATAAATAAACAGGCCGGATCACAGACCTTTGAAGGGGGGGGGTGCTTAGAAACGTTGTTTAGCGGGGTCCATGCCGCCTGGCCCCGTTTTGGTCCTAGGGTTCAACCCTGTTGTGTAGGCCTGCGAGAACGAGTTTTTCAAACGTTTTTAAAACTTTTTGTGGCATCTCCTGTGAGCTCAAACAGACTTCTTTAAGAGCGTTTATCAGTTGTTTTGCACCTTGCTTAGTTTGCAGTCTATACACAAAAGACGATAACGCATTATCTCCTTTGTCCTGTTGCATTCTTTTTTTGACAGCCAGGGGTGAGGGGGTGCTGGCAGCACCCAACGAGCCCCCGTTATATCGCCTTCCCTGAGCATTTTTTTTGACCGCCGAGGTGGGTTGCTGCATCACCCAAAGCCATCCCCCCCCCCCCCTAGATCCGGCCCCTTCGAAGCGTAGCATCAACTTGGATTAAATTTCTTTGATCAAGGTGTAATACGGTTGAATTTCCTATTATCACGCAGTTTTAATCAATGTTCTAAATATGTTGATACATTTGGATTATTATATAGACATTTTTGAATGTAGTTAGTTATTGGGTTCACATTTTTACTTTTAGGTCCACTGTTTCAACAATGTAGGTTTCTAATGTTGTTTTATATCGCTTAACTAACCACCATTACATATGCATTTCTTGTTATATCATTTGTCCCGTATGTCAAGAATCATCCCGTGACATTGTTTTCCACAACGGTGTTCTTTCTTCTTCGTTGCTGGCGTTTCCACATCATACTGATTATTTTGCCACGGAACGGGGAGGCTCGATCAACCAATCCTGCCGTAGAAATGGCCTCAAGTAGGCCAGATACCAGAAAGAGAGATAGGGGAGAGAGAGAGAGATAGAGAGAGAGGAGAGAGAGAAGGAGAGGGTAAGCTGGTTCTGTTGTCTTACCCTGCTTAAGGACTCCAGGGATCATCCCAACCGGCGAGAAACACTTGCTACCCATAGTGGTACAAATGCGCGGTCAGCCAGGGAACATTACGTGTGTGACCGTTTGTGATTGCCCCGCCACGTGGCAGCCACACTCGCCTTTTCGGCGGATATCCCATGAATAATCAACAGACCATAAATACCTTAAGGGAAAAGGTATTAGATAAAGGTCTGTTTTCTACTTCATATTTCTGCATTTCTTACACACGCTTTGAAGTCCCTTCTTTGAATCTTTTCAATACTCTGCTTGATTTTTTTATTTTTCGGTACATATTTATTGTTTCGCATTCTCTACATGTGCCTTATCAGTGCTTTAATATGTTTGGGTAAATATGTCACAATCAAATATTAATAATGGCTTTGGATATGTGCATCAAAAAGAAATCTGTATTAAATATAACTCCCAATCCTTCTCATTCTCACATGTTTATTAAAGAAACATGTACATACGTTCGTTCTTGGTCATATCGATATTCTTTGTATGGGTTTTTATACCAGCCTTCATACCTTGCCTTTATCTGTATTAAATCTCCTTCCCATTTAAGTATCCCCAATCCTGTAGTTTGTTTAAATCTGCTGAAGTAATTGACAGATACATGATTTGTTTAAACATTTTTGTATCATCAGCAAATATTCTAGCATTGGAGATTCTAATCCACACTCAGGAAGATCGTTTTAATAAAAAAATAGTAAAAGAGAATAGGCTAAGGATACTACCCTGAGTTTATGTTAGCAATAGGCTTTTGTGTATTTTGATTTCGAAATCACGGGGGGGGGGGGAATTTTTTTTAATGCCTCCAAATTTGTGGGAGTAGCCTACATCACGCTTTTATATTTTGATCGATATGAGATGCATTATTACATGCAGTCTCAATTGAAAGGTTCTTCCTGCCGTCGTAATTCTATTCGTGAAATTGTTTTAGTGGAACGAGTATTCTCTCCTTTCTTCCTTTAATCATCCGCCTTCGTCGTGTCGAAGGATTCTGTTCTGTTTTGTTTTTTTTCTTTTTAAGTTTGAAATTAATGCCTTAGAATTATATCTTCTGTCATCAATCCAAGACTACCCTATATTTATAATAATAATACAATTTGATAATAATATATAATAATAATAACATCCTCTTAGTTTATGAATCAGTCTTGCATGTGAAACAGTGTCAAAGGCCTTGCAAAAGTCTAAATAAACAGCATCAACGGGTACACCATAATCGACTGAGGACATCCAATCATGTATTGTTACAAGTAATTGCGTGACACATGAACGACTTTTATAAGTAAATCCAAATGGATCATTTGAAAGTAAGTCATTGTCTATTAAATGTTCACACAATGAGTCCCGAAAACCCCCTTCAAATATGTTGCATACGACTGATGTCAAACTGACTGGGCGATAATTTCCTGCAATACTCTTGTCACCTTTCTTAAAAATGGGTTTGACCTCCGCCTCTTTCCATTTAGTTGGTAGTTTACCCTCCATAATGGATCTAATCATCTAACAAGTAGGTCAAATGGTAAAGTTAGCGGTTCAGATGCAAGCTCTTTAAGAACTCTGGGATGCATTTCATCAGGGCCAGGGGACTTGTCAATCTTTAAGTCCTTTAGCGCTTTATGCATCTCATCTTGACTTACAGTAACTGTATTTATCTCTGTAATATAATTCTCATTTGTCCTAGATTTCTTGTACACTTTCTTTTCAAACTCAAATTTCCTCTGTCTGTCGTGCTTGCTATCTGGAACTCCGTCGCATTGCTTTTGTTCGTCATCTTCTCTCTGAAGACGCCACCAAAACTCTTATGCCTTTGTTCTCTCTCGCTTAGACTACTGCAATTCCCTTCTTGCGAACATTTTCAGCTGATTATCTTTGTTCAATAATTAATTGCAGTCATGATAAAGGCCATTATCTAATAGGACCCCCCCCCCTTATGTAGTGCAGTACACTGCGGCATTTGTCACAGTCGTGGTTCATTGCGTTTTCCCGTGGAGGGGTGGGGGTGTAGAGGTAGGGGTAGGGTTATTATTTCAAAAAGATAATTATCTGAAAAGGTTAATAAAATACAGCTTTATGTTTCGTAAGACAAGGCAAAAACGGAAAAATTGAATTAACCGAGAAATGCAGGAGTGGTGTGCAAATCTGTCGCTCGTGCAAATCTGTAGCTCGCTACTATGAGAGTCTGTATTTGCGACAACCACAAATTTCACTTTTTCTGTACTTGAACTGTTTTCTAACCCTAACCCTAACCCTATCCCTAACCCTAGAAAAAGTGAAATTTATCCACAGTGGCATTTGGCTACTGAACCCTACTGGGAATACCTTCTTTGTTGCCTTGTGATGAGTTTTATGTCTAGTACAGTCGACCCCCTCACACCACCCTCAAACGACCGGACCCCGGGCGTGTGGGCGTGCCCTCTGATTTACTTACGACCTCCCCGTCGGCCCTCTTGGTTAAGACCGAAAATTAAACGGATCGTTTTCTTTCTTCAAACTTGCGAGTTTACGTGTTTGAACCCTCCTCGGTTTACGACTGGTGTTCCGCCCTCTAAACAATACTTAACGCGTATTTCCCCCACTCCGTGGAGGTCTGTTGATATTACGACCGTTGCAGACACAGTTTCTGACAATGTCCTTGTTATAGCATTCACAAAAAAAAACTGTATGATATCTAGCGTGACGAAGAAACGTAGATTATCTTGTAGCTCCCTCTCTTTCCTCGTCCCACTATTCGATCCGAGTTCTCCCTCCTTTCTCTTCTCATGGATCTCTCGGACTCACTTATCTTCTCATCCTCTGCGCTATATGTGTCTGCATCTATTTCGTTCTTCCTCACGTCTCCTCCTCTCTCTCCGATGATCTTCTCACGTGTCTCTCGGCCTCCAGTTTGAAGCGCCCAACCCAACGTGCAACAGCTGCGTGGGTACAGTACACTGTTGTGAGTTAAATGAAATGTCCAATCTCATCCTGTCACAATCTCCTCGCAATGAGGGTCCGATCACTATCGCGATTCTCCGATCTCGCGAGACGTTCAGTCTTGTCAATCTCTTTCTCCTCTTTCGACATCTTTTTCTCCTTTTTTCTCCTCTTCTTTCTTTCTTTCCCTCTTCGCTCGGTGTTCTTCTAGGCTAGTGAGTCTCTAAACTTCCTAATCCTGCCTGCTTTTCCTTTCCTCGTGGCTCCTCCTGAACGCTAATTTCAACCAAACTTTTCGCTACTATTCTCCGGATGTTTCATTCAAGATCCATGGGCGGAGAAAGCAGCAGTGTAGCGATGACATATATAAAGTAAGACCTGTGGATTCTTACTTCCCAATCTTTTGAGCAACGGGGTGAAGTAGATGAGGGAGACATCTGCTAGATGGCTGTTAATGTCATAGGTACTAATGTACTGTGGAGCTGCAATGCGACTATGGCGGTGAAAGGGTCACTCCCTCCTCTAAGACAAGTTATCCCCACAGAGCCCCCCCGGCTAGGACCTTTATTTATAAATAAGCTGAAGACCAGTGTGTGTGTGTGTGGTGTGTGTTGGTGTGTGTGTTTGTGTCGGAGGTCGCGTGGCGGGGATTGAGTCCGATGTGGGTGTGGGGGGAAACTGTCATCCTAATGGTGGTTTGCGTCTCTCTCTCCCCTCTTTTTCATTTTTCCCCCATCCCACTCCCCCCCACACAAGAGAATTTGTTAAATTAAAAAATATCCACAAACATACAAAAAATCGGTAACGGCACATGACATTGAACCTTTTTATAAATTGTGATGCTTTGATATAAAACTATAACACCATCTTGTAAAAAAAATGCTACAAGAGATCGTCAAACAACAAATATACGTGCTGCTTAGCCTCAATCACACCTTAGACCCTTTGCATATCAACAAGGCCAGGGTCAATTTTAATCCTTGCCTACAACACCACTCGCATGATGGTGGAAACAGTGTGTAAGCCAAGAACTTCTGATATTATCACACTTTCTTTCTAGCTTATTTAGTCATAGGGGGTCAGGGGGTGCGTAGCATTCCGGGCCATGGGCCTGCCCCCCCCCCCCCCCCCCCAAGAAAAAAAAAAAACAAACGCTGCGTTTGGATGATGGGATTCTTCTAAACGTCCATTTCATTTCACAAATGTTTATTAAAACACGGATAATATAGCTAGAAAGGGATAGAAGGTAATAGCAAAGCCCACCCGATTAATCCACAAGGGATTACAAGACCAGAAAATCCAGGCTGCATAAAAAAAAAACAAAACACCATAAAAGCACGCATGCTAACAGTACTGAAGCCTCGACCTCCCTCCCTCTCTGAAGAACGTCCGAGGCAGCAACTTGTCTCAGCAGTCAGCGCGTGTGTTTCTACAGGATAGCAAGCTGAGGGCGGCATTCCTCTGCACTATTCCCCAGCGAAAAAGTTTTTGCCTCCAGCAAATATATAAAGCGTCGCAAGGATGATCAAACACTTCCACCAAGCATGAAGGCCTTCCAGGTCCTAGCTAAAAAACAAGTCATGAAACCACATTCCTTTCCCCGAAAAGTCCGCGGAGGTGGATTTTTTGTGTCCAAGTAATGTCGAACAGATAGCATATGGTAGCTCTTTCTTTATTTCCCTTTTCTCTTCTTTTCCCCCCTTTTATCCCCCTTCGCTCCGTTCTTTTTTCCTCCCCCCTTTCCTTCCCTATCCTTCCCCCCATTGTCTCATCTCCTTTCCCCCCCCCCCCTTCGTGCGGATGAACTGCTGCGGAGTTGGAAACCATTTGTCACGAGGCCACCGTCAATGCACAGGCTCTATTTTCCAGCGCATTTACCATCAATGCTGATCAGATCTCTCCATCTAGAGTAAGAAGAAAAAAGAGCCTGCCCCACTGACCACTAAAAATTAGATTATCCTCCCACCTGTCCTGCTTGTTGCTGGAAGTGGGGCCTGTTCCTTCCCTGGCTGAACCTTGGGGAGTTTAATGGTCTTAAAAAAAAAAAACAAAAAAACCCAGTGCAAGTTGAGTGTTTCCTCATCAGTTCTATGTTTTCTGTAGGTTACATGCGCACTCCATAGTTTTCCGTCGCAATATTGCCAGCATTGGCACCTGCGACGTAACTTAATCCTGATACGTAAATAACTTGGCACCCAGACCTAATAACAGAATCGAAAGAATATGCAATCAATTTGGCATAGTTTTAAAAAATCTTGCGCTCATGATGAAAGTGGATGTGTTTTTCGGTTTTGCTTCGTCAACAAACCACCTACAGCCATAGACGTTGCACATGGCCTGACATGTGATTCAAAACATTAGTTCATTTAATAAGATAAGAAGTAAGAGGACGAGTAATACAAGATAGATCGCATTGATCTGTTAAGTGTTTTGAAAACTCGAGTTCCCTTGACATTCAAGAGCTGTTTAAATGAGACTGATATATATATATAGGTATTGGTTGTGATTATACTTCTTATCTTCAATCTATCTTCTTCTCTCTTTCTCTAACTTTTCGACAATAAGTGGAAGGGTGTGCTGTTGTGTGGGTGTGTGAACAGGGTTTCCAAACACAACACAGTCCACTTGCATGCACCTGCCTGAAAACAAAAAGGGAATTTATTTTATGACAGCCACCACATTCCAAAACTTTCCTTTCATTTAATATATAGTCCTATTCTCAATGTCATCATGCCAAGTTTACCTAAGAAGGACAATGCGGATCGTAGATTCACGACATTATTCTTATCACGGACAGGGCTCCAATGCTTCATTTTTACATTTTCTAAATATCATCAGCTTCTGGGGGGTGCTTGCCTTTAACCAGACCCCCCAATCCCCCCTCCAAAAAAGTCGTTCCAATATTTGTTTACCCAGCGTCGCCACATGCCCACACAACTGATATCCATGATCTCTCTTTGTTTTAATATCGACGCAATATGTGAAGTGCGTGTTTGAGGGGGATGGGTAGGTAGGTTGATTGGAATCAGAGCCTGACCACATTTTACAGGGCGTGCTACGCCCCTGTAGTAGCCTACTTATCCGGCCGTCGGAAGAAACTGTCTCGATGTTGAATCACTTGCCCGCCACTATAATAAATTTTGATCCCTAGTATACCTGATGATGACACGTAGTACATCGCGGGGGGAGACGGAGGAGATTATTTTAACGTCCAATGGTCATAGACCTCGTGGACAAAAAAAATCCAGCTGTACCACGCCCCTTTAGTAGTGCTACAAAACGAACGCTAGTTTATTGCTGTGGGTTAGGGTTTCTGTCATGTTTGGTTCTTACGTCGCGTGGGGGGCCTGTCCAGTGATATGCAAAATAACTAGAGACGTTAAAGGAAACGCTAAACCACCAGAACCGCGTGGCAGCGATTTTTCGGGTCCAGTGACCTGGATTTTCGAAAACTTCTGGTCTACATTAATCCTTAGGTAGGCCCTCTCTTATCAATCCTGCAAGCAAAATTGAGTGTCCTAGGTCGCTCCTGCGTTCAAACGTTATCGTGGCCAGGTGCTACATAGATTTTGGCGTCCTGTTACCTTTTGAAGCTTTCACTTGGTTTTGTATTTGGCGGAGATTTCTTAGTACCCTATCCGCATGAAAAATTTGAGCGTCCCTAGGTCCTTCTGTTCAATCATTATCGTTTTTCCAGTCGCAGCAGGTGCTCCTTCGGGCCATTTTCCGGGCGGCCAGTGACCTGGCATTTGACCTATGACCTCTTCAATTTTTTTTAAAAAACTGAGGCCTAGATATATGTAGTAACCCTATCCGCAAATGCAAAAAGGAAAAAAGCGTCCTAGGTCCCTCCTCCGTTTATATCCGTGCCAGGTGTTTTCGGCAGCAATTTTCCGGCTCCAGTTCAAGTTACCTTGACCTTATGACCTTCATGTTTCACACGGGGGGGACGTTGGCCTAGTATTCTAGTAACTGATCCGCATATGCAAAATTTTGAGCGTTCCTAGGTCCCTGTCGTCAAACGTTGCGTGTTAACTAGATAGATAGATAGTCGTTTTCAAGAGATCCCTGAAAACATTTACCAGCTTCGTCTCATTCAACTTCTTTTCCATTCGCGGGCTGGTAAAACACCGATCACAAAAGCCCCCCCTCTTTTGAATATCTTATTTTTTTCCATTTCCCAACACAAGAGCCTAAAAATGCAGAGAGATCAATAGGCTTAATGAATTAAATAGACAAGCTTTGTCCTGTAGGTACCCAATGAATGATGGCCAATTGTAATTTTAGAACCAAAAATAACCACACATCAGCAGCATGGGGTGGATTTTTTTGGTCTTTTTTTAATGTTTCTTTCCTCATTCTTTTTTTTGAAGGGAGGGGGCGTCTGGGACATCCTTTTAAAACCACCGCCTCCAGTTAACCGCCTCTGCCCATGATATCCCAATTTTTTAAAATGAAGCAATCGCCATCGTTGAAATCACCGCGGTCTATAAACCCCACCTAACGATTTCCTCGTTATAATTGTTATTTTTTTTTCCGTTTTTTGCTTTCTTAATCCCTTGTTAGATCATAGGGCCTAACATAAAAGACTGTAATTTTAGGAACCTTTTAAAGCTAATAACCCTTTGGAGTCTCTTGCTAACCCATTCCCCCTAAACCGTAAACACCCTACCCCTAAACCTCCCAACCCTATAAGACGGAAAACACTCAACGGGAACGCACAACTGTGACCAAAGATCGCGGTGTACAACTCTGCAGTAACATACTCGGGGTGGATAGTGGGTAGTTTTACGTAACGTAATCCAAAAAGTAGGGTGTGTCGCCCCCTTGAAAATTGTTTTTTTTCTAAGAAAAAACAAGTGCTTTTATGTCTGGTAAGACAGGCAACAACGGAAACACATATACAAATTGAATCCTAGAAAATGCCAGCGTTTGGGTACCTCTTATACACAACTAGTTGGACCCGCAATGACTACGTGGCAACGCCCAAACTTTAGGCGATAGACGTCAATAGTGGTGCAGTCGTGAGTTGTGATCCCCACCCACCCCCCCCCCCCCCCCCGTGCGCGTGTGGTTTGAAAACGCAGTGATAATAATCCTTGATATATCTAAGGACAAAATGTGCGTGCGCCCCCATTGGCGCATAGTTAAGTGTTAGAATTTAAGATCGTATATCATCTGTTGTCCATAATGAGGTTTTGTTGTTTTTTTGTTCTTGGCTTGAAGAGAATTTTTTTACGCTCCTTGTTAGCCGTCAAATTTAATTGTTTTGTGTTTTTTCTATATATCTTGTGTTTTAAATCTTGTGGCCGTAAGTGGGTTCCTCCCCCCGCGGCGACCCCTCTTTCTGTATCTAAACCCCCCCCCCCCCCCCCCCCCCCCCCCCCACCCTCTCCCCTTTTCATTTCTTCTCCTCCTTCGACCGGTCCAACCCGCGTCCAAACCCGGGACCCGCCGCCGCCCCTTTAAATTGCCGCGTCAGCTTCAAACGAACGCCGATTAAAAGGCATTTGTCCCTCTTTGAGAAAGCCCGAATTTAAAAAACCCCTCACCCTGTCAAGCATGTACCCACCTACCGAGGTTATCTCCCTTTTACCCCCCCCCCACCCCGCGGCAACCCGCCGAACCCCACCACGCCCCACCACTATCGCTCTCCGTTCCCCATCAACGAGATAGTGATATCACAACAGCGTCAGGGCTCCCCTCCCTTTTGCGAAGACGATTTCTTTCCTTCCCCGGAATGGGTCGGCACATGTAGGAGTACTGCGGCGTGTGATTGTTTTCGTGAATACTACTAGTATTCATAAAATTATTAAGCATTCATCTTGCTTGACGTGTCCAATTTTGCTATAAAAAAAAAAAACCAACCACATACAGGCTTTTTCAATTGTTTTGAAGTGAAGGATCTATAATTGGAGTAGTTAGAAAAAGTTTTCCTACAAGCACGCTGAAACCTACTGGAGCAACATTGCAAGACGATCAACAAACCCCCTACTCCCAGCCATCCAGTCTTATAAAAGCCCAACTAGGCATCCGTGGGCAGGAAGATTTATCCCCCTGACATCACCAAGTCCCCAATACGGGAACCCGGCCAAGGAGAACGCCCCCGCAGAAGCAACCACGAAATCCGCGAGGAGAACCACGCCGACAAAACCATGCCCATCCCAACGAAGCCTAACCGGAAGCGACTGAGCTATTATTTTCTCATCTGATGAGCAAGCCCAGCAACCCGGAGGGGCACTATCGCAACGATACTTACAGATAGAGAAAATCCTAAACGGAGGAAACTTGACAACAGCTAAGGTCCAAGCGGACGCGCGCCCATCATTTGAACTTCCTCTCCGCGGACACTGAAATAATTAGTAACCCTTACCCGCTTGGGGCTAACTTTATTACAGGGAAGACAAAAGTCCCTTGTTAAATCCTTTGTCGTGATTCATTGTTTTTCTATTCATATTTTGTTTTGGCTGCCATCGAGCGCTTTAATATTATTAATTGTTGCATAATCTTATGCGAGATTTTGTGAGTAAATAAAATACAAGTGATCAAAATAATCTCGGAACCCTTTGTCAGGACCTGATGAGAGTGGGGTCTTGTAATTTTCATCATGTAAACCCTACTTGCTCTCCTGTCCTGCCACTTAGAGGCAAATCACCACTTTTATATTTCTTACATATCATAAACGCGCCAGGTCGTCTCGACCCGGGCACAATATAAATTTATTAGATGAAACAGGGGCCGGAAAAGTTGCTCATCTCCCATAACCCTAGAGAAGTGGGCTAAAGGCAAATTTTCTATACTTGAAAATTTAACACGGACTAAAGTCCTTCCTAGAAGGCTTAGCCTTGTAAACCCATTACCATCGTCTCAACATATCCAGACAGATTTGTAAGAATAGGCATTGCCTAAATCTTCAATTCATTGTTTAAATACGTTTTTCAATGTTCAGTGTGTGCCTCAGGCGTTTACCCCGTTCCCCCCGTGGGTAGAAAGGTCTGGCAAGGTTTGGGGTGTGCTCCTGTCTTCTATCTATATTTTGGTGCTGGTGCTGCGGATTCCTGAGGGCGTGTCTCCAACCTAGCCCAAATTCCTCATTCTCCAGTCCTGCTTGTGAGACCACCTACATGGGGTCCCTGTCCATCCGATCACTGCCACAGCTCTCCCGCGTGTCTGGTGCTGCCGTTGCCCCCACCCCCTACCCCCCCCCCCCCCACCCCCATCACCCCCCCCACCCCCCGCCCCCACCCGTCTGATCGGGTCATATCATGGGTATAGGTCTGTCATAATCATGGGTTTTAGTCTGACCCATCTGAAGCAGATGTGCCTCAGGTCAGAGTGTCTACGAAATATTCCAAATTTTATGCAAAAAAACCGGTAAAGATGTCCCCCCCCCCCACCCCCTCACTCCCCTCCCCCCCCCCCCCCCCCCCCCCCTCCACCCCCGGCCTCATTTCCTCGGTTAATTGCAATTTTTTCTCTTTTTTGCCTTTCGTTTTTAACCCAAAGGCTCAGAATGGTCTGAAGTCCAACAATCCTCTGAAAATCACTAGGTAAAAGGCACATCAACCAACGAACCTGAAGAGCACTCACCAAAAAGGGCTTTAATAAAAGTGAGACATCACTTTAAAATGCCATTTAAAAAAACAGAAACAGATACACTATCAAAAGCCGAACCTCTGACAGGGAAGCCCATCCCTGTCAACAATTCTTAATCCTCTGAATCGTCTGATATCCCCTTTTCCCCGCCTCACCCTTTTTCTGACAATTCCGGTTGCCTGTACCAAACGATAAAGCTGTATATTTTTATTAACCCTTTTAGCTATAAAACCGTTTTGAATCTAACCGTAATCCCGTAATAATGCCTAGACCACCGCACCTACCCTCCCCTATAAGACGAGAACGCAATGAAAGCAAACGACTGGGTTGGACAATGCGCCGTGTACTGCACTACATAGGGGAGGGGTCTATATTAATTATGGCGCCTAGGTTTAGTATTCCAAAAAGGTTATTTTGCTATTTCCGAGAGATACATTGTGGTGGATGAAGATTACTGTCAATTTGAGGTACTCTGCTATTGTTGGAACCCCTTACCCTACTAACTAATAAGCGTCATATCAAATTGTAGATGGAGGACGCTATTGTATGCAAGAAGAAATCTTGTTCGATGCAATTCTATTAGAGGCAATGGACACTCCGCAGTAAAATATTAACAGACAGAAGTTCAGAAAACCCGAGGTATTTCTTTGTGTTCCCGTTTGTAATTTTAGCTGCCCATGGCACACATGATCAAGGGTGCATTTTCAATAAGTCACCGTTATTGTCCATGTGGCATTGTAGCAACGCCATGGAAACTTTGTCTTCAAACAACCCGTGTAAATACAGGATGAGATATAGGCAAATAAAAATGACCATAAATTTTCAAACATGTAACTTCACGAACCCACAAAACCATCATATTCATCCATGTGTTCTTTGCTCACTTCATCGATAATTGCAGAACCCACCACCACTTCCCTCCCGCCTTGCATTTTTTTAACCTTTTTGGGGTGTATTGGGCTTTACGTTTTCGTGTGTGTGGTGTGTGGTGTGTTCTTTTTTTGCCACTTTGGTCCTAGTCTAAGACTCTAATGAAGTTTTTTCCCTGTAATGTAATGCCAGTCTGTCGTGTCCAATTATGACTTCTAAGATAGCACGCTGTACAGTAAAGGCCATCGAATAGACAAGATTTTTTGGGCACTTGGATCCAAATGTCGAGTTATTAGGCGATTTTTTTTCACCACGTCTATGGCCAGTATAAGGCAGTCCAATTGCACTGGAGGGGGCCTTATCACATCAATCACGAACAGCGCGATTTTCTACCTTTTTTCCTTTAGGTTTGGGGGCGTAGTGACAGAGAGTGAGAGAATGGTGGGACACCTCCCTCTCACTCTCCCTCGTTTTAACAAAGATCCAATAATTATAATCCCCAACTAAGAAATAGAGAAGGATTATCCCCAACACAGAGCATTCATGTCCCTCTTGGCGGTGAAAAAACTCCACTTAAGGTCTCTCCATTTTTTAGCTCCCTAACCTATAATCGGACTACAACACATGCATAGAGGCCCTGACCTGAGACTCCTGCACATTAATGAGACGGATTTTGAAAATCTGAATTGTGTGTAGATTTTGTGGGGTGTCATCTTAGTATTACCTTAGTCCTGAAAAATGTAGTAACTCATAGTTCTCGGTTCAGTTGTATTTCTTCCCAGTTTTGGGCCGTCTACCATACATAAAGCGTATTCTCTAGGAATTTTTTTTTAGCTTAATAAAGACAATATTTGGATATCTACTTAAACCCTAATCCCTAAACCTAACCCCTACTAAAACTGAAACCCCCTCCCCAACTATGTACTGGCCGTACAACCGTGGATTTTCACGAAGGTTGTGGTTCGGTGCGTTTGGTTTCCCGTCTTATATAGGTGGGGGCTAGGTTGGTTAGGGTCAGAGGTTCATTATTTCCCAAAAGGTTATAAGCTAAAAATGTTCCTAGTTCCTAAATACAGCTTTTATGTATGGTAACGAAAGGCAAACACGAAAAATACAATTAAAACCGGAAATGCAGGTGGGGTGGCCTACATCTTGACCTTTAAACCATTTTAATGTACCAATTTTTTTTGGTAATCTATGGAACTCAACCCCGCCCAAATTTTCAGATTTTGTTAATTCCTTTAGTTTTCTTTAAACACTATTTTATAAATCGCCTGGTTGTTGGCTTAAGGCTGTGTCAGACATCCATGAAATAGGCTAGAACACCAGGCTACAACTCAAAATGTTGTTAGCTCTGCATTTAGTTATCGGGGATGTCTTTAAAAAATAACCATGACCAGCCTCTTAAGCATAAACATCAGACCTGTTCACCCCTATTTTTTTTGGCAAAAGTGTAATTCACTGGAAAAAAACCCCCAACCTGTAATTTGTGAAAAAAACCTTATAATCCAAGACAACGCGTGCTTTCTGCGCGTATCCACAATGAACGCGATATCCGTACTGACCTGAGTGTGCAATACCTAATTGTCCGTCAGAAGCAGTAGCACTCAGACACTATGTCCGTCAGACCTAGTGCGAAAGATGTAATTTCCATGGATTTTGCGATAAACTATCCCCTTCCCCCCTCCCCCCCGCTGCCATTCCTTGGTTCGCGCCCGCGGAATTTCTGTGCCACTTTTTTTTGCTGTACTTTCTTTCCGATTTATTCGAACCAGCAAATCAGAAGCCTTCAGAAATGCACTCGCTTGGGTTGGGGACGCCATTTTGGAACAGAAAAGGAAATGGCCGCTGAATGACTTTTCACAAACCGAATGCACATCGTGTTCAAAAGCTTCGCTATATCTGGACCGCAACTAAACTGTAAGTTGTTTTTTTTAATAAATTTTTTAGGTTTTTTTTCCACAGTGCCGTAGCTGTATGAGGATTTTTCTTCCCCGTAAAATTACGGGGCAAAATCGGATATTAAACCATAACATCATATCAAGTCTCCTCTCTCTCCCAAATCCGTCAAATTGTGACTGCCACACATGATGGGGTAATAAGAACGGTCACCCCACCGAACACGTAATGTTCCCATCCACTAGTGGTGCATTTGACCATAGTGTCAAGTGTTCGGGCTGTTGGGAATGATTCCACATTGGAGGCACTTAGAGGCCAGGGTACGACAACCAACAACACCACGATTTTTTTTAAGAAGTCCGCATTATGGGCGCGCAAGGGTTTGTCTGGCTGGGGCAAAAAGTATTGCGTACAGCATGGAAAATGCAACTGGAGAGAAAATCCCCCAAAAAAACAGGCAGGCAGGGGTCCAGGGGGATGGGGGGGCCTTAACGCAGTCTCCTGGCAGGGAACCCCTGTGGGGTCCCGTGGGGGAGCAACAAAAGCAAAATCATTAACTGAATTTGAAGCTTATAAAGTGATAATCCAACACTTTTTCCCCCTTGAACTTTGAATTCAAATTTTCTTTTCCTTCTTTCGTGGTCCAAATTTTGAAACAAGACTTCGCGCGCCTTCTGTTCCGAGCAAGGTTTGCATCCTGTAACAGTCCACAAAGTAATGCTACGACAAACTCAGATTCCATTCTTGCCTTCAAACAGGTCACCACTACACAACAACTAAATATTTCGCTCAAAAAACAGAAAGACCGCAGACCAGGCTTTTTCAAAACAACATTCAAAACGCTTGCCCATGTATTTTTGCAAATTCACAACAACAAAAATTACAAAACAGAAACTTGGATTAATTCTGGAATCACAGAAACTTCACGAATCATGTTATTGGAAGCAGGCTGTTCAGCAAGCCACTGTACTCCTGGTCCAATGCCAGCTGTTAATTCCGAAACTGGCTGTCCCTGTCAGAGACAGGCGCAAACCCAGATGAGACCCACCCTGCACTGTTGCTGGTCTGCATGCAATCTTAGTCCCAGCTGAAAACAACAAAGCAAAAGCTTCATTTAAAACGCATTCAAGGTCCGTTCCGGGCCATACATATGTCCAGGAATTTAAATAGATAGTCAATCAAATTGATGCATTTTGCCTTCAAGGGGAAGTAAATATGTGTGCACACTAATACCTTGGTCACTTCTAAACAACTCACACTCGCTTCGCTCCCTTACACATCTCATATTTTTGGCCCACCGCCTTTGCTTTGGTAGTGGTGTTTGGTTGTGGGGCAACCAATTCTTTAAAACCTGAAGTAAAAACATGTAATCTTTCTCATTTCTTTTCTTTTCTCTTTGTTTATGTAGTTTGGGTTTGTGTGCATGACTGGAGTGTTTGTGCAGGTTTTTTTTTAAAACAATCAAAAATCATGGTTGCGAATATCTACATTACAAAAAATAAACACAAAAGAGAAGAAAATTAGTAACCTTAGGACAGCTGAAAGCACAAGTTAAACATTAAAGATTCTTGTGGAAAAAAATCTACATTTTAACACTTATATCAACCAATCAACATTCCATCACATCTAAAAATACGATCAAAGAAAAAAAAAAACAAAAAATAAAACACAAAAAGAAAAAGAAAAATACAATGAACAAAATAAGCAGAAAAACCAAGCAAACAGAAAAAAAAAAAGAAATAAAAATAGAAAAAC
>CM065704.1:40747000-40764500 GCA_017654935.2 Phymorhynchus buccinoides
GGTTGCTCCAGTTCATCATTTTTTGTCACAGGTTATTTTTGGCCGTTTCGTTGATCTTTTTCTGACGTTCCACTCTGCTAACCGTTTACCAGCCTGAACACGACCCCGATTTTTAGTCACTTGATTCACGTGATTCAACCCCGAGCTCGGGTTCACAGGCGCTTCCTGATTCGTTTGATTCTGTTCTGCGTCCATTTTTAATAGCAATAAAATCTACATGATTAAAAGTAATTAACCCCATGACTACAGGTGATAGAAGCCCTCCAAACCTATAATAGAGATCACAACCAAGAGACTCTAACGACTTTGTTAATACTGGATCTTGCGATAAATCATACATCAAATCTTGTTCAGAATCAACAGGAACGAACTGACTAACTAGCTTAGAGTACAAACTTAGTACCGTCTGGCCTATGCTTTTAACCATTTTAGATCCTAACTGCGCTTCATATCTGCTGTAGTACTTCCCAATGTCAGCATGTGACATCTGCTGTATTTGTTCTATACTGAGTTCTGTCCCTAAGTATTGCTTCGTCTTTCCACACGCAGCGAGAGAATACAACCTTTCTTTTTTAGTCGCATCATAATCATACACCACCACATCAGGTTCCTTTTCATGTAGAAGATCGTCGCAATTCATTTTATTCATTTATATTTTTTATTTTACAAAACAAAACATGAGTTCCGAAAAAACTGTTATCAATCTTATATATCAATCTGCTGTGATCGGAGGGCTTAGTGTTGCGTACACGATGATCGCTAAAAAATTACTGAAAATAAAAGCTGCAGACCTAGGAAAACTAGACATAGAGGACTCTGCTAAGTTAGTTGCTGTAATCACGGCTTCAATCGCAACAAAAGACTTTCTTGTTAAACAAGGTATAATTCCTGAAAATATAAATATGTAGTTATCATAAAATGGCTTCACTCGCAATGATGCTCGGCGGTGCTGTAGTAAACGCACTGGCTTTTTCAGGCAGTAATTACATGTTCAGTAAACTAGAAACAAACAAAGAAAGACAAAGACATAATCGAGCAATGGAGCAATTAGCCAATGCACAAGATGCCTATGAAAAACAAAGACTCACCCAGTTAGATTTTATTAACAACAGACTACATCAACAAGGTCATGCAGCATACACTTTAAGAATGTTAACACGACGCCATTCAAGAATATTATTTAGTGACAGGCGAAGCGATTAGCCCAGTCTCCTTCCACCGAAAATTCAGTGACTTCTATCAAGCTAACAGAACAACAAAAGGTGCAAGAGATAGCCTTCATTGTAGTTGGTATGACAATCGTATATGTCATCGCAAAAAACATATAGTATCAAAATGGATCTGGCGAAAATCTATTATTCACCGAAAGGATATTGGAGAGGACTAACAGCTGTTACAAAACTTAGTGGGGCTGCCGGTGTCAGTGAGCAGAAAGCTAAGGAGTGGCTCTCTAAACAAGCTCTATGGCAGATCTATTTACCGGCCCCCAAAAGAATAATCAGACCGCACTTCGTTAACACATCGCCCAATGACACTCATCAAATGGACCTTCTATATTTACCGCATGACACAATCAGGCGAAAGAGGTTTAAGTATGCGCTCACAGTTATTGACATTGCATCAAGGTATAAGGATGCTGAGCCATTGAGCGACAAGAGTGCTACTGCCGTTGCCGTGGCTTTACAAGAGATCTACAGACGAGGCCCATTAACATATCCTCGTATGATGCAAATTGATGAAGGGAAAGAATTCAAAGGCCAGGTGAATCAGTTACTGTTAAGGCGCAGAGTCAAAATTAGAAGAGGCATTCCGGGCGTACACAGATCCCAGGCCTTGGTTGAAAACTTTAACAAACAGTTGTCGGAAAGACTTTTCTCTTACCAATACCACAGGGAGCTTCTTCAACAATGCTAGAAACACCGAATGGGTCAGAAGACTGTCCTCAGTTTTGCGTGCAATGAATAATGAAGAATCAAATGTCACAGGACTGAAACCTGTTAAGGCGATTCAAAAGAAGTCAATCGACTCTGACTTGAATCCACCCACCAGTAACCAACTATTATCCTTCGCATTGAAATATAGGTATCTTTATGCCCCTGGAGAAGCCGAAGGAGACACACGCATTAGAGCAACGGATCCTATCTGGAGCATCGATTCCTACGAAATAAAAAGAGTAGTAGAGATGAATCCTCCTGTCTATTATTTAAGGAAAACTGACACAACAAAGCGACCGGCTCCACAAAGAGCCTTTGTTAAAGAAGAACTGCAGATAATCCCGCCAAACACAGTTCCAATTATTTGATTATAAAAAAAACGATGTGAGATAAAATGGAAGCTCAAACTCAAACTCAAATGGATGTGTTGGTGAGATCATATGCTAAGTTAATCCAACAATATATACCTGGTGATAACACACTAGATTTAGAAAACGTAACATGGTTGGATGTGATGATGTGTCGTTGCAGCATGACAGAATCTCAAAAGAGAGAATTTGAATTCTGTAGGGAGGTACTAGAGCTCGATAAAGAATGGGGCAAACTCGTGGAAAAAATTAGACAAAGACTAAATCGTCTTCATTCATTACCCATGTAAGAATGAGAACAACAGCGTAAGAGTGATTGCTTAGTAGAATAAGAGTGACTGTTTATTGTAGTTAATACTTGCTTACTTTATATAACTTCATAAACATTTATACTGTGTGGGACAATCCGTTTTCATCACTAGTTTACTGAATAGTGTTTTTTTTTAGTTTTAGTTTGATCAGATCTCTCTCATCTTTCGACTCGATCACATTATTCTCATCTAAACAATCATCAAAACTAGTTTTGTCTTTAGTGTAAAACAGCACAACTGTCTTCAATTGCTCCCTGAAGTCTTTCAAAACCGAGTTGTATTTCTGCGTTAAAATCCACACGCTGATCCCCGCATGGCGACCGCTGAACGCTAACTTGGCTAAGGGGTTTCTTTTCTTCATGATATCCTTTTCAGCCGAGCAGTCGTCAATTATAAACAACGTCGGCGTTCCTTCAAACAATCTATAAAAAATACTCCAAGCACTCATTCAGTTTATCACCAGGATCAATCAGATAGATCTCATCATCCACCCATATGAATGACCTTTCCTTGTATGCGTTTGTTGTACTTCAAGGTAGTGCACAAAACTACTATGTGATCAAAATTATGGCGATACACTGTTTGCAACAAGTCTAACATGAATATTGTCTTCCCACAACCAGTCATACCACAGAACAAACAGCAGTGAGGTTCCATCGTTAGGAAATCTAATTCAGTCTTCAAGTCCATTATTTTAATACACAATATCTTTTAATCTGTTGTCTTCAATATTCAGCTGAGCATCACACACTAAGTATACATATACAAATATAGTCTTGCCTTCTTCTTCTTCTTCAATTGCTTTCTTCTGGATCTGAATGTTTATTCCTCCTGATCCTTCACCCACTGCTCTTCCACTACCATGTAGTTTGTTATCTTCTGTTGTTCTAAGATCTAGCCACAAAGAATACTTTCGAAAATAAATAGTCATCGAAGTCTGACATCATGAAGATGTAGGTCTTTGCAAACTAGATCAGCTAACCGGATCTCTTTGCCGACCACCTCCACCAAACAACTTTCGTGCTTCATCAAAGTGCTGGTACGGTAAAAGACCGCTTGCGTACAACTGATTGGTGTTGTCCTTCAATCGTGCATGTTACTTTAGTTATTTTTGGATTATAAAACTTCTCGCTTAATCTGTTAAAGGTTTTTTTGGTTTCTTCAAACAGCAGCAAAATCCCTTTTAACGACCTTGCAGATGTATTCAAATCGATGTTCCAAATTAGAGTCAGAGGTCTTTTTTGTTATTTTACTGTGATTTAAAATTCTGTTGTAGTATATTGCTAATCTTGTCTGATATTGTTGCGAGATCAACCGCGCTAATTCTTGATGACGAACAACTTCAAACTCTAATGCGATGTCTGAGATACTATAATCTGCATTTGGATCCGTTGTTTTAATAACACGACTATAATCATTAAAGGTTAATTCATACATAAGCCTGTCCTGTAAGGCACCCTGATAATACGGGGAGTGGGTATTCAACAATTCGAAGTCAAGAGGTATATAAAATCGATTCCCATATATTTGTGCAACCAACTCGTCTTTATTGTTATCTTTTTTGTCTTCAGCATCTATTCTATGTTTGAGACCATTATCTCCCTGTATCCCCTGATAAATTCGATCTTTTCTTTCATTTTCTGTGAGCCACAGGTCGCTATAAATCAAAAAAGCATCTGCGTTATCTAACGACATTACTTCTCTCCCTTCAAGTTTAATAGTAATCTTCTTGACGATCGCTCTACCAAGATTGCCAACTATACTTATATTCGAATCTATATCAGAAGTCACTGCTATTTTAAATGCGAGGCGCGAGGTGCCTGGCACAATTACTTCATTAGATCCCAGACTAGGAAATCTTACTGATAATATTTGTCTTTGATCGATAGTTGAAGGATTGTTACTTATAACACGATACTCTGCCTGGTTCCTTTAACACCAAGTGGTTCTTTTAACCGTCTGTATGGATCAAGAATTGTTCCGTATGATTGCGACATCTCTTTTTTTTTTTAGAAATAAAATAAAAACATAATTATAAATAAAAACATGGCAGGAATAGAAGCAGACCACGATTATGATGTCTTTGAACCTGGAGATGACATGAGTGAAGCTACTTCATCTCGTCATCAATCATCTTTAAGGCGAGAACTAATGGAAGGTAAAGTAAGATCGTTTTATGAAAGTATAGGACAAGAACCGCCTGAATTTTTAGATCCTAACGACTTTGAATATAAAGACGGCCATTTATTTGCGAAGGATAAAGATGGAAACCCAGTACAACTTACAACTAAACCAGACCCCTCAAAGTTTTTAAAAAAGAGTACAGTTCGTGGCAGGCTCAGTGTTAGTGATCAAAGACGATTTAATATTGAACCAGAACCAATCCTAAGCACACAAGCTGTTTCCACACTTCAAAACGCACTGCAAAGACTACCAACTGATTCCCAACTTCAATCGATTCCTCTTAGAGACTTAAGCGCAACTGCGGACGACATCATAGAAATGGAAACTAGTTTTATAACTTTAGAAGATGAAGAAACCCATTTAAAAACATTACATGATTCACCGTTACCTATGAGATAACTAATGGCGCTCAATTCAACATTACAATCTACCAGGGGTGAGTTAACAAATAATCTAGCAAAGTTAAGCGAACTGGATGCTCACATTGACAGAGAAAAACAGAAATTAGTTGAAGCGGACGACAACAACCTAGGACAGGACGTGAAAGACAGAATCACACAAAGACTAAATGATCTTCAACAAGAGAGAGCAGCAAGACTAGAAGTACTGTCAAATAATCGCGAGCAGTTATGTACACAAGTGAACAGAATAAAGGAAACCATCCAAAGAATCTTATACGAAAACACAACATTAGCTGAGAGAATACGAACATTATTTAGAGAGCAAGGTGTCACGATTGCGAGCGTTATGACAGCTGTGGGGGTCGCGATTTCTACTTTAGTGTTGGGTTTAACGGGAACAGGCGGTGGCGGTGGTGGTGGTGCTCCATCGCCTTCACCATCAACAGATAAGAATTGGGTAAAAAGACAACTCGAACATTTAACGAATCTATTAAAGAAATTAGGAAAAAAAGCCCTAGATGCTCTACCCGGTATATTAGGCGCAATTGTTAGTTGGCTTTTCTCTACTGCGAGCAAAGTAGTCGGTTTTATGGCTGAACACTTATGGATGCTAATAGTGTTGGTTGCAGGATTACTCTTTAGTAAAATAAAGATAACCTAGGCCAGCCGCAGTTAGAAAAATAACTAATGCCATCTTTTCGTATTCATGGCTGTCATCGCTAGAAGCGACTATGGCATCCGTGATATTTTTTTGACTGGTAGGGATGGGGTGATGCGTTCTTTGTACGATCGACAAACTCGCATTCAGATCAATGTTTCTCCCGATCTTCTGATTACTTCCTGCTACAAGGATTTCGTTGTTGTATTTTACAACGGTTCCTATTCGAAGTCTAAGATCGGAGGGTAACATGTATAATCCACTGCCAACAGCAAAGTCCACCTTCGATCTGGCGTATCTCAAAACGTCTTGATACCTTGTAATACTTGCTGGTAGGTCCACAGCAGAATTGATTGCGTCTTCTAAATTAGCTAAATACTGTTTCTGCGCATCAAACCCAGTAGAGCGATCCAGTATCTCTGACCTCACTTGCGCTTGCGATCCCAGCAAACACCACACGTAAGTACGAATAGAATCATTTACTCGTTCTATCCCTGCCTTTGTCAGTCCTTCGGAAGTGTCTAAAATAAATGAAGTCCATGCGTTTTTATGTTCTTGCTCTATAGATCCTAGACGAACAGCCGTACCTGAAGAGAAAGACGTGTTAGGTGGATTGTAGTCATAGTTATATTTTCTGTGCACGCCCCAATAATAAAGATTACCCAATCCGTGATTACGATCTAACTTTTGTCTAAAGTCTGTATGGAGGTTCGATGCTAAACTCATTACAAATCCGCTCAAAGACCATCATGTTCATTCTGTTGTTAAACGGATTGAAAGTGGAATCATTCGGTAAAGGTGTCTGCAGTTCAGACAGAATGCGTCTGAACGTGTAGTAGAAATGAAACCTATAAACTGCCTTGACCAAGAGATCAGGATGATTTAAGTGATCAGCGTAAAGAAACACCGCAGCCAGTTGTTGCGCAGAACACAGCAAAGTTTAACTGGTTTTGATAAAACTGCATCGGATGAGTAAACCATGCTTTGGCAATGTGGTCATGTTTGATGCTAGGATTTAAATAATGGTCTAACGGATTACCGACCTTAACTTGAAAGCTGTCAAGCCCCACTGCAACAACTAAATTGTCAACATCTATAGTTTTAGGTTCATAAGATCTGACAGCATATGCAACGTCTTTGTTATATTTAAATGCATTCATTTTATACTATTTAACAAAATGTTTATATATGTAACTAATCAAGACGAGCCAATATTATTACAGCGCCCCATTGAAAACAGTGACGGGAACCTTAAAGTTGCGCTCCATGAAATGTATTACAAAGTCAAGTGGTTCAATGTAAGCGAATCCTTAAAGAACAATTGGATAAGAAAAACTACCAGTGAAGGGATGATTGAACTAACTATACCAGACGGTTATTACGGCTTTTGTTCATTAAAAGATATGTTAAGCGAGTTTGACATTACTTTAAAACTTAATGATGGAAATTTAAAAGTAACGTTGATATTCAAAGAGCAAAGAGGAGTAGGTTACAGCTTCGCAGGAGAACTAGCAAAAATGTTAGGGTTTAGAACTGACAACAGGGATATATTCAGTTTTTTAGTCACAGAAAGTAACAATACCTTTGAAGGAAGCAACTCTCTTAATCTCGGAATACATTCTTTATTATACTTTCATATAGATATCTTGAGTACGGACAACAACTTATTTGATAACCAACCGTCTACTGTATTAAGAGTTCTTCCATCAGCAAAAGCTGCATACTGTGATTACGAACTTATAACGTTTCCAAACTTACAGTTTAAGGAATTAATCTGCGGGTGTCATCATTCACTAAAGATCAGAATAACTGACCAACAAGGAATAGATGTACAGTGCGACAGCCTGCATGCTTTATTGGAAATAAAATAATCTAATACAATAAAATTATGTCGCGTGGACCAGATCAGCCGGTTATGCTCGACCCTGTTAGATGCACAACTTTAGAATTGAAGGACCTAGCAGACACAGAAGACTTTGATTTAAATGGGGAGATAGGAGCACTGTATGGATTTGAGTACACAAAAGATGGCTATTATAAACGTGCAGAAGTAAGCGATAAAAAGGTTCCTAAACTAGAGCAACTGCGTAATGTAGTAGCTGACAATGTTGGTCAGTTTTGAATATAAAGTTGTTAAGAAAAGGGACAACAAATGGCACCCTAGTTCCATTCGTTGATTGGGAAATTAAGTTTGAATTTTTGAGTCCGTTTACATTCTTTGACAATGACAAACACTTTCGTAAATCATTTAACTCAGGACCGTTGCATATCAGTCTTATTCCGCAAACCAACAGCAGAAGGGAAATAGCAATCAGACCTTATAAAAAGAGGCAGTACATACTGCACAGAAAAAAAACAGTGACGAAAGAGGGGGCCACACAATTAGAGTTCATTCCTAACATGGTTTTAGCAGATGAATTTACTATGATGTTTGAGCTTTCTGTTAGGAAAGATGACCCAGGCCCACCTGTTGGTGTTAGCGACGTTCTAATGAAAGGGATTCTCATTTCATGGCAAAACTTAGATGTTGAGACACTGAAGTGTACTATTGTTATTCAAAACAGTGGTGAAGAAATTAGGGCTGTGTCGACCAGTAATAAAGTTACACTAAATGTTGATCCAAGCAATCTCAAAGAATTAACTTCCATCAACCTTACTAATTTAGATCTCATTGGGTTTTATTACACCGAGAGCGTTTTATCAGAGGATTTTCTCAAAGTGATAACTGTAATAAATTAAAGAAAATAACATTTTTACAAGATATATAAAAACCATGTCCGTAAAAACATACCCGAAGTTACCCATAGAAGAGCCAGCTGTGAGTTCTGAAGCCCAAAAGTTCAGACTGTCGGAACTCGCGGCAATACAAAGAGAATTAGAGAAAGACCTTGCCAATTACAACAGAACTAAGCGGAAGTATTCTTCCATCTTTAATGCCATAACATACGTGAACACCGGGTCTGCTTCTGTCAGCGCGCTTGCTGCAGGATGCTCTGTAGGATTGTTAGCCACAGGTGTCGGATCACTGATAGCTTTACCGTTAAGCATTGTATCTTTATCCCTAGGTTTATTCGCGATGACTACATCCGCCTTCAACAAGAAAATAAAAATCAAACTGCAGAAGCATACAGCCATGGTCCAGCTGATAATGGCTAAGCTCAGCTCATTCAGATTGGTAATCAGTAAAGCTTTGCAAGACTCTGAAATTGCGGGTGATGAGTTTACTCGACTGCAAGCAGATTACAATGACTACAAAATGCAGAAGTATGAACTTCAAAAGACGTCCAGAGCGACCTTTTCGCGACCATCAGACATAGATGCAATAAAAAAGGAATGCGAAGAACAAGTAAACAAAACATTAAAAGTCTGCTCTAGGGAAATAACAATAAGAACGCCTAAGGGAGCTTACAGCATAACATATGATAGCAAGATTAGAAAGTCTACTGACTATGACTACGACTAAGATCACACAACAGTGCACTTGGTTTTCCAGTGACCCACTGCATATGAAAACTCTGGTGAGTTGAACACCCGTTTTGTATTGGTGGAGTCAAGCGACTTCTTATTTACAACAGTTGTGTTTATTTCATGTAAGTTAGATCGCAGTTTTACATTGTCATGATAGAATGTCTTCTTATCAAAGAGTGCTTCTTTGTAGTTGTCGTGGGATATCATCGATTTAACCACTGGCTTACTTATTCCTTTAGCTTTCTTAATGACAGCGGTCTGACTGGCTACACTATACATCTTCGCCCTCAGACCGACGTACTCTCTGATTATTGCTCCGTTCAGTTCATCCTTCATCTTTCCAAGCACTTTCTTGTTCGTCATTGAATGCAACGGAGAATCCTTAGAATAGTCACATGTATCATACCAGGACTCTGAACCTTTAGCGACTTCCGTTTCCATGTCTTTGTAAAAGTCATCAGTCGGAACGTCTAGAATAAATGAATCCGTGTCTGTGTACAACACTCTTGATTCTGGGTACAGTGGTTTAAAGTAGTCATACAGAAACTCTAACATTAACAACTTGGATAATTCTAAGACAGCGAACCCGATGAATACTGGCTTGTCCAGATTTACTTTTAGTTTCTTCATTATTATGCCGCACAAGCATTCATGAAACTTTTTGAAACCTTGATAGTTTGGCTTTGAGACCAGTTTGATTGCTTTCTTTTCCTCGGTAACCCTCGGTAACTAATCTGACATCTTTACGTTTGTGCGGGTTCTCCATAGTCTTTCCAAAACAGCTGTTGTTCATTAGCTTGAAGAAATCTTTTTCTGATGCATCGGTCGCCTTTGTTCTTAGCTCGGTGTTCTTCATTATGTAGGGGCTCATAAATTGTTCTTGATCAAATTCGATCCATCTGTGGACCGCTGTTAGCTTTAGACCGTGCCGCAAATAGAACTGGAGCAGTCTGTAATGACATACATACTTTGTTTTATTGCTCAGATTTGGAACAAGTTTGGGCAGCTCTGATCCACCTCTCAGTCTCTCCGCAGCTAACGGATAGTCATTGTGTAGATCATGAAGTTCTGTAGGGTATTCTAAGTCTACTTCTAATATCAAGCCTACTTTATGATGTTCGAGCAGTGTTAGAGCAAGCAACCATTGTGAGAAGGCGTGCACATTAAAGTTAGAAGGTAATGTTTGCATTCTAAAGTTGCGTAATGGAAGCGGCTGACACATAGCCCACCCGTAAAGGTTGTTAGCATCCAAGTACATGATGTAGTTAGAGGGTTTGCTTGGGTCATAGTCTTCAAGGTATTTGTTGTTAGCTTTGCAATAATGGTGAGATGCCATACTGATTCCTCCACGCAGTCCATTTTCAATCATCTGAATGATGGGTAGGTCAGTGAGTAAGTCAATCTGTATTCCTGTAGATCTTAAGAATGCGTCCCAACTCATACCAGGGGCAGAAATGTAATGTGTAGGATCTAGCCTGTAATGCTTCAAGCATGTTTTTCTGTAGTTTTCAAAGACGTCAGCGAGTAAACAGACATCTGCCTGCAAATAAGAATCATGGTAATCCCCCATGATCTCACAGTTTAACTTAGTCCATGCAGTCTGCGCGTGCTCGTATTCGGAATCGCTTATATCTTTCCCTGTCAAACCTGAGAAGAATGCGCCTTTCGGTGGTAAGGAATCTTCATTGAATCTTTCCCATGAGTTCATATACTCATAAGGATAAACGCCTTTCCTGACAAGAGTGGAATCAAAGTAATTTTCCGTTATAGGATAACTGGACAGCGACCGTGCTAATGATTCTAAGCTCCCCATCAGATGTTGCAATGAATCATAAAATGATAGTTGCCCTAACGTAAAGGTCATGTATTTTTCGGAGGACTGTGCAATACATGATATATATTTGAATTCAGCTGTCACTGCTTGTAGAATCAGGTGAGAGTCATAGCCACGTAAGTTGTGAAATATGATCGGCAGTTTCCAATTTTCGGGTTCGACTTTAAGTTTTAGATTACAGTTAGAATGTGCAGCTCCTCTAAACTTGCCTGAAATATGATCGTGATCCCGCACTTTAGCAACCTTAGAGTCGGTGTTTATTATAAAACTTCCTTTACAGATCCAGCAGTGTGTAGCAGAGTCAAAGGCCATTTGGTCTTCGGGTGTCATAATGATTTCAGATAGATTTAATCGATTAGATAATGCATTCCGTAATTGTCGCATGTGATCTAAGAAGCGTTTTGCTGCATTGGGGCCCCTGTACAATTCTGGCTCTGTGTGTTCTCCGTCTGATCTGATAACAATAAAGGCAAACGAGCATATTTGATGATTGTTTATTATAGATGTTTTGGGTAGTTTTGCTGGTTTGGGGCCTTGGTATGGAACAATGATAGATTCGAAGTCAGCGTAAACAACATACGGACTCATCTGCAGTTTCTTCCAGTTGTTAAAGGATACCTTACTGTCTTCTTTCGGAACAACAAGAGTAGTTTGGCAGTCAACAGGACTCATACAATGCTTTTTATGCTTATCTGCTGCTTGAATACTTGGCAATCTAACTAAACATCGTCGACAGATCTCTTGTTTTTTGTCATGTTTTGAAGTAAATTGAATAAGTCTGCTAATTGTTCGAATTAATGTGTAGTGCGTATTTATCTCATCCGTCACAAAAAGGAGATCAACATGTGTTTTCACACCTCCAGACATGGGAGCATTATCAGATACGCGAATAGGCTGAAGATTATCTTCTACGGACCATGTGTAAACATTAACTGTAATGGGGTTGTTTTGTTCCTCGAACTGATCAATTTTATCTAGGCTTACTGGAAAGTCGATGCCATCGAAGTTTAATGTATCTGTGTAAGACTGATAGTTTGTAACTCTTTCAGCGTTTTTGGTAACATGATGTAGCTTTGCAAGAACGCACCACATAAAGCATTTGTCATCTGAATTTTGAATGTTTAAAACAGCACGTTTAAAAACAAGCTCTCTCGGTAATGGCATGAATGAGTTGCCCATGATGGGGGCGTATTTACTCTCGTTTAATCTAATCTGCAATACTTCACCTTCCGACCAGCCGGACCCCCTCAACTTTGCCTCTTCAGCAGCATCATTAAACCGAGAGAGCATTTCGTTTGCCCACTCTTCCGTAAAATCATTATAAGTCAGAACGGCTTGTGCTTAGTGGAGACCCATACTATTATGCTATCCTTATGAACTGTTTCATATTCTAAGCGAATTGATAGCTGTACTTTAATCGGTGGTTTTATGCTTAATGCATCAGGTATTAACGAAATAGCGTGTTGTACACTATCCAGTATAGAAGTTGGGTCAATAACCTCCAATTCTGTTTCTCGTAAAACATTTTGTAAGTGTTTATCTTGCATGGCGTAATTCAAGAAGGTATCGTGATCAATTGGTTCCATCGTCATGGTGAGGTTCTTTTTCTACCTCACTTATATTTAACTATTAAATAATCAATCAGTCTGTATGGTCTTGGGAGGCTTAAAATGATGATATTGGAGGGGCTGTGTACTCAAATCCGTACAGATATCAGAGGGTTGGCAAGAAGAGTAAGAACAGGGTAACATAAATGACACTAAATGACGCAAGGTGGGTGTGACCTGCGGTCACGTTAAACTATTGTCATTGGCGTCCTTAATAACACATGTGAGAAGTGGTCGGTAGAGAATGACAATATGCCGGTTCTAGGTCTCGATTCTTGGGTAATCCATTAAACAGATTTTGGAGGGTTACAAAGAGGCACAAATTCGAGGGTTTTATGCCTTCGAAGAAGGTGTAAAAACCTCCGAATTTTTGCCTCTCTGTAAGGCTTTAAAAGCTGTTTTAGGGGGTTAGCCAAGACCCGAGAGCTAGAACCGGCATATTGTCATTCTCTACATCTGTATCTCTATAAATGTCCCAGACCGGAGGACGTTCAATGAATTTTCATCCTTCTTTCTTCCACTTATTTAGGGTTTTCCGTACGGGAACTTACGCGTCTAATGTGAAACCGGCCTAAGCGTTGACAATCATTTTGGGGGAGTTTAGTCTCATTTACGTCACTGCTATCCGTTTTGACTAGGTAAGTCGCACTCATCATTGCACGCCCTTGTCATCCACTGTCCCAGTTGATCACCTCTGTACCCTCTCCCACCCACCACCAATTTAGCGTTTGTCCCCCCCCCCCCCACCCCACCCTCCTTCCTTTGCCTCCTTCCTCTCCCCCCATCATCCTCGCTCCGCCCCCCCCCCCCCCCCCCTACCCTTTCGACCAACTGACCAAACAGACCAGTATTGATTGAACAGTCAGCGTGGTCATTATGCTTCGTTAAGTGATGTGTGGGTGGATAATGTGTGTGTGTGTGTGTGTGTGTGTGTGTGTGTGTGTGTGTGTGTGTGTGTGTGTGTGTGTGTGTGTGTTTGTGTGTGTATGTGTGTGTGTGTGTGTGTGTGTATGTGTGTTTGTGTGTGTGTGTTTGTGTGTGTGTGTGTGTGTGTGTGCGTGTGTGTGTGTGTGTGTGTATGTGTGTATGTTTGTGTGTGTGTGTGTGTGTGTGTGTGTGTGTGTGTGTGGATGTGTGTATTTATGTGTGTGCATGTGTGTATTTATGTGTGTGTGCATGTGTGTGTTTGTGTGTGTATATGTGAGTGTTTTTGTGCATGTGTGCATATGTGTGTGTGTGTGTGCATGTGTGTGCAGTGCATGTCTGTGCTCCTGCGCATGTACACACGTTTGCGCGTGTTGCCGAAAACAATGAACCGTAAACAACATTCACGGATGATTTATTTGACTTCTCAACTATATGAGTGGGCAGACTTCACAGCAATTCGGGTTGTTTATACCGCGCCCTCTTCCGCCTAATTAAATATGCCCTAACTCCGTTTCTGCCCGTGTTTGTTACCCAGCAAGAGGACGGGATTTGTAACGGGTCTGTCTGTCTCTCTGTCTGTCTGTTTGTTTGTCTGTCTGTATTTGTATCGATTATATTAAAAAAAACTATTGGACGGATTTCGATCAAATTTGCCAGAGGAAGGCTCCTGTCGATATTCATGACTGTGCTGACCTTGACCTTGAAGTTTGACCTTGAAAACCGAAAATTCCTTCTTTGGGCTATATGATACTACTACTAATAATGATGGGAATTTATATAGCGCTCTTTCTCACATGAGCTCAGTGCGCTTTACATTGATAACAAAGAACATTAAAGGCAAGCAAATAATGAATCATTATGCTTTCAAACAGTCGAAGGGAAGCAGCCCCAGGTACTTGACCCAAACAAGTAATGAAGAGTATTGCCCCTTTGTCCAGACAAGGGAAGTTGCATGCAGTACTGTAAGTAAAAAGTGGAGGATGGGGGTCGAAGGGCTACACAGGCAGGCACTCAGGTTTGCAAATGCATTGTTTAGTGTGTTGGTTATGCATAATAATATGCAAGCTGGTAGTAATGCATTTTGTGGGAGTGGAAAGTGGTGTGTGTGTGTGTGTGTGTGTGTGTGTGTGTGTGTGTGTGTGTGTGTGTGTGTGTGTGTGTGTGTGTGTGTGTGTGTGTGTGTGGTGTTTGCAGAGGATGGGATGGGGTGGGGGTGGAGGGGGTGGGTGGACATAAATCTGGCCGGGTGTTCATTGCCACAATGCTTTTTCTAGTTTAAGCATGTTTTTACATTTCGCCTACGTGCATTTCAACTAACAGCGTTTCGCCTATTGTCACAATTCTTTTTTAAATTTTATAGTTTAAGCATGATTTTGCATTTCGCCTACGTGCATTTTAACTAACAGCGTTTCGCCTATTGTCACAATGCTTTTTTTTTGGCTTTTTTTTAAAGCATGTTTTTGCATTTCGCCTACGTGCATTTTAAAACTAGCAGCGTTTCGCCTAAGTGTCCTTTATTGTAAGAGAGCTTTGCCGACGCGCGTGCGCAAAAAAATGAAAAATGAATTGATTTGAGACAGTTCGCATGCAATCTCTCCTGCTTTTGTTTGTTTAAAAATAAAAATAATAAAATACTTTTTTCAAAACATTTCTTCTCTCCTATGATTAGTCACGCTATTGGCGAATTCTACTCACATTTCGCCTAAATGTCATTCGCCAACAACCCGTATTTCGTAAGAAAAATTGATAATGCACGCCATAAACACTACTGTAGTGCTATGCCCCCCCCCCCCCCCCCACACACACACACACATCGTTTTACCCATTAATTAGAAACAGGCATATACCGATTGTGACGTAAGTGTCCCGCGCGACCCGCTTTCTTTATTTCTTATCTACACCCCCCCCCCCCCCCCTCTCTCCTCCCCACCCCCCCCCCTCTCCTTTTCATGTCTCGACCAGCCGCCACGTTAATTGCCATCCACCATCAAAGAGAACGCCGAGTAAGGGAGTTGTCTCTTTGTCCCCGGTCGGCATGTAACCCCTACAGAGGTTATCTCCCTTCACCCCCCCCCCCTCTCTTATCTACCCTCCTCATCACGAGATAGTGATATCAACAGTCGGCTCCCTTTGTAAGACAACTCGTCCTTTCCTAATCACGAGAAGGATTTGAATGTCGGCACGTGATAAGGATGTAATCGGCGAGTGATTGTTCTGTACATTTTGAACATCATCTTGTGATGTGTCGACTGCTATAAACCAATGACAGGCTTTCATTGTTTGAAAGTGAAGGCTATAATTGGAGTGGTGAGAAAAAGTTGTCACACAAGACGCTGAAACGTAGCTAGAGCAACACTCACAACCAGTCATAATAAGCCCACTAGTAAGTATTATTGATGGCAGGTGATTGAGATCTGGTTTGTTTGACCCTAGTTTTGATCTAGATCCTATGTTCAATGATGAATAAGGAGTAGATAGATATGTTATAGAAAAGAAGTGGTAAACATTCTATTCTATTTATGTGCACTGATTATTTGTGTGTGTGTGTTTTTGACTTGAACACTTTTGGTACCAGAACCGGAGTTTATGCCTACTAACCCTTTTGTCTATTTTTAGTAGGAAACCTATGGGCCGCAATCTTGCACTTTATGATACCATTCCTTTCCAGGTGTTGGATGGAGAGTGATGTTGTCTTGATCACCTTTTATGTTTTACTGATCTCAGTTTGTTAACTGAAATTCAGTTTATTTATTAACTAGTGCTATTGTACAAGGGAAGCCTTCTAGCCGGTTGGGATTCACTAATTCCCTGCCGACTGAAGCCCCTTGTCTCTAAGCCATAGAGATCTACATCCACCTTCTCCTGTGATTATCAGCAGGGCATCGTGGGCAGGAAGATCATCCCTGTCTCACAAGCACCAAGACGGGACCGCCGCCAAGACGCCCCGCACCCAGAATCCGCGAGGAGACCACGCTTGAACCGTGCCATCCCGCGAAGCCGTAACCGGAACGACTGGGAGCTACTCTCATCTGACGAGCAAGCCCAGCCACACCAGCATTCGCCGATCACTACGGAGGAACTTGCCAAGAGCTAAGTTTATAAAACCGCGCCAATCACTGGAACTTTCCTACGGACACTGAAGATAATTAGTAACCCTTCCGGCATGGGGCGAACCTTATAGAAAGACAAAAGTCTTGTAAATCCTTTCGGATTCCATTGGTTTTTTTATCCATATTTTGTTTTGGCGCCATTGAGCTGCTTTATTATTATTGTTGCATAATCTTATGCAGATTTTGGGAGTAAATAAAATACAAGTGTCAAATAATCCTGAACCCTTTGGTCAGACTGATGAGAGTGGGAGTCTTGTAATTTCATGTAAAACCCTACTTCTTTCTGTCTGCCATTTAGAGCAATTCAACCACTTGTATTTCTTACAACCATACGAGCCAGAACCCGGGCACAAATATAAATTTATTAGATGAAAAGGGGCCGGGAAAGTTGCTCATCTCCCATACCCTAGAGAAGTGGGCTAAAGGCAAATTTTCTAAAGTCTTCCCTAGGGACTTAGCCTTTTAACCCATTACCTCGTCACACCGATGAAACGATCATAAGTTTATATTAAAATTATCGAATTTATCCTCCCTGTATTTTCACCTAGTTGTGTTCTTTTTGCGATATGAACGAACCCATAGAAGAAGCTATGGATATAAGAGAAAAAAATATTGAACAATCGAATGATTGATCTCACGATGATCCATTTAAAATTCTATGTTTAATTTTGCATAATTATGTGCATGCATATTTATGG
>CM065704.1:40769500-40772000 GCA_017654935.2 Phymorhynchus buccinoides
TAAACTCAAGTTTTGTTTTCGTTGGTGTTTGATTTTGAATAATTTCATTCCTTTTGCGCTTTAAATGTAAGCGGTGTTCGTTTTCTGTTTTTGTTTCCCTCTGAGTTGTGCTTTTGTTCGGATATTTTTCTTCTTTCTCATGTCCGAGTAAACTATGACTCTCTCTCTCTCTCTCTCTCTCTCTCTCTCTCTCTCTCTCTCTCTCTCTCTCTCTCTCTCTCTCTCTCTCTCTCTCTTGCTTTTCTCCTAAACTTTTCTTCAGGCTCTTTGATGCCCAGGTTGTACCCTCACTTCTCTATGGATCAGAGTTGTGGGGTTTCAAACCCCGCGAATCTATTGAAAAAGTACATTTAAAAGCATGTAAACTATTACTAAATGTTCCTTCTTTTACTCCAAATGACATGGTATATGGCGAACTGGGTCGACACCCATTATTTGTTATATCAGCATGCAGATGCATACAATTTTGGTTTCGACTACTTAAACAGCCCTCAACAAGGTACTCCAGGAAAACATATGATATGCTGTTTGTCTTACAAGATAAAAACAAGAACATTCAAAATTGGGTATCACATATAAAATATCTTCTGTGTGTGAATAGCTTTGGGTATGTTTGGATGTATCATGAAGTCGGGGATGAGAAATATTTTCTTAAGATATTTAAGGATCGTTTGATTAGTTGTTTCTGTCAGCGTTGGTATTCTCATATGTCAGAAAGTAACCGCTTTGAATTTTATTTTTCTTTCAAGAATATTTTTGAGCGAGAAAGATATCTCGAATTCATCAAAAATAGGGTATTCTTAACTACATTGGTGCGTTTCAGGATGGGCGTTTCAACTGTAAATAGTCACACTTTTCGGGGTTTTTCTCAGAGCAACCTGGTTGTCCTTTGTGTCATGCTGTCTGTGAGGACGAATTTCATGTACTATTTGAGTGTGTGCGCTACAGCGATCTAAGATATAAATATTCCATTAAGAGTCCAGGGAGTTATTTGTCCAGGCAGAACCAGTGTGTAAGAATTCTTAACCGTAATCTTGACAGCCAACTTAATTTGTCCAAATATATTTTTCTTGCGTTGAAACGTAGAGCTAACCAGTAATCCTGCAAACTTAGAGTAATGACATTTTCGACTATTTTATGTTATCTTTAAGGCATAGATGTATGCTATGATGCTTGAGTATTTTTGTGTGTGAGGTTATGTTTCCTTCTGTTTGTTTGTTTGTATGCATCCATGAGTGTGTGTATGCATTTTGTTTCATTCATCATTCACGCAATATTTTGTGATCTAATCTTATGTTTAAGATTTGCTTATTTCTCGCTTGTTTTTGTGCTGTTGTAACGGGCCACGGGCCTATACACCATTAAACATTTGTCATTTGTCATTTGTCATTTGTCAGTCTCTTGTTCTCTCTCTCTCCGCTCTCTCTCTCTCTCTCTCTCTCTCGCGTCTCTCTCTCTCTCTCTCTCTCTCCTCTCTCTCTCTCGACTCTCTCTCTCTCTCTCCTCTCTCTCTCTCTTGTATCTGTGTTCTTATCTCTCGATTCTGGTGTCTCTGTTGTTTCTCTGTCTCTTTGTCTCAGTCATTATTATTTTCCCCAACTCCATATTCCGCCTTTCTTTTATTCTACCGCTATGATTACATTTGTACATATGTATAAAATTATTATGATATTTGTATTGTGCTTGTATGAAGTGTATGTATTTTCCCCATGATTTTGATTGTGGTTGATTTTTCTCCAGTATATGCTGTATTTATTTGCATTAATTGTTTTTCTTATTTATTTATGACGACAGGATGTAAAAAAGCTTTATCAAGCTTACTCTTTTATCGTCAATAAAGATCATTTTGACTTGACTTGACTTGACTTCACACACACACACACACACACACACACACACACACACACACACACACACACACACACACACACACACACACACAACCGAACAACTATCATACTATAGACTCACTTCGTGTTAACTTCGCTAACACGAGTGAGCCAAAAAGGATACACAGACAGATAGACGGTCACAAAGAAAGACAGAGAGACGGACAGACAGACAGACAGACAGACAGACAGACAGGTCTGCTCCTGGTGATGGCAGGCGGCGTATTGTTTAGTTAGGGGGAGGAAGAGAGAGGAATGAAGTTCGGGGGGTGGGGATAGCGGGGTGGAGTGGAACCACGAAACTATTACGCAGACAAAACGTTCCGCTCGAGAAAAGCGCTCTTCTGTAGCGCCTCTGAACAACGTGGCGAACCCGGCGGCTTTTTTTCAGCACAAATAGTTCCCCCTGCCTTCTGGAAGTTCTGTGTTTGAAGTTTTGTTTTCCCCTGATGCGTTAATCTCTTTAAAGACACTGCCTGTACCTTTACCTGTTGTCGTTTATCCCCTGCAGTCCCGCCTTCAGTACAAGCTGGCTGTCCTATCCTTCCGTCACTTTGAACAGACCCTTCCGCCTTACCTCTCCAGTGCTCTTCACACCTACACTCCTTCCC
>CM065704.1:40777000-40779500 GCA_017654935.2 Phymorhynchus buccinoides
ATCTCTCTCTCTCTCTCTCTCCCTCACTCTCCCAATCCCTCTCTCTCTCCCGATATCTATCTCTCCTCTCTCTCTCTCTCCCTCTCTTCTCTCCATCCGTCTCTCTTCTCTCCCCTCCCCTCTATCTCTCTTTCCCCCCCCCCCTCTCTCTTTTTTACCCCCTCTCCCCCCTCTCTCTTCTTCTCCCCCCCTCCTCTCTTTTGTCTCCCCCCCCCATACACCGCTATCAGTCAAATGCGCGGACAATGAAAGAGAGACACACACAACCAGTTTGTTTTTGTTTAGCATGCCGCGCGTCTGTGTCTGCGTGCTGTGTCTATCTGTGTCTTGTGTGTCTGTGTCTGCGTCTGTGTCTGTGGGTGGTCTGTGTCTGTGTTGCGTGTCTGCAAATGTTGACAGTTTCAAACGTTTTGTAGGAGGCCTACCCCCACGGTCCTATTCACACTGACGCCTATGTGTGCGTATGATTATAAACCTACAGACGTATTTTTTTTTCTTCTTCTTCTTTGATCGCTCAGACAGTTTCCTGTCAATGATGAGCGCAGATGCGTCATGCTGCCGTTATGCGCCTGACCAAGAAATAGTTAGGCCCAGCAAGTCCGATCGACGTCGGCAGGAGGAGGAAATCGTTTTGAGAAAGTGTTTCGTGAGAAAAGGCAGGAGAGTGGATCACCGGTAAAGGCAGAAAGATAGGTATAGATGACAGTAAGCAAAGGGAAAATTGGGTTAGGCAGAGTCAAAGAGGTAAGTGACAAAGATTAGAGGAAGTTTTACAAGCACAGAACTTCCAGAAGGTGTGGGAACTATTTTGGAAAAGACCCTCCGGTATCCCCACGAGGAGGGCAGATGCATTAAAGGCTACATGTCTGTAGATACATTCAACTGTCCTAAGGGTGTCTGACCGATTGGACGCTAACCTCAACCTCCACCATATATCGTATGCGAAGGCGAAAATGGAGTTTTAAGTCCTCTTTGGTCTGAATCAGACACATATGGGACATTTTTAAATAAATATGGTAACAACATAATACCTGGGAGGGCCCAATACTGGAGGCAATGCCCGGAGGATTGGAGCATTAGTACGAAACCAAGTAATAGTTTCCCGAATTGTGTTGTAAATTAATACAGATTAGGTGCACAAATAGGTGCTCTGGAACAACCTCCCGGAGCAGGCTTGTTTGAGGCGGGGACCTTGGGCACCTTCGTGTTCCTGGGTCTCCAAATCACAATAAACCTTTATTCCACCCGCCACACTCTCTCTCTCTCCTCTCCTTTTTTTTTAAATGTTTATTTTTTCTTTATTTATTTTTTAAATTTTATTCCCCCCCCCCTCTTTTTCCCAGTGGCCCGGCATCACGTTGGGGCCCGATTAGCGGGACCTGGCTGGCTTGGGTAATTCTCTCGCTGGCTGGCGCGGCATCACGCTTGGCGCGGCATTACGGGGCCGATTAGCGGACCCTGGCTGGCTGAGCCAGGCTTTCTGTCCTCTTCATTCTACTGTCAACTTTTTTTTCCTTCTCAGTAGTACCTCAGTGCGCATTTCCGCAGATTCCCCTAAAGTTACAGCGACAGAATAGTCAGAAGTGACTGTGGTTGCTCTACGGGAAAGAAGAAGAAGAAAGAAATATATATGCGAACATTCGCTCAGCTCAACTTATACCACGTCGCTCGATCCAATTTTATGTAACCAGTCAACTCTGTCCTCGACTAACGCAGTAGTAGGCTAGCAGGCAATGCAGCAGTCAGTGCTGTAAAATGCTGTGAGGTTAGATTCCTCAGTGTGTATTGCCTCTTGGTGTGTGTGCGCTTGACTGCATACTTTACGCGACAGAGTGTGTGCGCTTATGCCGGTAGGACAAGGTAAATGATTGACTAAATCGTGCGTGTGTGTGTGTGTGTGTGTGATGTGATTGCAACTGTACAAACGTTTATAAGTTTACGAAATTGAACAAAAGGGGGAATACTCTCTTTCTTTTTAACTCCCCTCCACCACCAAAGTTGATCACGATGCCAATCATCTAGCAATGCGTGGGTCAGAACCAAAGTGAGACAAAGTTTAAATACATGTGTGCTGTGTTCATATTACCACGCACCTAGGTAGTAAAGCGTGCATGTGTGATTGAAACTGTGCGTACGCACGGTCTTACATTAAAAACATTGTTTTATCTTCGCAGCTGACTGAAGCCAGTTTTTGTTTGTGGCTCAAGCCACAAACCTATAACTCACTTTGTCTGTCGGTCGGTCTGTCTGTCGTTCCAAAATTGTCGCACTTCAAATCGAGGCTACGCTTCAAAATTAATTGAGGCCGCTCTTTAAAATGATGTATTTTAAAAGCGTACAAAATAATAAACATACGTAATACAGACACTACAACAGACACGACGAGTATGCGGTGCTTCTTTTGATGAGTATAAGTAGGATACATAGTTTTAAATGTTTTCCAAAAGATATAAAAAGTGACGAAATGGTGCAGAGATAACATTCTGGTTTACAGATTAAA
>CM065704.1:40784500-40787000 GCA_017654935.2 Phymorhynchus buccinoides
CTTCTCTTTCTTTCTTTCTTTCTTTACTTTCTTTCTTTCCTTTTCTTTCTTTCTTTCTTTCTTCTTTCTTTCTTTCTTTCTTTCTTTCTTTCTTTCTTTTCTTTCTTTCTACCTATCTTTCTTTTCTTTCTTTCTTTCTTTCTTTCTTACTATCTTATCTTTCTTTCCTTCTTTTTTTCTTTCTTTCTTTCTTTTTCTTTCTTTTCCCCTATCTTTCTTTCTTTCTTTCTTTCTTTCTTTCTTCTTTCTTACTTCTTCTTTCTTTCTATCTTTCTTTCTTTCTTCTTTCTTTTTCTTTCTTTCTTTCTACCTATCTTTCTTTCTATCTTTCTATCTTTCTTTCTTTCTTCTTTCTTTCTTTCTTTTCTTTCTTTCTTTCTTTCTTCCATTTCCTTTCTTTCTTTCTTTCTTTTTCTTTCTTTCTTTCTTTCTTTCTTTCTTTCTTTTCTTTTCTTTCCTTTCTTTCTTTCTTTCTTTCTTGGTCTTTCTTTCTTTTCTTTCTTTCTTTCTCTATCTGTCTTTCTTTCTTTCTTTCTACTTTCTTTCCTTTCTACCTATCTTTCTTTCTTTCTTTCTTTCTTTCTTTCTTCTACTTTCTTTTCCTTTCTTCTTTCTTTCTGTCTCTTTTCTTCCTTCTTCCTCTCGAGAAACTTGGTTTTTCGTTTTTAAAAGCTAATCGAAGGTAGTTGTTTTTGCGTCATTGTCTTTTCTTTCTTTCTTTCTTTCTTTCTTTCTTTCTTTCTTTCTTTCTTTCTTTTCTTTCTTTCCTTTCTTTCTTTCTTTCTTTCTTTCTTTCTTTCTGTTCTGTCTGTCTGTCTCTTGTTCCTTCTTCCCCTCGTGAAACTAATATAAATGGAGATTGGTTTTGCGTCATTGTCTTTTCTTTCTTTCTTTCTTTCTTTCTTTCTTTCTTTCTTTCTTTCTCTTTCTTTCTTTCTTTCTTCTCTTTCTGTCTGTCTGTCTGTCTGTCTGTCTGTCTCTTGTTCCTTCTTCCCCTCGTGAAACTAATATAAATGGAGATTGGTTTTGCTTCATTGTCTTTTCTTTCTTTCTTTCTTTCTTCGTCTTTCTTTCTTTCTTTCCTTCTTTCTTTTCTTCTCTTTCTGTCTTTCTGTCCTGTTGTCTCTTGTTCCTTCTTCCCCTCGAGAAACTAATATAAATGGAGATTGGGTTTTCGTTTTTAAAGCTAATCGAAGGTAGTTGTGTTTGCGTCAATGTCTTTTTTTCCTTTCTTTCTTTCTTTCTTTCTTTCTTTCTTTCTTTCTTTTTCTTTCTTTCTTTCTGTCTTTCTTTTCTTTCTTTCTTTCTTTCTGTCTGTCTCTTGTTCCTTCTTCCCCTCGAGAAACTAATATAAATGGAGATTGGTTTTGCGTCATTGTCTTTTCTTTCTTTCTTTCTTTTTTCTTTCTTTTTCTTTTTCTTTTCTTTCTTTCTTTCTTTCTTTTTTTCTTTCTTTCTGTCTGTCTGTCTGTCTGTCTCTTGATCCTTCTTCTCCTCGTGAAACTAATATAAATGTAGATTGGTTTTCGTTTTTAAAGCTACTCGAAGGCAGTTGTGTTTGCGTCATTGTCTTATTTTCCTTTCTTTCTTTCTTTCTTTCTTTCTTTCTTTCTTTCTTTCTTTCTTTCCTTTCTATCTTTCTTTCCTTCTTTCTTTCTTTCTTTCTTTCTTTCTTTCTTTCTTTCTTTCTTTCCTTCTTTCTTTCTTTCTTTCTTTCTTTCTTTCTTTCTTTCCTTCCTTCCTTCCTTCCTTCCTTCCTTCCTTCCTTCCTTTCTTTTCCCTCATCAACCCCCACCCCTCATTAAGCTAATAGAAAGGTAGATTGCTTTTCGTTTTCCTAGTCCGTATTTCTCTCTGTCATTGTTTCAGTCTCTTTTCAATTGGCATTACGTAGTGAATGCTTACTAAAGAGTATAGACGACTCTCTATTTGACTGTCAAATCATATTACTCCGAATAGAAAACCAACACAGCAGGAGGTCTTTTTATAAAAATCAATGTCAGCCCAACTCTCTAGTTAACCCTTTCACCGCCAGTCGTAGTTCAGCCAAACATTTCCATTAAATTTACCTGGGTAGAGAACAAAATCCATCCGCAGTATTGTTGATTCTTCCGTGACATATATAAAATAAGGTCTATCCTTACTTCCCAAAACTAAGACAATAGGATCTTTGGATAATAGACCCCAGTTTGATGCCTTTTTAGTGACATGGGTGGTAAATCATTGTGGTGCTAAAATGCGACTTTGGCAGTGAAAGGGTTAAAAAAAAAAGTCATACACAAACGTAACAATCATTACCATTTATGACAATTATTGTCGATGAGTTTGACAAATCTAGGTTCAGTTTTTAGGATAAGGTTGGTGGTGCTGATAAGGTTGGAATAATTAAGTTCATTGATAACTACTTGTACATTAAGTTTCCAATATGAGGCTGAAAAAAGTGCATTTTTTCCCTTCTCTTTCTCTCGTTGGTATAATACAGAAACAGAAAAGTAGTTTG
>CM065704.1:40804500-40807000 GCA_017654935.2 Phymorhynchus buccinoides
CTATTGAGTAAAAAGTGTTAGATTTTCACTCATGAGCATTTTGAATTATGTTAGCGACAGTAAGTATATTATAATTATTTATGAACATTTTCTACTAAATAAGTTGCATGGTACTGTTGAACAAAAAACTGGGTTTTTATATTAACCATAAATCTGATGGAAGAAATGTATTAAAAATACCACGAAGAACATACAGCCAACATATTTTTAAAAATAAATTCTTGGTTGTAGTAGTTTGTGTCTAAGATACCGAGATTCAGTCATTAACCCTTTCGCCGCCAGCCATTTTTCAGCCCCCAAAATACCATTAAGCTTAACTGCAGGGTAAAGAAAAAACATATTTGTGCAATGTTGCGAATTCCTCTGTGACATGCATAACATTAGGCCTATCCTTACCTCCCAAAATGAAGAAAACAGGGTCTTTGGATAACAGGCTGTGATTTGATGCCTTTTAGTGACATGGGTGTTAAACCATTGTGGTGCTTAAATGCGACATTGGCGGCGAAAGGGTTAACCCTTTCACGCCAGCCATATTTCAGCCAAAAATGTCCATTAAATTTACCTGGGTAGAGAACAAAATCTATCTGCAGTATTGGGGCTTCTTCTGTGACAGATATAAAATAAGGTTCTATCCTTACTTCCCAAAACTAAGACAATAACGTCTTTGGATGATAGACCCCAATTTGATGCCTTTTTAATGACATAGGTGTTAAATCACTGTGGTGCTAAATGCGACTTTGGCGGTGAAAGGGTTAAAACTAAACGGCTCAACTATGTGTGCAGCGGAACAGCTGCGCCATCAATATTCATGTTGTGTACAAACACCCAAAAGGTGTTATCTCTGGTAGGATCCTTCTTCCTGCCACCCACTCAGGTTGGTGTTGTCTCTGGTTGACAATACCCCTGTACAAAAGGGCCAACAGTAAATGAGAGCTATACTATGTATGCTATTCTACAGTATTGGAATATCGTGGTACAGCTTAGTCTATCGTGGAAGACTATGACTCTCTAACTAGGGGGGGGGGGGGGGGGGGGGGGGGGGGGGGGGGGGGGGGGGGGGGGGGGGGGGGTTTTTTTTATTTGGGCGGGGGGGGGGGGGGGGGGGGGGGGGGGGGGGGCATTTGCACCGGCTCTAGTGCTGCAGCCAATAGGGATTGGTTGGCCTTTGGGGACCTTCCCCAACGCCAACTCTCGTCCTCAAATCTCTTTGGCCGAGAGAGTGGGGATGTACCCTGGGCAAGGCGTCTCCACTTATAAACGAATTGTAGCCCAGCCTGCCGATTAGTCTGATCGCTTCTCGGCCTTTTGGCTAAGACAGTGATTCAGGAACATAATTTTTTGTTTATACCCTGGTTGGTTTGTTCAGCCCGTCGTATACATGGCGAAAGCCGATACGCGACGTTAAACTGAACTTCCATCCAGCCTGCCGGAATAGCAGCTGCCCCTCCCCTTTGCTATCTGGCAGTCATTGTCGGAAACGACAGACGTAGACAGGCAACAACAACAACAACAACAAAAATAACACCAGTGGATATCACCACACCACAATCGCAATAACAACAACAACAACAACAACAACAACCGCGAGACGCAATAAAATCCTAAAAATAGTGATCTGCATGTTTGTCTGTTCTCTGTTGCCACGGATATAACAGTTATTCTGCAATGCCCACCACCTCCCTTCATTGTCATCTTCCTACCACCACCACCTCCCTTCATACCCCACCTGTACTCTTCTTCCTCTCTGCAGAAACAAGTGCAACCCACTGCTTTGTAAGTTATTTTATTTTTATGGTTAGGGTTTTTTTCTGGATTATAAAAACACATGCAGATTGTTTTGGTTTTCCCCCAAAAAAAACCCACCACACAACAAATACGAGGCAGGAGAGAGAGAGAGAGAGAGAGAGAGAGAGAGAGAGAGAGAGAGAGAGAGAGAGAGAGAGAGAGAGAGAGAGAGAGAGAGAGAGAGAGAGAGAGAGAGATGGCGACGCAGACAGAAACAGAGAGAGAGAGAGAGAGAGAGAGAGAGAGAGAGAGAGAGAGATGGCGACGCAGACAGAAACAGAGAGAGAGAGAGAGATGGCGACGCAGACACAAACAGAGAGAGAGAATACGAATACGAATACGAATACGAATGTTTTTATTGAGGGTAAAACAGATAAGCTGGGTAGCTTTTTTACACTATTGCCCTCAAGCAAATAAACAATTAATGAAGAAAATGATTAACAGAAACGTAAAAACAACAACAAAACTGGCAACAATAGTGACAAAAATATACATGTAATATAATACAAGGCAAAAATGGCTACACAACAGCAATTCAAAATTAAAGACCCCCACCCCACCCCACAAAAAACACACCAAGAAACAACAACAAAAAACACCTCCCGGTCTCTACCCCCTCCCCCCCGCACTCACTCCCACAAGCACCCCCCACATACCCCACCCCCACAAACCTATGCACACATACATACATGCATACAAATGCTTACATTATGTA
>CM065704.1:40812000-40822000 GCA_017654935.2 Phymorhynchus buccinoides
TTCATTTGATATATAGATTGCCTTTGCTTCGTTCTCTATTTCTGAGCCTGTCTGTCTGTCTGTCTCTCTGCCTTTCTATCTGTCTGTCTGTCTGCCTTTCTGTCTGTCTGTCTGTCTGTCTCTATGCCTTTCTGTCTGTCTGTCTGCCTTTCTGTCTGTCTGTCTGTCTGTCTCTCTATCATGCCTTTCTGTCTGTCTGTCTCTCTGCATTTCTGTCTGTCTGCCTGTCTGTCTGTCTCTCTGCATTTCTGTCTGTCTGCCTGTCTGTCTGTCTCTCTGCCTTTCTGTCTGTCTGGGGGATGGGGTGGGGGTGGGGGGTGTAGGGAGGGAAGGGGGTGTTAGTGTGTTGTGTTATGATTATATGCAGTGCATTTCTTTTTTAATAATATGAATGCCATTCATTCTCTAATGTATTCATTTTCATAGAGATGTATGGTGAAGATACGTGAGCCAGTCTGTTAGAAATGTTTGTACGAACGGTGAGTGAAAAGCGCATTGAGTTGCTTAGCAAGATTATGCGCTATACAAGCATTATTAATTATTAATTCTTCTTCTTCTTCATTGTTCCTATTTAGAGACAATCATTGCAGTTAAGTCTAAGATATCCCTCCATTGAGATTCTTAGAAGAAGGAATTGTCTAGCGTCTTTGGAAAGTGAAAGCGTTAGTTGCAAGCTTTGCAAGTCAATCCCTTTTCCTTCTTGTTCTCTCTCTCTCTCTCTCTCTCTCTCTCTCTCTCTCTCTCTCTCTCTCTCTCTCTCTCTCTCTCTCTCTCTCTCTCTCTCTCTCTCTCTCTCTCTCTCTCTCTCTCTCTCTCTCTCTCCCTCTCTCTCTCTCTCTCTCTCTCTCTCTCTCTCTCTCTCTCTCTCTCTCTCTCTCCTCTCTCTCTCTCTCTCTCTCTCTCTCTCTCTCTCTCTCTGTTCTCTGTCTGTCTGTCTCTCTCTGTGCTATCAGTCTCTGTCTCTATTTCGCGCGCTCTCTCTCTCTCTCTCTCTCTCTCTGTTCTCTCACACACACTCTATCTCTCTGTCTATGCCCCTCTGTCTCTGTCTCTGTCTCTGTCTCTGTCTCTCTCTCTCTCTCTCTCTCTCTCTCTCTCTCTCTCTCTCTCTCTCTCTCTCTCTCTCTCTCTCTCTCTCTTCACTTAGTTAAGGCCAGTCGGTGCAGTTAAGTCTAAGATACCCCTCACCATCCATCTCCAAGTGACATTCTTGGAGAGAGCATTTGGATGGCAGCTTTTGGATGGAGAAAGTGTTAGCTGCAAACTTTGCAATTTAAATCATGTTTTCCATTGTTACTGCTTTTATTTTCTTCTTTCCCATATTTCAAACTATCCCTCATTAATTCGTCAAAACCCTATTCAATGGGGTGTCATAGACGCTATGCTAAAGATCCCCCACGTCACGTGTCACATTTTCTCTTATGCTAGGAAGATTTCTTAAGATTTCTTACCAGCTATAAGAGGGAAAACACGTGAAAACCATGATTTTGACACGTGACGTGGTGGGTCTTTAAAAGGGAAAGCGTGCTGACTAGACGCGCGCGCGCGCGCAGTATGTGTGTGTGTGTGTGTGTGTGTGTGTGTGTGTGTGTGTGTGTGTGTGTGTGTGTGTTGCTTTTTTTTACATCACACCATCTATAGCACAACATAATATTAAAGAAGGAAATGAACATGAAATAAAAATAAATAAATAAACAACATTAATACGTTCATGCAAGCACCCCCCCCCCCCCCCGAACACTCATATACTCTCTCTCTCTCTCTCTCTCTCTCCCCCCCCCCCCCCCCCTCTCTCTCTCTCTCCTCCCTCCTCTCTCTCTCTCTCTCTCTCTCTCTCTCTCTCTCTCTCTCTCTCTCTCTCTTCATTGATGTGGATGAATAATGTGCTTTGTATTTCAGGTATTGTCTCACTATATTATTGTGATTGTTGATGCATGTATTGATTGTTGTATGTGTTTCCCCCCATGAGAGGGGCTGTAGGCCCAAACTCATTACATTTCCGACTTCCGACTTCTCTCTCTCTCTCTCTCTCTCTCTCTCTCTCTCTCTCTCTCTCTCTCTCTCTCTCTCTCTCTCTCTCTCTCTCTCTCTCTCTCTCTCATAAACAGACATCTACACGCTCAAAACATATATACATATATAACATTATACAAAGGCACATTAATATTTAGAGTAACGCGCATGCATGCGTGCGTGTGTGCATGTGCGTGTGTATGTGTGTGTGTGTGCGCGCGCGCGCGTGTGTGTGTGGGCGCGCGTGCGTGCGTGCGCGTGTGTTCGCCGTCCTTGCTTTTGCGTTACTATCCATTTTGAAGGTGACATTTTGCAGCAACAACAACCAAAAAATCAATGACGTTGTGAAACTTTGCAACTGTTGTTGTCCTCGTCTCGCATCTAGTGTTTCTTTTCCGTTTTATTTATTCTCAGGTTTCAACTTCTTCGCCTCCTGTTTCCCGTGGCCCTATTTCTTTGTTATTTCGATGGCTTGGAGTCAAAGCGGACTATCTTTACAAAGTCCATTGACGTATTATTGGATTTATTACAAAAACTAATAACTTGTATCAAACAATGACTGCAGAAATATAAAAATGGGGTTCTGCTGTTTATATTTCTGCAGTCTTTTTGTTTGTGGCTCAAGCCACAAACCTATAACTCACTTTGTCGGTCTGTCTGTCTGTCTGTCTGTCGGTCGGTCGGTCGGTCCAAAATTGTCGCACTTCAAATCGAGGCTACACTTCAAATTGAGGCCGCACTTTAAAATGATGTATTTTAAAAGCGTACAAAATAATAAACATACGTAATACAGACACTACAACAGACACGACGAGTATGCGGTGCTTCTTTCGATGAGTATAAGTAGGATACATAGTTTTAAATGTTTTCCAAAAGATATATAAAGTTACGAAATGGTGCAGAGATAACATTCTGGGCCTGTATTCACGTTGATATAGCATGAGACTTAGCATCATGCTAACTTAGAAGCTCTTCCAAAAGTCCTATTAAATCCTATAGGACATTGGAAGAGCTTCTAAGTTAGCATGATGCTAAGTCTCATGCTATCTCAACGTGAATACAGGCCCTGGTCTACAGATTAAAATTATTGAAAAGCCAGGGGAGGTGACTCATGATTGGAGTGGTAAAAATAGACCGCGTGCCACAAACTATTGCGATTTCGCGCTTGTTTTTATATATACAAGTTATTAGTTTTCGTAATAAGTTCAATAATATGTCAATGGACTATCTAAAAGATAGTCCGTTTTGACTCCAAGCCATCGAATTTTGTTGTTGTTGTGGTGGTTGTTTTTCCCCTTCAACTTTCTTCGACTTGGTAAAAGTTTGGCTGCATTATTGTATGCCCTAAATGTAGTAGTAGGTTCATGGCAAGGCTTTTTACTCTTAAAGGGGCACCCAGACGGATGAGTTTTTTTTGCAAGAAACACGTCGAGATCACCAGGAAAACACCCTTTACAGAGATCGCAACACTCACTTTGCTCTGGTGTCCCTAGAAATCAAGCCGTCAAATCGGCGATTCCTCCTTGGCGGAGGTGCTGGAAGTCAAATTCTTTCACCCATAGATTATAATGAAAATCCGTTTAACGTCGTCCGGTCTGAAACAGACACATATGGGACATTATTAGATATAAAGATGGTGGGAACGATCCTGGAGGCAATGCCCGGAGGCAGTGCAACTCCAGGAAAGTCCCGAATTTTGAACGATACAGATGTATGTATTGGAGATTAGGCGTGTGTCGTCTCTTTTCTAATGCCCGATTGAGTTTAGACCAAATCGTTTGCACAAAATGTTCGCAATACAAGCCTTTTTTTTTATTAAAATGTTATACAGTTTATCTAAAGGAGTTTCGCTCACAACAAAGGAATCAGCTCCAATTGTTTTTAGCTACACTACAAAAAAGAAAAAAAGCTTCAACCACAATGGAATTGGCCTCCATCCACCCCATCCAAAATGGCTTCCCTCTCCGGCATCTCCACCAAGGAGGAATCGCCGTTTTGACGGTTTGATTTCTAGGAAACCAGAGCAAAGTGAGTGTTCCGATCCTTGAAAAGGCTGTCTTTCTGGTGATCTCGACGTGTTTCTTGCAAAACCTCATCCGTCAGGGTCCACCTTTAATACAATTTTTAATATTAAAGCTATAATTCTTTAATGACTTTTACCATTGTCTAGCGTTTGTCTCAAGCTTGGGCCAACAGTAGCGTGAGATTTGTACAATATGAACGAATTTACTTGATAATATACAACTATGGAGGGTGAAACTGTAGATGGATCAGCCACACGGCAGCATTTTCGGGTCCAGTGACACGTGCACGTACACATCGACACGTAGGACACATGGACACATCGACACTCAGACACGCGCGCTCGTGCACGTCCTAGATTGACTCGCTGCAGCATTTTTTTTGGCGCGGTGCGGCATTCTAGATCTGTTTGACGCTGCGCGTTGTTTGACGCGGCAAGTTGACGCTAGTGTGCTTGCGTGTGTACGCGTGCGCATGTGCGCGCGCTGCATTGACGCGCGGCAACATTTTAGGCGCGGCGCAGCATTCTGTTTGACGCGGCGCGTTTTTCTGCTCCGCTGCGTTAGCATTTTCTGCTCCAGACACACACACACACACACACACACACACACACACACACACACACACACACACACACACACACACACACACACACACACACACACACACACACACACACACACTGCACACACACACACACACACACACACACACACACGCGCGCGCGCGCGCGCGCACGCACACGCACACACGTACACACACACGCACACACACACACGCACGCGCACACACACACACACACGCACACGCACACGCACACGCACACACACACACACACACACACACACACACACACACACACACACACACACACACAACACACACACACACACACACACACACACACACACACACACACACACACACACACACACACACACTACCCATCCCCTCCCCCTTACTTTCTCACCTTTCATAATAGACGATTTTCAGGGAAACAAATAGGGGAGAGCTATTCGTGAAAATTAGAATTGTTTACCTCCATTACTCGGTCAAATACCACAGCAACAATGCAACAATGGCGTCGAAGCTGGAAACCGCAGGATGCGAATCAGCGACTTGCAAAAAAAAAAATTTTAACAGAAAAATGAGGGTGCTACAAAGTGATATAACTTGCAAGCTGTGACCGAAAAATATATATGAAATATTTTTTTTTAGAATGACGCACGGTGTTCTAAGTGCTGTATGTCTGCTCAAACACACGAGTCGATAGGCTACGAGAGCTGATGGCAGAGTGACTTCCCCTGTTTGACCGATTGAGTTTAGGCAAGATCACTCCCACACACCATGAAATTACTCCCCTTAATTATTTCCGAACAATTCCCGTTAGGGGCACACTTGCGCAATGTTTCATCATCTACACCTGAGAAGAAAGTAATTAAACAAGCGCGAAATCGCAATAGTTTGTGGCACGCGGTCTATTTTTACCACTCCAATCATGAGTTACCTCCCCTGGCTTTTCAATAATTTTAATCTGTAAACCAGAATGTTATCTCTGCACCATTTCGTAACTTTTTATATCTTTTGGAAAACATTTAAAACTATGTATCCTACTTATACTCATCGAAAGAAGCACCGCATACTCGTCGTGTCTGTTGTAGTGTCTGTATTACGTATGTTTATTATTTTGTACGCTTTTAAAATACATCATTTTAAAGAGCGGCCAGAAGTGTAGCCTCGATTTGAAGTGCGACAATTTTGTCAAAATGTGCGACAATTTTGGAACGACAGACCGACCGACAGACCGACCGACAAAGTGAGTTATAGGTTTGTGGCTTGAGCCACAAACAAAAACACAAAAACAACACACACACAAAAGATTAGATTTTTGTTTTTACCTAGACATTATCTTACTAATTTGTTTTGTCCCCTGTATCGGTTTTGTTTGTTTTTTAAAAATTTGGGGCTGCTTCGTGGTGTGAATTCCTGGCATTAGCATATATTTACATACTATCTCTTTCATCACGTTGAGAAATGAATATCTCAAATTCTCCACATGTGCACACGATTTACATTTTTTTTCTCCAAATGACCTAACTAAGCTTCGGGCCTCTTTCTTTCTTTCTTTTCTTTGTTTGTTTCTTTCTTTGTTTCTTTGTTTCTTCCTATATAGCATTCTTCCTTCCTTTCTTTCTTTCTTTTTCTTTTCATTTTGTTACCCGGCCAGAGGACGGGTATTGTGACGGGTCCCTCTCTCTCTCTCTCTGTCTCTCTCTCTCTCTCTCTCTCTCTCTCTCTCTCTCTCTCTCTCTCTCTCTCTCTCTCTCTCTCTCTCTCTCTCTCTCTCTCTCTCTCTCTCTCTCTCTCTCTCTCTCTCTCTCTCTCTCTCTCTCTCTCTCTCTCTCTCCTCTCTCTCTCTCTCTCTCTCTCTCTCTCTCTCTCTCTCTCTCTCTCTCTCTCTCTCTCTCTCTCTCTCTCTCTCTCTCTCTCTCTCTCTCTCTCTCTCTCTCTCTCTGAATCTGTCTGTCTGTCTGTGTATCGATTATCTTAAAAACTATGGGATGGATTTTGATAGAATTTGACAGAGGGGTAGACATCTTGAAAAGGAATGTTGCTTTCGATATTCATGACTGTGCTGACCTTGACCTTGAAGTGTGACCTTGCAAGCCGAAATGTCCTTCTTTGGGCTATGCATTTCATTTCAGAGCTGTATCTCACGAACCAGAGAATAGAATCTTCAAATTTTGTTTGGTGGTGTATCACGATGCAGGGAGGGTTTTGTAAACAAAACAAATCATAGCTCTCCTGACCTTGACATTGAAGTTTTAGTTGGAGATTTATTTTGGTTCAAGCACTAACATTCATACGGTCAAAGGGACGCTACCCCAGGTATTTAACAAAAAGGTATTCAAGAGTATTGCCCCTTTGACAAGAACGGGGAAGTTGGAATAGTGTAAGCTCACAGAAAGTGGAGGATGGCGGTAGAAGAGCTACACAGGCAGGTAACTGAGGTTTGCAAATGCATTGGTTATTGTGTTCGGTATGTCTAAGGCCGTGTACACACATAAGGGGATATTCCAAGCGGAAACCCGTGCGTAATCCATAAATAAGTGAAACAAAGAAGGGAAAATATTTGCGCACGTGTCCAAATTTCCCCTATATTATGCATACACTTTTATCCTTCTTTTTTCCACTTATTTAGGGCTTTCCGTACAGGAACCTATTACGCGTCTAATGTGAACCCGGCCTAATAGTTAGCAAACTGTTTTTTTCATGCATTTTGTGGGAGTGGGAAGTGGTGTATGTGTGGGGGGGGGGGGGGGTGGGGGAGGGGGGGGTGCAGGGGAGCGAGGTGTGGGGTGGGGATAGAGGGGAATGGAGGGCATAACTCTGGCCGGGTTTACATTGTTACAAAACATTTCTAGTTTTTATATAAACAGGTCCTCAGTTGCGCATTCTTTGCTTTTTGTTCGTCTTTATTATTTTAAAAAAGCAGCATTCCAGTCAATATATCAATTCAAATTCAAATTTCTTTATTGTCTTCAAATGAAGAAAATCTTTCTTTCAGCGTGCACTTAAATCTAAAACTGACGAGACAATAATATATTATAAACTAAGACATAAAATACATGCATAAAAGCACATGTTATTCACATAGAACAATAAAGTTTGTCACACACACACTCCCACCCCCCCCCCCCCCCCCCCCCCCCTACACACACACAACTAAGTAAAAAAATAGTATGTAATAGTTCTCCTTTAGCTTAAAACCCTTTCAACGCCAGCCATTTTTCAGCCAAAGCTTTCCATTAAACTTAACTGGGTATAGAAAATAGTTTGTCTGCAATATTGGGGGTTCCTCTGTGACATGCATAAAATAGGGCCTATCCATACACCTCCCAAAATTAAGAACATAAGGTCACTGGATAACAGATCCTCATTTGATGCCTTTCAGTGACATGGGTGTTCAATCATTGTGGTGCCAAGAGGCGACAGTGGCGATGAAAGGGTTAAACAAATATAAAATAATAGAAATAGAAGAAAGAACATGTTTTGAAGCATCATATTCTAAATGATGACCCTTTTTATTTTACTCAAAAGGCTTTTTATCACTGTTTGACACTAGCCCAGCTCTAGTGCTGCAGCCAAAAGGATGTGTTGGCCTTTGGGGACCTTCCTCAACGTTAACTGTCCTCAAACCCCTTTGGGCCGAGAGAGTGGGGATGTACCCTGGGCAAGGTATCTCCGCTATTAAGACATTTTAGCCCAGCCCGCCAGAATAGTAGCTGGAAGTCATGTTCGGAAACGACAGACATGCATACATACATACATTTGGTATTTGGTATTTAGTATAAGTCACAGAGACATATCTCAGCGGCTACCCATTTTTTTTTTTGGGGGGGGGGGGGGGTGGGGGGGAGGGGCACAGGGTGAGGAGGGGGCTGGCACACTTGGAAAACCTAGCTATCAATTTGGCCATACCAGGCAGCGGGATTTCTGCCTGGTCTTACCGACTTTCAGCTGCCGTAGGATTTTTACGTGCATTAAGCGCACGGGTCAGACTAGCTTTAAGTCCCCATCCGAAGGACTCAACGTTCAGTTCGATTTTCCTGTCGAACTAGAACGAAAGGGCGAGGCCGGGATTCGAACCCTGGGTCACTCACGCTGCAGTCACGCATTACATTTGGCAGGCGAACGTCTGCCACCTTTCTCCATACATACACACATACATACATACATACATACATACATACATACATACATACATACATACATACATACATACATACATACATACATACATACATACATGCAACCAATCAATAACTTCGTTACATACAAAAGGTCACGTGGCAAGACATACTTAGGACTTCAGAAAATGGATTCCAAGCGCTTAATCTGCAATGAAGAAATAAAATCCTTGCTGACTTAGGGAATCTGTCTAAATGTGTGTGTGTGTGTGTGTGTGCTCGAGCGTGCGAGCGCGTGTGTGTGTGTGTGAACGTGTGTGTGTGTGAACGTGAGTGTGTGTGTGTGTATGTGTTTGTCTGTATGTCTGTGTGTGTCTGTGTGTGTATGCGCGCGTCCGTGCATGTGTGTGAAAGCGTGTGCGTATGTTGTCTGTGTGTGTGTGTGTGTGCATGCGCGCGCGTACATGCACACGCGCATTTGTATTTGTGTGTGTGTTTGTGTGTGTGTGTTCATGCTGATGCTTGCAACTTTGCAACAGAAAAGCGTGATGTTTTTGCATTTCATCTGCTAGTCTACAACGTGACTGTAGAAAGAAGAAAAAAGAAGAAAGAAACAAGATTCCAGCAGGGATTGTTAAGAGAGAGAGAGAGAGAGAGAGAGAGAGAGAGAGAGAGAGAGAGAGAGAGAGAGAGAGAGAGAGAGAGAGAGAGAGAGAGAGAGAGAGAGAGAGAGAGAGAGAGAGAGAGAGAGAGAGAGAGAGAGAGAGAGAGAGAGAGAGAGAGATAGAGAGAGATGGGAGAGGAAAGGTATTGATCCATCACTATCAACATGTGGTCGTGCAGTAACATCTCAAAATGTTACAATCTCGCGATTTGTGTAAAGACTGACTAACTTCGCACACGGGATACTTGTTCGATTGACTAAAATACTAATAGCTCGTGCGCACTCATATATATAAACACACACGCACACTCACACAGACAGACAGACAGACAGAAAGAAAGACAGACAGACAGATAGACAGACATATACACACACACACACACACACACACACACACACACACACACACACACACACACACACACACACACACACATACATACATACACACACGCGCGCGCGCGCACGCACATGCACACGCACACACACACCCACTCACACACACACACACACACACGTGAGCGCGAGAATCAATCAATCAATATTTGCATTGTCCATTTTACAGGACATTCTTTTTGCAGCGATAAAACAATCAACAAAACAACACAAT
>CM065704.1:40824500-40839500 GCA_017654935.2 Phymorhynchus buccinoides
CATCACTTCACATTACTTTACTCTCTCGCTACAAAACATACATAACACAGAAATCATCACTTCACATTACTTTACTCTCTCACTACAAAACATGCATAACACAGAAATCATCACTTCACATTACTTTACTCTCTCACTACAAAACATGCATAACACAGAAATCATCACTTCACATTACTTTACTCTCTCGCTACAAAACATGCATAACACAGAAATCATCACTTCACATTACTTTACTCTCTCGCTACAAAACATGCATAACACAGAAATCATCACTTCACATTACTTTACTCTCTCACTACAAAACATACATAACACAGAAATCATCACTTCACATTACTTTACTCTCTCACTACAAAACATACATAACACAGAAATCATCACTTCACATTACTTTACTCTCTCTCTACAAAACATACATAACACAGAAATCATCACTTCACATTACTTTACTCTCTCACTACAAAACATACATAACACAGAAATCATCACTTCACATTACTTTACTCTCTCACTACAAAACATGCATAACACAGAAATCATCACTTCACATTACTTTACTCTCTCACTACAAAACATGCATAACACAGAAATCATCACTTCACATTAACTTTACTTTACTCTCTCACTACAAAACATACATAACACAGAAATCATCACTTCACATTACTTTACTCTCTCACTACAAAACATACATAACACAGAAATCATCACTTCACATTACTTTACTCTCTCACTACAAAACATACATAACACAGAAATCATCACTTCACATTACTTTACTCTCTCACTACAAAAAAATACATAACACAGAAATCATCACTTCACATTACTTTACTCTCTCACTACAAAACATGCATAACACAGAAATCATCACTTCACATTACTTTACTCTCTCACTACAAAACATGCATAACACAGAAATCATCACTTCACATTACTTTACTGTCTCGCTACAGAACATGCATAACACAGAAATCATCACTTCACATTACTTTACTCTCTCACTACAAAACATGCATAACACAGAAATCATCACTTCACATTACTTTACTCTCTCACTACAAAACATGCATAACACAGAAATCATCACTTCACATTACTTTACTCTCTCACTACAAAACATACATAACACAGAAATCATCACTTCACATTACTTTACTCTCTCGCTACGAAACATGCATAACACAGAAATCATCACTTCACATTACTTTACACAAAAAATGCATAACACAGAAATAATCACTTCACATTACTTTACTCTCTCACAACAAAGCATACATAACACAGAAATCATCACTTCACATTACTTTACTCTCTCACTACAAAACATGCATAACACAGAAATCATCACTTCACATTACTTTACTCTCTCGCTACAAAATATGCATAACACAGAAATAATCACTTCACATTACTTTACTCTCTCACTACAAAACATACATAACACAGAAATCATCACTTCACATTACTTTACTCTCTCACTACAAAACATGCATAACACAGAAATCATCACTTCACATTACTTTACTCTCTCACTACAAAACATACATAACACAGAAATCATCACTTCACATTACTTTACTCTCTCACTACAAAACATACATAACACAGAAATCATCACTTCACATTACTTTACTCTCTCGCTACAAAACATGCATAACACAGAAATCATCACTTCACATTACTTTACTCTCTCACTACAAAACATGCATAACACAGAAATCATCACTTCACATTACTTTACTCTCTCACTACAAAACATGCATAACACAGAAATCATCACTTCACATTACTTTACTCTCTCGCTACAGAACATGCATAACACAGAAATCATCACTTCACATTACTTTACTCTCTCGCTACAGAACATGCATAACACAGAAATCATCACTTCACATTACTTTACTCTCTCACTACAGAACATGCATAACACAGAAATCATCACTTCACATTACTTTACTCTCTCACTACAAAACATACATAACACAGAAATCATCACTTCACATTACTTTACTCTCTCACTACAAAACATGCATAACACAGAAATCATCACTTCACATTACTTTACTCTCTCACTACAAAACATGCATAACACAGAAATCATCACTTCACATTACTTTACTCTCTCACTACAAAACATGCATAACACAGAAATCATCACTTCACATTACTTTACTCTCTCACTACAAAACATGCATAACACAGAAATCATCACTTCACATTACTTTACTCTCTCGCTACAAAACATGCATAACACAGAAATCATCACTTCACATTACTTTACTCTCTCACTACAAAACATACATAACACAGAAATCATCACTTCACATTACTTTACTCTCTCACTACAAAACATGCATAACACAGAAATCATCACTTCACATTACTTTACTCTCTCACTACAAAACATGCATAACACAGAAATCATCACTTCACATTACTTTACTCTCTCGCTACAAAACATGCATAACACAGAAATCATCACTTCACATTACTTTACTCTCTCACTACAAAACATACATAACACAGAAATCATCACTTCACATTACTTTACTCTCTCACTACAAAACATACATAACACATAAATCATCACTTCACATTACTTTACTCTCTCACTACAAAACATACATAACACATAAATCATCACTTCACATTACTTTACTCTCTCACTACAAAACATGCATAACACAGAAATCATCACTTCACATTACTTTACTCTCTCGCTACAGAACATGCATAACACAGAAGTCATCACTTCACATTACTTTACTGTCTCGCTACAGAACATGCATAACACAGAAATCATCACTTCACATTATATTACTTTACTCTCTCGCTACAGAACATGCATAACACAGAAGTCATCACTTCACATTACTTTACTGTCTCGCTACAGAACATGCATAACACAGAAATCATCACTTCACATTACTTTACTATCTCGCTACAAAACAAGCATAACACAGAAATCATCACTTCACATTATTTTACTCTCTCACTACAAAACATGCATAACACAGAAATCATCACTTCACATTACTTTACTCTCTCACTACAAAACATGCATAACACAGAAATCATCACTTCACATTACTTTACTCTCTCGCTACAAAACATGCATAACACAGAAATCATCACTTCACATTACTTTGCTCTCTCACTACAAGCTCACTGTGCTGATTACCCCTTAAACCACCAATGCAAGTTCACCATTGTTAATTATTATCCATGCTTGCTTTTAATTTCCATTTTTGATTCTTCTTCAATTATTTCATGTGCCAATTTTTTGTTGTTGTTACTTGATTGTTTTATGTCAAATGTTCTTGCTTGATGCATGGTATGAATGTGTGAGTGAGAGGGCAAGGTGCAAAGAAGCAATTGTAGCTGATCCTTTTTAGCCTCAATAAAACATTCGTATATTCGTATTCGTATATTCGCATACTCTCTCTCTCTCTCTCTCTCTCTCTCTCTCTCTCTCTCTCTCTCTCTCTCTCTCTCTCTCTCTCTCTCTCTCTCTCTCTCTCTCTCTCTCTCTCTCTCTCTCTCTCTCTCTCTCTCTCTCTCTCTCTCTCTCTCTCTCTCTCTCTCTCTCTCTCTCTCTCTCTCTCTCCCCCCCCCCCAGTTCCAGGCAGAGGGAGACATTGATTGGTGGTGTTATCGTGTGCTGATGGCTAATTTCCTCAGCCACCTGCTTCCAGACTGTAAACCAGTCAACCCGCCATCAGCCTTGGTTTAGTGTCGCCATCAAATCTGGTCTTGTTTTTTCCCCCATCAGGGATAGAAAGGGACATTATTATTTCCAACCCCCCCAAAAAACACCCAACAACAACCAACAACAGAAAAACAAACCCGTTGGGTTTTCTTGTTTTCTTAAAGGTCTGTGTACACGTTAGCATTATTCACGGGATATTTATATTTCCCCTTGGCAACACAGTGCGTTGTAAGTCATATTAAGGTGTGTGTACACGTTAACACTATTCACAATATATTTCTATTTCCCCTTGGCAACACAGTGAGTTGTAAGTCATATTAAGACTGGGCTGTCACCGTGTTGCCATGGGGAAATAGAAATACCTCGTGAATAATGTTAACGTGTACACAGACCTTAATGTGAGTTACAATTCATTGTGTTGCCATGGGGAAATAGAAATATCTCGTGAATAATGTTAATGTGTACACAGACCTTAATATCACTTACAACTCACTGTGTTGCCATGGGGAAATAGAAATACCTCGTGAATAATGTTAATGTGTACACAGACCTTAATATCACTTACAACTCACTGTGTTGCCATGAGGAAATAGAAATACCTCGTGAATAATGTGAATGTGTACACAGACCTTAATATGACTTACAACTCACTGTGTTGCCATGGGGACATAGAAATATATCGTGAATAATGTTAACGTGTACACATACCTTAATATGACTTACAACTCACTGTGTTGCCATGGGGAAATATAAATATCTCGTGAATAATGTTAATGTGTACACAGACCTTAATATGACTTACAACTCACTGTGTTGCCATGGGGAAATATAAATATCTCGTGAATAATGTTAACGTGTACACACACCTTAATATCACTTACAACTCACTGTGTTGCCATGGGGAAATAGAAATACCTCGTGAATAATGTTAGCGTGTACCGAGACCTTAAAGGTATGCATACACGATAACACTATTCACAAGATATTTCTATTTCCCCAAGGCAACACAGTGAGCATGAGCTGTAAGTCCTATTAAGAGTGGGCTATCACTGTGTTGCCATGGGGAAACATAAATATCTTGTGAATAGTGTTAACGTGTACACAGATCTTTAAGGAAGTTGGATATTACTAGGAACATTGGAACAGGAAGGGGCATTAATATTCTAAGGAACATTGATTTTTCTTTATAAATAGTAGACCATTTTCCCCGTAGGGATACAGGGGTGGAAAGGGGGATAAGGTCTTTCATACAAATAGTTCCTCCACCTTCAGGAAGCTGTGCCCTTGTAAACTTCCTCTAATATGTCAATCTCTTTGACTCTGCCTTTTCCCTTTGCTTTCTGTCATCTACTATCTTTCTGCCTTGTTGTTGGTCAATTCTCCTGCCTTTTGTTTTTTTCAAGAAACACAAAGATTTTCTCCAGCTGAATACGGACATGCTGGGACGGTATTCATGTCGAGATAGCATGAGACTTAGCATGATGCTAACTTAGAAGCTCTTCCAAAAGTCCTATTAAATCCTATAGGACATTGGAAGAGCTTCTAAGTTAGCATCATGCTAAGTCTCATGCTATCTCGACATGAATACCGTCCCATGGGCCTAACTATTTCTTAGTTAGGCGCATAACGGCAGCATGACGCATCTGCGCTTATATGACAGGAAGCTGTCTGAGCGATCGAAGGAGAAGAAGAAGAAGAAGAAGAAGAAGAAGGAGAAGAAGAAGAAGAAGAAGAAGGAGAAGAAGAAGAAGAAGAAGAAGTAGAAGAAGAAGAAGAAGAAGAAGAAGAAGAAGAAGAAGAAGAAGAAGAAGAAGAAGAAGAAGAAGAAGAAGAAGAAGAAGAAGAAGAAGAAGAAGGAGAAGAAGAGGAAGAAGAAGAAGAAGGAGAAGAAGAAGGAGAAGAAGAGGAAGAAGAAGAAGAAGAGGAAGAAGAAGAAGAAGGAGAAGGAGAAGGAGGAGAAGAAGGAGAAGAAGAAGAAGAAGAAGAAGAAGAAGAAGAAGGAGAAGAAGAAGAAGAAGAAGAAGAAGAAGAAGAAGAAGAAGAAGAAGAAGAAGAAGAAGAAGAAGAAGAAGAAGAAGAAGAAGAAGAAGAAGAAGAAGAAGAAGGAGAAGAAGAAGAAGAAGAAGAAGAAGGAGAAGAAGAAGAAGAAGAAGAAGGAGAAGAAGAAGAAGAAGGAGAAGGAGAAGAAGGGACCATGAATTAATATTTCAAAACACATTGGCTTTTATTTAACTGATAGAAAGGAATATTGATACTTCAAATTTCTCATAACGAATAGAAATGACATTACTTGGTTTAAATGCAGTCTCCATCTGTTCAATCAATTGTGTAATGTAAATGTAGAGAGAACAGTATAAGCTTCGAGCTTGTTGTTGCTCTAATTGTCTTTCTGTTTGACTATGTTTTGAAATGAATAAAGATTTGTTTAAACCAACTGAACATTGGTATTTTAAGGAAAGCGTTTTCTCTTATGGAATAGACAGGAACATTGACATTTTAAGGACAACCGTTTTCTCTTAAGAAATAGACAGGAACATTGACATTAGTTTTCAAGGAACATTGTTTTCTAGTCCTTCCAAAAAAGTGTTTCTCAGCGAACATTTTGTTTTTAAATGCCAAAATTTGAGGGCAGGTGAGGTTCTAAACTACATCTTTTCCCCATTTTTGTTTTTTGTTTTTACTAATTTCTAAGGCTGTGTGTAGCACCCAGAGCCGCGTATTCAATAGAATGATAGAAGATGGAGAGAGAGAGAGAGAGAGAGAGGAGAGAGAGAGAGAGAGAGAGAGAGAGAGAGAGAGAGAGAGAGAGAGAGAGAGAGAGAGAGAGAGAGAGAGAGAGAGAGAGAGAGAGAGAGAGAGAGACGATGTGTGCATCACTCAGAAACATGTATGCAATATAATGATGGAAGATGGAGAGAGAGAGAGAGAGAGAGAGAGAGAGAGAGAGAGAGAGAGAGAGAGAGAGAGAGAGAGAGAAAGAGAGAGAGAGAGAGAGAGAGAGAGAGAGAGAGAGAGAGAGAGAGAGAGAGAGAGAGAGAGAGAGAGAGAGAGAGAGAGAGAGAGAGAGAGAGAGAGAGAGAGAGAGATAGATGAAAAGCATGGACGGAAATAAAAGGGAAGGAGATGAACTGTCCGGAATGCTTCGTTAACGGGTATTGTGTTGGGATGCGTGTGTGTGTGGGAGGGGTGAGGGGTGGGGGGCGCAGTGTGGGTGGGTGGGGGGGGGGTGGATGGGGGTGTTGAACGTGAGCTGACTACGGTGTAGAATTGTCAGACAAAATAGGTTAAGCCCAGACAATTCAGTCAAATCATAAGAATTGTTTTAGCTATATTTTGACTTATTTCTACTGTTTCAACAAAAAAGAAGAAGAGAGTGTCACACTGGTTGTATGTATAACAATGTCTTGTTAGACTTCGTTGCATAACTTCCAAAATGTACGTTATACTTTGAAAATAAATTCAAGTTCGCGATGACGTTCTCAGCAAATCTTCCAAATCAAAAACCCAGTAAATAATGACAATACATTGACAAGAATATGATTAATTAATTATCCCCCCCCCCCCCCCCACGCATGAAAGGCATCTAAGTAAACCACAAATAAAACTCCAAATAAACCTCAAATAAAATTCCAGATAAAATCCAAATACACCCCGAATAAATATCCGAATAAACCCGAAATAACTATCGATAAAAAATCCAAATAACAATCCAGATAAAGTCCAAATAGCGATCCAGATAAAGTCCAAATATCAATCCAGATAATGTCCAAATAGCAATCCAGATAATGTCCAAATAACAATCCAGATAAAGTCCAAATAACAATTCAGATAAAGTCCAAATAGAAATCCAGATAAAGTCCAAATAACAAATAAGATAAAATCCAAATAGCAACCCAGATAAAGTCCAAATAACAATCCGGATAAAGTCCAAATAACAATTCAGATAAAATCCAAATAGCAATCCAGATAAAATCCAAATAGCAATCCAGATAAAGTCCAAATAACAATTCAGATAAAATCCAAATAACAGCCCATATAAAATCCAAATAGCAACCCAGACAAAGTCCAAATAACAACCCAGATAAAATCCAAATAACAGCCCATATAAAATCCAAATAGCAACCCAGACAAAGTCCAAATAACAACCCAGATAAAGTCCAAATAACAATCCAGATAAAGTCCAAATAACAACCCAGATAAAGTCCAAATAACAACCCAGATAAAGTCTAAATAACAACCCGGATAAAGTCCAAATAACAATCCAGATAAAGTCCAAGTAACAACCCAGATAAAGTCCAAATAACAATCCAGATAAAATCCAAATAGCAATCCAGTTCAAGTCCAAATAGCAATCCAGTTCAAGTCCAAATAACAATCCAGATAAAGTCCAAATAACAATCCAGATAAAATCCAAATAACAATCCAGATAAAATCCAAATAGCAATCCAGACAAAATCCAAATAACAATCCGGACGAAGTACAAATAACAATCCAAATAAAGTCCAAATAAGAATCCAGACAAAGTCCAAATAACAGCCCAGATAACATCCAAATGAAAACCCAGATAAAGTCCAAATAATAACCCAGATAAAGTCCAAATAACAGTCCAGATAAAATTCAAATAACACTCCAGATACAGTCCGAATAACAAACGCGATGCAATCCAAATAACAATCCAGATAAAGTCAAAATAATAACCCAGATAGTCCGAATAACAGTCCAGATAAAGTCCAAAAAACAATCGCGATACAATCCAAATAACAATCCAGATAAAGTCCAAATAGCAATCTAGACGAAGTCCAAATAACAGTCTAGATAAAATCCAAATAACAATCCAGATACAGTCCAAATAATAACCCAGATAAACACGAAACGGGAACAAACCCACTAATCAGACGATTCCCTGCCATCACCGTCCCCCTCCCCCTCTCCTCCCCGCGAGACACGCACACGGAATTTGATTTAGATTCATGGACGATTGTTTTTCGTAATGCTGTTTAAGAGACAGACAGACAGACAGACAGACATAGTCAGACAGACAGACAGAGGCCAAAATATAACCTCCTTCGTGGACAAATAAAATAAAATGCAAATGGAAGCCGAGGGCATATAACCATACTTATGGATGCGCGCAGGGCGTCAGCCACGGCACGGTTCATCGATAGGAAGTGTTGGGAAATAATTAAGGGGAGTAATTTCACGGTGTGTGGGAGTGATCTTGCCTAATTAAATCGGTCAAACATGGGGAAGCTACTCTACCATCAGGTAGATCCCCAGCTCTCGCCTCGTGTGTTTGAGTAGACTTACATCCCTTAGAACACTGTGCTTGATGTCATTTATATTTTTACGTCACATTTTGCAAGTTCTATCAGTTTTTCTATAAAAAAAAATGTTTGCAAGTCGCTGACTCGCATCCTGCGGTTTCAAGCTTCGACGCCATTCTGCCATTGTTGCTATGGTTTTGACAGAGAAAGTCGAGGTAATTAACTCTAATTTTCAAGAAGTGCTCTCCCCTATTTTTTAAATTAAATTTATAAAATCGTCTAGTGACAGTGAATTAAAAAAATGATACAATTAGTAAACGGCCATAATAGGGACGGGGTCTGAAGCAGGCTTTGGTTAGAGTTGGAACAGGAACACAAAAAACCTAAAATAACTTGCACAGTTTGTTGTGTGCATTTGGGAAGCATCGTCTTTCGCTAACTGCACCAAAACTGTAAGCCGCCATCTTGATTGTTTAAAACCCTTTCAACGCTAGCCATTCCTCAGCCAAAACTTACCATTAAACTTACCCTGGTAGAGAAAATATTCCGTCTGCAATATTGGGGATTCCTCTGTGACATGCATAAAATAGGGCCTGTCCTTAGGCTTACCTCCCAAAATTATAGCAATCGCCCCGTAGCAGTTAACTCCCGTGGCATTCGCTCGAAGGCAATCGGTCCAGGAGATATGGGCGCCGAGAGGCCGGCGGATGCGCGTTTCGCGCATTTGCCGAACCGCGCAAATGACACGGCCGCCTCGGTTGCCGTTGCCATCGCCCCGTTAGGGCTCACAGCAAATTTGAAGCGATTCGGTCGAAAAACGGCGGAGTTATAAGGCCCGTTTTGTGTTTCAGACAGACAGACAGACAGACGCACAAACGGACACTTGGCTTTTTACTATATGATGATAAGGTCACTGGATACCAGACCCTCATTTGATGACTTTTAGTGACATGGGTGTTACATGATTGTGGTGCCAAGAGGCGACAGTGGCGATTAATTTTTTTTTTTAAACTGACAAAGGCCTAGCTTTCGCTTCTGTTCTTTCAGTTGAAGTGCTTTCTTTAGGGTTTTTATTTTTAACTTACAACTCTCACTCTAACCTAACCTAACCTCTGACCCATCTCCGGGATCGGGCTGTTTATCCATGGATAGCGCGGTGGCTGACGCCCTGCACGCATCCATACGTCCTAATAATTGAGAAAGAAGGAAGGCAGACTTAGAAGAAGGGGGGAACAGAGGTGAGGGGGGAGGGGGGGGGGAGTCAGAGGATGAGCCTGTAGAAAGTAATCAGCATTCTGATCTTAAAGCCCGGAGGGGGGGGGCTACTGTTTTGAAAGAAAGATCACGCGTGTATGTGTGTGTGTGTGCGTGCTTGCGTGCATACGTGCGTGTGTGTGTGTGTTGTGTGTGTGTGTGTGTGTGTGTGTGTGTGTGTGTGCGTGTGCGCGTGTGCGCGTGTGCGCGTGCGAGTGGGCTACTGTTTTGAAAGAAAGATCACATGTGTGTATGTGTGTGTGTGCGCGCGCGCGCGCGCGTGTGTGTGTGTGTGTGTGTGTGTGTGTGTGTGTGTGTGCGTGTGCGTGTGCGTGCGTGTGTGTGCGTGTGCGTCCTCGCGCGCGCGCGCGTGTGTATGTGTATATGTGTGTGTGCGTGCGTGAGTGCGTGCGTGCGTGTGTGTGTGTGAAGAGTAAATGAAGAGAGAAAGAAAAAGAACTAAAATGAAACAATAAAGGATGAGAAAAGGAAAGCAAATCAGGATGATGATGATGAAAATGATGTTTTACGTCCTCTCGGTCATAGACACATATATGGGACATTTGTAAATACAAAGATGGTGGGAACAATACTGGCTGCAATACCCGGAGGCAGTGCAACACCAGTAAAGTCCCGAGTTTGTAACAATATAGCTAGGTGTAGCGGTAACCACGCCCCGGTTAAACCTCATCGGCTATGGTACCGCCACATTGATAATGTGAAGCAAATCAGGACCGAGTTGCATCCTCTTACTTGCGTTATAATTTTATTGGAAAGGAAACTATTTGAAATTCATGCATGCAATTCAAAAGATCATTGTACAAGTCGAAATGAATCACTCGAAATTATTTTTTTTAAAAGCAAGTTAACGTGCTTCACGGTTGCTTCTACAACGAGATTAAAACAACTGAAAACTGAGAATGAAATAGTGAGGCCAAGAGAGGAGATAACGAAATTGAACAAAGGGGGAATACTCTTTTTAGTCCCCGAGCCGAAGGTTCGGGGAACTATTGTTTCTGTCTGGTCCGTCCGTCCATCCGTCCGTCCATCCGTCCGTCCGGCTATTCGTCCGTTTTTCTCAAAAACTATTCAGTCTATCGTCATTGAATTTTGTATATTAGTTTGTAAGATGCAAGCTATCCACTGATGTATTTAGTTTTACATTAAGGTCAAGGTCGCGCCAGGTACGGGGTTCAACCCCGAAAACACATAATCGCTAATATTTCGCGAAGTTTTGCATGTATTTCAATGCAGTTTTTTTTCTCACAACATTTCTTGTTTTTTTATATCTCACTTTGGCTCTGATCCAGGCATTGCTAAATGATTGGTATCGTAATCAACTTTGATGGAGGGGAGTTAATTCGGAAGAGAGTATTCCCACTTTGTTCAATTTCGTTAACTGAAAACTGAGTTTGCAGCTCCCCTAGGGTCAGTGCTTTCTAGTTTTGCCTCCTCTTGTTCTAGTTCCGCCATCATTATCACCATCACAGACACACTCTATTCACCCTCTAGATCTGTTATTCGTTATCCCATCGGACACTATCTCATAATTATGTTACGCCCAATACGTGAAATTGCCCTTTTCGTGAAATAGGCAAAAGGGTTGGGTAAAGATGCAGATCAACACCCCCTGTCACAGTCTTGGTTCATTGCGTTCTTTCCGTCTTGCATTTATTATCTTCTACTATTATTGAATGCATATGTTTTAATTGTATAAATGGATGGACATTATCGTTAACCCTTTCGCCGCCAGACATTTTTTTCAGCCAAAGAATGCCATTAAACTTAACTGGGAAGAGAAAAGAAATATCTGCAATATTACGAATTCCTCTATGACATGCATAACATTAGGCCTATCCTTACCTCCCAAAATTAATAAAATAGGGTCTTTGGATAACAGGTCCTGATTTGATGCCTTTTAGTGACATGGGTATTAAACCATTGTGGTGCAAAAATGCGACATTGGCGGTGAAAGGGTTAAATATTGAACGCAATCGAGGTTTAAGTGCTCAATCTGCAGTTAAGAAAGGCAAGACTGAAACAAGCGCGAAATCGCAATAGTTTGTGGCACGCGGTCTATTTTTACCACTCCAATCATGAGTTACCTCCCCTGGATTTTCAATAATTTTAATCTGTAAACCAGAATGTTATCTCTGCACCATTTCGTAACTTTTTATATCTTTTGGAAAACATTTAAAACTATGTATCCTACTTATACTCATCAAAAGAAGCACCGCATACTCGTCGTGTCTGTTGTAGTGTCTGTATTACGTATGTTTATTATTTTGTACGCTTTTAAAATACATCATTTTAAAGAGCGGCCTCAATTAATTTTGAAGTGTAGCCTCGATTTGATGTGCGACAATTTTGTCAAAATGTGCGACAATTTTGGAACGACTGACAAAGTGAGTTATAGGTTTGTGGCTTGAGCCACAAACAAAAACCCGGATAGAATCGCGAAATGGAGGAGGGGGTATTAATATGTATATTTGCCAATGGTTTGCTCAGTTCGTGAAATAGCGAATTTAAAACTTGCTATTTTTAGAAAAGCACTATGACTGAAACAGTTTTCGTTCACAAACACACAGAGATAAATAATTGGTTCAAACGAGTGAGAAACCACGCCTGTAAAATATGAATTTAAGCTCCTTTTATTCAGACTTAATTTGATCAAACGTTTGATCAAACATGCGGCAGCTCATAGAGTTGAGAACCGGTTCAAAAATCCGAACCGGTTTTAAACCGGTTTTCCCTGTTCGAACCGGTTTTGCCGAACCGGTTTTTTTAACCACTACTCGCATCACTAGTTTCACCTATGCAAACACATATTTATTTGTCAGAATATTCACACACACACACACACACGCACGCACACACATACACACACAATAAAGAAACATGACTTATGACACACACACACTCAGCTCAACACTCAGTCAAAGTCAAAGCCATACAGCACCACAAACTAGAAACAGCTACTCTTGGTTTACAAACACCCAATCTGCGCTGAGAATCAGCGTTGTTTTTCGAAAAGAATGCGTTATTCTAAGAAAAACTTACTTTCAGAGTGCAGTTAAAAACCGGTTCACCGCAACTCGAACCGGTTTTTCGAACCGCGAAAGCTTAGCACCGTTTTTTTTTTTCGGTTCAAACCGGTTTCCCCCCCCCCCCCCCCCCCCCCCCCCCCCCCACCTCTAGCAGCTCATGCATGCCCCAGACTACGGTAGAATTGGAGGGGTAGGATGGGGGTGAGAATACAATGTAGCAAAATGCGTTACAGTACTGTTGAATCAACCGTAATCAATACCTGTGTGAATGAGAATTGAAAAATTGGATATACATTGTCCATTGTCTGCTTCTGCAGTTGGGCAAATAAATTTGCCCATTTCATGAAATTTTAGGGTATTATTAGGTATTAGGGTACTTTATAGTCACTGAGGCGTCTCTGTGAAATTCGGGTTGCTCCCACCTGGAGAGCGCGTCGCAGCCAGAGGCGCGCCACCCATTTAAAAAAAAAAACATTTTGCATGCGATTTTTGTGTGATTGATGAGGAAGGAAGGGTGGGGGTGGGTAGGTGTTAAATTTTGACCAAATGACAACTTTTTCGTTGCCACTGGGTTTAACGTGTGCTCAGTGCATGGGCACACGGGACCTCGGTTTATTGTCTCATCCGAAAGACTCCACGTTCAGACGGTTAAGGTCTAGTGTAAAGTGAGAGGAAAAATCCCCTGTACCCAGGTTCGAACTTGGGTTTACTTGACAGGAAGCGAACGCGCTACCACGGTGCCCCTCTACTACACTAGTCTAGTTCGCGGATTGGGCGTAACATAGATACATGATGATGATACCTTACTGGCCTCCAGACATGCATGGATTACACAGTGGTTTACTTCCATCATAATGGGGGTGGGGGTGGGGGTGGGGGTGGGTGGTGTGGAGGGTGGGGGTGTGGGGGGTGGGGTGATTCTGGGGTAGCTCAAAATAATGACAGGAAACTAAAGATGAGGATTCTGCGAGCTTTGCAACAAAGCTACCAACAGAAAATGTTATGTCAGAAGAAGAAGAAGAAGAAGAAGAAGAAGAAGAAGAAGATGAAGAAGAAGAAGAAGAAGAAGAAGAAGAAGAAGAAGAAGAAGAAGAAGAAGAAGAAGAAGAAGAAGAAGAAGAAGAAGAAGAAGAAGAAGAAGAAGAAGAAGAAAAGAAGAAGAAGAAGAAGAAGAAGAAGAAGAAGAAGAAGAAGAAGAAGAAGAAGAAGAAGAAGAAGAAGATGAAGAAGAAGAAGAAAGAAGAAGAAGAAGAAGAAGAAGAAGAAGAAGAAGAAGAAGAAAGAGGTGGGATCACATTAGCCAGAGAATCATCAGAAGAAGAAGAAGAAGAAGAAGAAAAAAAAAGAAGAAGAAGAAGAAGAAGGAGAAGAAGAAGAAGAAGAAGAAGAAGAAGAAGAAGAAGAAGAAGAAGAAGAAGAAGAAGAAGAAGAAGAAGAAGAAGAAATGCAAGAAGAAGAAGAAGGAGAAGAAGAAGTAGAAGAAACAGAAAGAAAGAAAGAAAGAAGAAGAAGAAGAAGAAGAAGAAGAAGAAGAAGAAGAAGAAAGAAAGAAAGAAAGAAAGAAGAAGAAGAAGAAGAAGAAGAAGAAGAAGAAGAAGAAGACGAACGACACAAAGATAGACAGAAACAGACAATTACACAGACAGAAAGACAGTCACATACACACACACACAGACAGAAAGACAGTCAAAAACACAAACAGATAGATAGACAGACAGAG
>CM065704.1:40872000-40877000 GCA_017654935.2 Phymorhynchus buccinoides
AGTCTCGCAGCCACATACAGCTGCCTCCCATTTGATGAGACAGCTTTCTTTCTTTAAATCTTGTTGCTGTTGGTACCTCAATCTCTCTTCATTTGTTTGTGTTGGCTTCTCGATTATTTGTTTATGTACAGTGTTCACTGTTGCCTGAAGTGTTTGCAGGATGGAAGTTCAGTTTAACGTCGCGTATCGGCTTTCGCCATGTACGACGGGCTGAACAAACCAACCAGGGTATAAACAAAAATTGATGTTCCTGAATCACTGTCTTAGCCAAAAGGCCGAGAAGCGATCAGAAAATTAAAGTGTTTGCAGCCACAACAACCCCCCCCCAATAACAACCCCCCCCCCCCCCCCCAACCCCCCCCCCCCCCCCCCCCCCCCCCCCCCCCCCCCCCCCCCCCCCCCCCCCCTGGTATCCTGCTGGGTATTGCTTGTTGTATCAGAGGTGTTTCTGTCAGGTTTAGAGTGATGATGTGTCGCCTCTTCGCCTCTTCTAAACAGTGGCAGTCTCAAGTCTCGTAGCCACATACATATATGCTAACCTTGCTGCTGCTGCTGCTGCTGCTGCAGATTGAAGCTCGAATTTTCTTCAGGATTTGTATTTGTGCTGACATTGTCCACGTCCACAGTCTGTTAATTTCTCAGTTGTGGATGCTTCAAGAAACGCAAGAAAAACAAACATGTTAATACTTCACGGCTTTTGTCTCTGAACTTATACATCAATGGTGACAGCAGTGTTGTGGCGGGTCAACTGTTGTTGTTGTTGTTGTTTTTATTCAATTTCTCATTGATCTTTCATCCAAGTTTGTTAACGAATGTGGCAAGGTTTTGAACACTGCTTTCCAGACAATCAATATGATCCCCGAAACAGAGGTTCGCGCTTGTTTTGTTTTTTCTCTCTCCTTCTTAGGGCTTTTCTAAACTGATACGATATTTAAGTCTACTGGCCTTGGTTCTTTCCATGGTTATATTGAATAATGGAACAATTAGAGGGTTACCTTGGTGAATTCCAAGCAATATAGGGAGCCCATCTCCATAAGTACCATGTGTAACTGCCATGTTCGCCGTTTATAGGATATCTACTGGGTGGCTTTGGATATGTTCTTGCCCAAGGTCATACCTCTTCGTTGTGTATCACTGTGCCTCTTGCCATACCCTGTCAAATGCCTTTTAAAAGTCAACTGTGGCAGTACTTTCTGTTAAATGTTCTGGACAGGAACATTTGTTCTTTTGCAAATGATTAATAGATTGGAATTTGTTATAAAGTGACTCGATTATTGAGTGTTAATATTCATCTTGTTTTTTTAAAGAAATATTTTTGCTTTAGCACTATTGATGCCATGCTTATTCTGGTGTTTTAAGATTGTTGGTAATTTGGCTGTGGTCATTGCTTTGGGCGAAGGTCTATGTGTTAGCTGAAGCAAAGTTCACATCTATCTGTTGTCGTTGTTGTCGTTCCCTGGCTTAAAGACTCCAGGGATCATCCCAACAGCCGAATCATTTGAACACTATGGTACAAATGCACCAGCTAGGGATGAGAACATTACGCGTGTGACCGTTTTTGATTACCCCGCCACGTGAGCAGCCACACTCCAACTTCGAAGGATTTTGAATACTGATGATGTTATGCTAGGAGCCTGTCATGGCTAAAGTACAATCCCCGCATAACAATGCAGAGCATAACAACATTTTGATGTAGCCTTGGTGTTCTAGCCTATGTCAATTGATCTGACACAGCCTTAGGCCAAGGCGAACTAGCATCCAGCTAGTCCACAGGCCATGCCTCAACATTTTAGCGTCAAAATCATAATGACGAAATGACTGGCATCAAACTTCAACCACCATTTGTCTGCCGGTCATTCAACCCATCATTACCTCTTTTCTACTCTGCTGTGTCCTATTGGTCTGAAAGGTTATGAGGGTCCATCTCAAAAGAAATGTTTATTCATTTATTTAATTTACGCGCTTATGTATTTACCTACACAAGTATGAATGGACGTGTCATTAAGCGTTGGAGGTAGTTGAGGCATCTTGTGAGTGAGTGCATGCATCTAACTCAAAACAGAGGAAAAGAACATCCCAAAACACTTTATACGAATTCAGTAGTCGAAAATCATCCAGATAATGCTCGCTATTGAACAAAGAATACTTCTCCAATTTTAGCACATTAAGTTTGACCGCCATCTTGTCTGTCGTTCTTGTTACGTGACAACCCCACGCACACAAGATTATGAGGATGTTCTGCCGTGCTAGCAACCTTTTTGCTTAACACTTTCGTTTCACAGCTTTGTGTGTGTTGATTGCTATCAAACGTTTGAAACGCTTCATGAAAAGAAACCGTACCCCCCTCCCCTCAGGCTTTGCGTCACTTACACGACTCTACCGTCAATTCACTGCTGTCCGCATTTCGCACAGAAGTTGTGTTATTAGAGTTGAGAACCGGTTAAAAAATCCGAACCGGTTTTAAACCGGGTTTCCCTCTTCGAATCGGTTTTGCCGAACCGGTGTTTTTTAACCAGTACTCGCGTCACTAGTTTCACCTAAGCAAACACATATGTATTTGTCAGAATATTCACACACACACACACACACACACACACACGCGCGCGCGCGCGCACGCGCACACATACACATGCACACAATTAAAAGAAAACTTATGACTTATGACACACACACACTCAACTCAACACTCCGTCAAAGTCAAAGCCATACACCACCACAAACTAGAAACAGCTACTCTTGGCTTACAAACACCCAATGTGCGCTGAGAATCAGTGTTGTTTTTCGAAAATAATGCGTTATTCTAAAAAAAACTTACTTTCAGTTTGGAGTTAAAAAACCGGTTAACAGCAACTCGAACCGGTTTTTCGAACCGCGAAAGTTTAGCACGGGTTTTTCGGTTCAAACCGGTCCCCCCCCCCACACACACACACTTCTATGTGTTATGCAGGTTGATGCAGCAAACAAACAACTACACAAGTGTAAAGTGATGTTATTTTATGCACAAGAGACAACACAAAACTACTGGACATTTCGGCGAATGCGCCTTTATCAACACAGACAAACAAGGAAACAGCAAACAGCAAATACAGCAACAGGAGCAAAACGCAGGCAACAAAAGGAGCACAAAATCAACAAGATCAAAAAACCCTTCCCCTCTACAGTCCAATGCGTAAATCAATATACCGGTTGATTTGCCGAATAATGGCTCTTTCTTCATTATTCAAACGAGATCATTCATTGAAGGAGAAAAGGTCTATTGAGGCTACTTTCTGGTTATTAACCCCTTGACTGCCAGGGAAAATTAAAGAAAAAATCTTTGGACAAATCATGCCATGAAAAAGACAACTAGTAGAGTCAATCTGGCAAAACGGTCAGGGGATATAACTCTCTTGACTGTGTTAGAGCAAAAGCCAGCATATCAGGGTTATTCTTCTTCATCTCATGACATCAGTGATGGCATCAGGTCAGTACGTAATACGTTGGTGGCAGTCAAGGGGTTAATGAATTAGCTTCTTTTACAGGGATAAATTCGCCAGGGCGTAATGCTGTGTCAGACCAATTGGTATAGGCTAGAACACCAAGGCTACATACAAAATGTTGTTACGCTCTGCATAGTTATGCAGGGGGTTGTCTTCAACCATGACAAGCTCCTAGCATAACATCATCAGTCTCCACCCCCCACCCCTCCCCCTTAAGTCGGATTGTCAAGTCAAGTCAAAATGATCTTTATTGACGATAAAAGAATAAGCTTGATAAAGCTTTTTTTACATTCCTTAAAAAGTGGCTACAAGAGTGTGGCTGCCCACGTGGCGGGGTAATAAAAAAACCGGTCACAAACATGTAATGTTCTCGTCCCTAGCTGATGCACTTGTACCACAAGTGTTCAAGTGCTTCGGCTGTTGAGATCTTCTTCTTCTGCGTTCCCAGGCCATATCGGGTAAGGTACGTAATATGTGTCTGGTTTTCAGTTTTTACTGGTCTCCCCGCTGCGTACAGGCGACACATTCCGATTTCGGAGGAGCTCAAAGGAGAAAAATTATTTGGAAGATTTGTTTTGAAAAAAGGCAGGAGAATGGGCCAATAAGTCAGAAAGATAGTAGATGATAGAAAGCAAAGAGAAAAGGCAGTGTTAAAGAGAGTGGCAGATTAGAGGAAGTTACAAGCACAGAACTTTCAGCAGGTGGGGGAACTATTTTTACAAAAGACCCCCCGGTATACACACGGGGAAGGCTGTTGAGATGATCCCTGGATCTAGGAGTCTTTTAGCCAGGGTAAGCCAACAGCAACAAGGACAACAACAACAACAACAACAACAACAACAACGACAACAACAACGGGGATAAATGTGGGCAAAGGTGTAGTTCACCTCCCAACAACGGGGATAAATGAGGGCAAAGGTGTAGTTCACCTCCCAACAACGGGGATAAATGTGGGCAAAGGTGTAGTTCAGCTCCCAACAACGGGGATAAATGAGGGCAAAGGTGTAGTTCACCTCCCAACAACGGGGATAAATGTGGGCAAAGGTGTAGTTCACCTCCCAACAACGGGGATAAATGTGGGCAAAGGTGTAGTTCACCTCCCAACAACGGGGATAAATGAGGGCAAAGGTGTAGTTCACCTCCCAACAACGGGGATAAATGAGGGCAAAGGTGTAGTTCAGCTCCCAACAACGGGGATAAATGAGGGCAAAGGTGTAGTTCACCTCCCAACAACGGGGATAAATGTGGGCAAAGGTGTAGTTCAGCTCCCAACAACGGGGATAAATGTGGGCAAAGGTGTAGTTCAGCTCCCAACAACGGGGATAAATGAGGGCAAAGGTGTAGTTCACCTCCCAACAACGGGGATAAATGTGGGCAAAGGTGTAGTTCAGCTCCCAACAACGGGGATAAATGTGGGCAAAGGTGTAGTTCAGCTCCCAACAACGGGGATAAATGAGGGCAAAGGTGTAGTTCAGCTCCCAACAACGGGGATAAATGAGGGCAAAGGTGTAGTTCACCTCC
>CM065704.1:40882000-40889500 GCA_017654935.2 Phymorhynchus buccinoides
ATAAAGCAAATTTCAGTCACATTTTGCCCATGAGACGAGTGTTAATGTTTAGCATTCGTCTCATGGGCAAATTTGACAGAAATTTTCTTTATTTCATGAGATAATTGGCATGGGCTTCCTACCCGCCCATGGGCTTTTTACCCCGTCTTCCCCTACGTATATGCACGCTTTCAAGAACTATTCGTATATGAAAATTATCTAATAATTATTGTCTTTACCTTTGACCTGTAACACGGTATTTTTGGTTTGGGCCATATCTTTCACATTAATGTTTCACAGTTATGGTCCCCAAATTTGGCATTTTGGAGTATTCATTCCCCGTGGGGTCTTTAGTAAAAATAGTTCCCCCACCTTCTGGAAGTTCTGTGCTTGTAACTTCCTCTAATCTGCCACTCTCTTTGACTCTGCCTTTTTCGTTTTGCTTTCTATCATCTACTATCTTTCTGACTTATTGGCATAATTCTCCTGCCTTTTTTCCCCAAAAAATCTTCCAAATAATGTTTCTCCTTTGAGCTCCTCCGAAATCGGAATGTGTCGGCTGTGCGCAGCGGGGAGACCAGTGAAAACTGAAAACAGGACACATATGTACCTGACCCATTATGGCCATATGGCCTGGGAACGCCGAAGACGAAGAAGAGAAGAAGAAGAAGAAGAAGAAGAAGAAGAAGAAGAAGCAGTAGTATTAGTTTAAGGTGATAATTATGGTGTGGGGGTTTACTTTCCCCATTTGACCTTAGCCTTGATCTTTGACCATGTCAATTACGTTTTGGGGGACCATAACATTTTACATCTTGGCAGTTACAGTCCCCAAATTTGGTGGGTAGTAGACTAGCTTAAGATCATTACGGAAAGGCAAGGATTTATGACCTTCAATACATGATGACCTTGACTTTTAACCTTGATTTGTTTTGTCTGTCGCAGTATCTCATGAACCGCTGCACAGCGTCACTTAAAGTTTCGTAGGGTGGTATTTCAAATAAAGCTGGTAGATTCAATTTAGAAATTGTACCCGTTCTGATCTTCACCTTTGACCTTAGAATGGAGTGTATTTGAAAGCGAACAATTTGGTATTTAGGTCTATCTCCAAAAACACAAAGCGAGTGAGCCTTGAAGGCTTTGCCTCTTGTTTTGTTGTTAAATGTATAATGCCTCGTGCTTTGTTGTGATATGAACTTGTCATGTGCACTTTATGAAATGTGTTTATAAAGAACGTGAAATTGTCAGAAATAATTATGGTGTGTGTGTGCTTTTGCGTACATATGCACGTACACATGCGCACACGCGCACGGACACGCCGCGCAAACATGCACCAAAATACTCACGTGCACACTCTCGCTCGCTCGCATGCACGCACGCACGTACACACACACACACACACACACACACACACACACACACACACACACGCACACACGCACGCACGCACACGCACGCACGCACACACACACACACACACACACACACACACACACACACACGCACGCACATGCACGCACACGCACTCACACACACACACACACACACACACACACACACACACACACACACACACACACACACACACACACACGCACGCACTTTTCAAAATAAATTTAAAAAAAGATCGCTGCTGACTACCCCAAGTGCAACATCATTGTCCACCAAAATATTTCAAGCTTCGACGCCATTGTTGCATTGTTGCTATGGCATTTGACCGAGTAATGGAGGTAAGCAAATCTAATTTTCACGAAGTGCTCTCCCTAAGTTTTTTCTCTCCGAAAATCGTCTATTGACACATCTACACACATAATTATTTTAAAAAAATTATTTAGCTTTTTTTCAACACATTTTATAATGAAATATAAAAAGGACAGAACGCACACATACAAATTTTTTTTTAAAAAGACAAGACTGATCAAATCAAATATCAAGAAAAAGAAATAAGCAGACCCGCAATCAAGACAAGAATGCATAATTAAGCATAAATGCACATGATGCTAGCACGGGACAACCTGAGCATTGAAACCAGTCATACCAATACTAAAGATCACAGTGATCATATAAATAATAATAAATAACGATATTAGGGGAAGACGGGGTAAAAAGCGCATGGGCGGGTAAGAAGCCCACCCCAATTATCTCATGAAATGAAGCAAATTTCAGTCTCATTTTGCCCATGAGACGAGCGTTAATGTCTAGCATTCGTCTCATGGGCAAATTTGACTGAAATTTTCTTTATTTCATGAGATAATTGGGGTGGGTTTCTTACCCGCCCATGCGCTTTTTACCCCGTCTTCCCCTAACAATAGCGGTTTAAAAGCACTCTGTGTTAACAATGTGGCGGTACCATAGCCGATGAGGTTTAGCCGAGGCGTGGTTACCGCTACACCTATCTGTATTGTTAAAAACTCGGGACTTCACTGGTGTTGCACTGCCTCCGAGCATTGCAGCCAGTATTGTTCCCACCATCTTTGTATTTACAAATGTCCCATATGTGTCTATGACCGAGAGGACGTAAAACATCATTTTCATCTATTAACAATAGCGGTGGTGATATAATGTTACACGTATAATTATGGTCCAGTTGTTTGTGTCGTTTTCGGATATGCCTGCGTCTCTTAATTAAGGGCCTGCCACACAACATACAATGCGACGCGATTGTGACGATGCGAGTCATGATTCGCGTGAAATACCTCCGTCTAAAAATAATTCTACTACTTTCGCTCTATATACATACTTAAAGGGCTCGGCACACGCTGCAACTTTTGCTAGCTGTACCTGCAACTTTGTGGTTGCAACAGTTGTATGCAACATACAACAAGGTTGTAGGGTTGCAGTTGTATGTTGTAGGGCGATAGAAAGCGATCCTAGTTTTTTCTCGGAGTTGCAACATGTTGTAGGTTGCAGCCAATCAGAGCGTCGATTCGTATCACGTGGTTTTTGCATCACAATGGCGGAGGAGACAGGTTCAGCGTGCGAAAACAGCAAACTTATCGAATTAATTCGCAATTTTCCATGCATTTGGGATGTCCATTGTGCCGATTACAGTAATCGGGACATGGCTCGAGAAGCCAAAATCTCACCCACATTGTTCTTCGTGAGCTCTGATCCGACAAAATAACAACAGTAGCAGCAGCAGCAATGATCAGATCGTCGTGTTCATTTTCATCGCGCTCGGGGGAAGCCATTTTGTTGGAATATAAACCAAAGGAAGTCAAAGAAAGTCACGGGATTGCAAGGGTGTTGCATCAAAGTTGCAGCGTGTGCCGCAAGCTCTGCGATTTTAACTGCAACTTGTTGTATGCAACTAGTTGTATCAACTAAAAAGTTGCAGCGTGTGCCGATCCCTTAAGTAAATCCAATACATGAATTTCACGCGAATCATGACTCGTATCGCCACAATCGCGTCGCGTTGACAGCGAATCGTATGTATTGTGGCAGGCCCTTAATGGTCAAGTCGTACTTGTCAATAGCGATTTATTTTGGTCTGAACATATATATTTATTATTCATCAACAAATAGATAACAAAATAGTATTTAAGAATGACACAATCCAGCGACGACGCATACAAAGCAACTCACTCTCTCTCTCTCTCTCTCTCTCTCTCTCTCTCTCTCTCTCTCTCTCTCTCTCTCTCTCTCTCTCTCTCTCTCTCACACACACACACACACACACACACACACACACACACGCACACACACACACACACACACACACACACACACACACACACACACACACACACACACACACACACACACACACATATATATATATATATATATATATATACACACACACACACACACACACACACACACACATTTATCAACATCGACTCACTATTCACTTTTCATTCAGTAAGCCATAGCAACTGAGTTGCACGGACTGACCACATACACCAGCACACATGCACAAACGTTAGAGGATGCACATACAAATACACACACACACAACGTACGCACGCAGGCAATCACACACACATGCATACATACACACACATACACATGTGTGCACACATAACCCACAAAACCAAAACACACACAAGCACACACGCACGCATGTACGCACACATGCATGCTCACACACATTATACACACACACACACACACACACACACACACACACACACACACACACACACACACACACACACACACAAAACACACCACAAACCTCTTATTCAATCTTCCCTCACGTGCACACAACGATAGACAACTGATCAAATATTTAGGGTGCAGCAGGAAAAAGATGGGTTTTAAGAGAGGTTTTGAATGAGGAGACTGAGTTGGAATATCGGAGAGGAGAAGGCAGAGAATTCCAAAGATATGGTGCTTGACAGGAAAAAGAACGTTGACCAGCAGATTTGAGACGGATGGAGGGAAGGGAAAGGAGACGAGAATCAGAAGACTCTTGCGCCTCTTTCCTTTCTCTCTCCACCCATTCTCTCTCTCGTTTTCCATTCTCCTTCTCTCTTTCCTCCTTCCGCTCTCTTTCTCGCTCCTCTCCTCCTTCTGTACTCTCTCTTTCTCTTCTCTTTCTCTTTCTTTTTCCTGTTTCTCTTTCTCTCTCCTTCTTCCTTACTCTCTCTTTTTCTTCTCTCTCTTCTCTCCTAATTCTCTCTCCTTTCTTTCTTGTCCCTCTTTGCGCACGGTCTCCTTTTTCTCTTCTTCTTCTTTGCGTAATTTATCCTTTCTACCATCGTCCTCTCTTCGCTGTCTCTCTTTCCTGTCTTCCTCCTCTCTTCGCATCTTCTCATTTGTAAAAAACCCATGGTCAATATATCAACTGACCCCGAACCTGACTGAACCTGTTGACCCCTTAAGGGCTTCGCACACTAGCGTCAAGATCTCGAGATCGCGGCGATTTTTTGCTGCAAGGCGCAGTTTGATGCGCCGCTTGTGTGTGAGAGATTCGCGGCGCAGCAGGATTTTTGATGCGTAGCTGCGCGATTTTGTGTTGCTCGAGAATAGATGCGGCTCTAATTTTGATGCTCAAGATCGCAGAGATCGTGAAACTAGCCAATCACAACGGACGGAAGGACCATAACTCAGATTGAAGAAAAAAAATACTGTTGTTTCTAAGAGGAGGTTTGACGCTAGAGTAATCTTTCCTTGCTTTCCAAATAAGGAAGTTCGAGCGACAAGAGGCGAAGCGACAAGAGTCGTGTGTGAGAACACCACTGCCTCGCTACAATGTGTGCTGTGATGCAGGCGTCAACGCGTCAAGGCGTTGCTCTAAGAAACATTTGACGCCTGATGCTAGTGTGCGAAGCCCTTTAGTACATGCTGTTTCTGCAAATCAACTAAAGAAGGTGTGGAAACAGGAGTCAACATGCCTGGTGGTGCTAATTCACGAGGCGTACCTCCACCTCTACCACATACTATTCCAGCAAATCCTCCACGGCGAGCAGATGAAGGAGTTGAACTAGCCGCAGAAACTCCACTAGCACTGGAATAAACGACCGACACCGTTGTTGGTGTAAAATGTTATACGGGAGAACTCAAATCCTTCCTCCCAGAATGGGTAAGTGGAGGGGAGTACGAAGCCATCTATATACCTTTTATTGTTTCCACTAAGGAAACCGAAATATGTACACGCCCACGTTCGAAATGTTCCTCTCCTTCTACCGTTGGTGAACGAAAACCCGCAGTGATGTACTGCCTACTGATGAATCCAACCAGTAGACCAACAATCACCAATCTAATAACCATGAATGAGACTAATGTGTAGTGTCCACGACCTCCGTTTAACCAAAGTAAGGGAAGCAACTCGTCGAAAAAACCCACAGTTTTAATTTATAAATTTAGAAAACATTTAGAATTTAGAAAATATAAAAGATTTAGAAAATTTAGAACAGATTGTCTGCGGGTAAAGGGACCTCCCCAGCTGTCCCTGGAAGTCCTATTTCCAACCAACCGACCCATAAAACACACTTAGATTAACTAAATTGACATGGAATGAATCGACACATCCAAGAAAATACATTGTTGCCAAGGGGTGATGGGGAAAAAAGCCAACTCGGACGAGCCCCCAACAATGTCACGTTTTTGTCTACGGTCATAGATTCAAAAGACACAAATGGCAACAGGTATGCATTCTTAGATGCACTCAGTCGTGTATTTACGAGACAACACATTTATTTCGTTCGCTCATCATCAACTACAATCGGTAAGTATCTATAGGGAACCTAGCTAATACAATCCTACATATCCCCTCCCCACCTTCCTTCTAACCTGATCCCACTAATCGCGTTGCCAAGGGATAGGGATAATCCTAGACACGAAATAAAGAAGAAAATACTAGTAGTACACCCACACACAACAATGATTTGACAACACACAAAGGGATCTTAACTTCGAAACACGCATTGCATCCATGGAGAGCGCAGGCCTAACAGAGTGTACGAGGTGATGTGGAGTCCATCCATGTCGAAGCCTGGTTCATCAGAAACAGTCGAGAACCCCGATCCATCCCAGGTCGTCTGAAGAAGTGTCCCCTCACAAAGGTTGACGTGGAGGTGCGGACCGTCAAGGAAACCCCAGCTGTAACATTCCCCACACAGAAGAAAAATAGTCAGAACAGAACAGAAACAAATAGTCAGGACAGATGAGCCACCCCATGCTAGTGATCTTTACAACCTCCTCTTTTTTTTGTATTGAATAAAATGTTATGTTAGTGTAAAGTTGTAATGGATATATCGTATGCTTGAATGAAATATATAAGTGTGAGTGCGAACTATGCTTGACGTTTTTGGCTCATCTGAAGAAGAGTAGATAGTTGAAGAAAAATGGGAAACGAATGCTTATACATTATAACCGCAGTTTCAGTTTCAGAAACCCATGGGCATCAAAAGTGTGGGGACTTGAATGGTGTTGATCTTGTTGTTTCCTTTGAGGCTGCAGTGCTGTGGGGCCATTGCACAAGGTCGTCCATTGACTTTGTTTTCACAGCGTCTAGCGTCAGCACCGAAACGAGCATGACACTTGCACAGAGTGAAAGGGGCGGCAGCAGTTTGAGATGTATTCTTGATAGGCCGATAAGAAGCAGCTGCCACAGAGGCAGATGCAGGCAGGTCTACTTCCAAAATGCGGTCAGCTGTTTGTGCGAGAGTCTCGAGGTCCTCGTCTGGAGACTTCTGGTGGCAGCTGGTTCAGAAACGACATTTGAAAAAGCGTTTTTGGATCACTGTTCATCGGCTTCATATGTTGTAGAAGTTCAGACGGGCGCCTGTCGCCCAGACCCTGCATATTCAGGAGAGCGGTATCGTTTTGAAATTGTGTTGCTTCAAATGTCTTCAGTAACGCCTGTTTGAGAGCTGCGTACTTCTGTTTGGCTGGGGGGTGTTCAATGACTGATTGCACACGTCTGGACGTGTCAGAGTCCAGGAGCTGCACCACATGGTGAACCTTTGTGAGATCATTGGTAAGGGGTGGCGTCTGCGTGGCAAAGGCCGCCTCTAGACGCAAAAAAACACTGTAGCGTTAGTTGTCCAAAAGGGCGGAGCTTTGAACGAGACA
>CM065704.1:40892000-40947000 GCA_017654935.2 Phymorhynchus buccinoides
GTACACAGATGGTCCCATAGAAAAATAATGGCCTTGCTGACCTTGCCCTTGAAGTTTGACCTTGAAAACCGGATATTCTAAGGCCATATATTTCACACTGTTGGACTAGCAATGCTCAAACTTGTAATGGAAATGCATTGGCTAATGGTTATACCGAATATGGGGTACTGATCCAGGTCAGTGTCAAGGACATCTGTAGACCTTAAGCTAAAAGTGGTAAGGGTCTATACATTGGGGTTTTGGAAGGATATCTTGCAAAACGTTCGATAGAATCACTTCAAATTTTGTATGGTAATGTTCCACCTAGAGTAGAAGACATCCAAGCATGACTTATAGGCGTGCTGATGTTGACCTTGAAGTGTGACCCTGAAAACCGAAATTTCCTTCTTTGTGCGCTTTATATTTTGTGTCCAAGCTGTATTTCGTGAACTGGTGGACAGAAATGCTTCCAATTGTGTGTGGTGGTGTATTACAATACAGGAACAGTTCCATACAAAAGCTATTACTGTGGTGACCTTGACCTTGGGAGTTTGACCTTGGAAACCAAAATCCTCTTCTGGCCATATATTTCACATCTGTGGACTTATAATATTCAAACTTGGTACATACGTGCAGTGGCTTATGCTGAGTATGAACATTGAGTACAAATCTAGGTCAAGGACGTGGGCCTTGAAAGTGCCGAATTGGTGCTTTGGCCATATCTTTCACATTTTTGCAGCTGTAGATTTCAGGGTTGGCAAGCTGGTAGACTGGCTCAAGGTCATGTGTGGTGCAAAATGTTATCTTAATGACCTTGACCTTGATACAGTTTTTTCGGGCAGAGTAAATAATTATCTGCTTCAGGTTAATATAAATAATCAAATTTAACTGCTCGAGAGTGTTAAATATTGTTTACATGTTTATACATCATGTGTGAGGAAAGCTTTTGTTTGTGTTACACCACTATCAGTGTGAAAGATGCTGTAGCTGACACAGTCACATTCAGTTAAAAAAATCAGTAAAACTCCTCAAGACTTGACTCTATTTTTAACAAATGAAATAAATCATTGACAATTAATTCTGTATGATCGATCATACCATCACACCATGAATCAGTTCAGAAAACAAGGAAAACTAAACAACTATTGCGAAATAAAGCTTGAAAAAAAGTGTGTATCTTTGCATCTTGAAACAATCAAACTGAAACAGGTAAATAAACTGGTGTTATTTATCTTTTCATCATGCAACAAATGAAATAAACAACAATTGAATGAAAGAAGGAAACCAACGCAAAAAGATGTTCCAACATTTTGATACTGAGACAAAAGTAAAACCAAACATTAAGCATTAGACAATCTGCGGGTGAACCAAAATCAAAATACAGTAAGTGGTTTCTTGGTTTGGGACGATATGCCGTGAGGCCTAGGCTTATGAGCCAGTCCCCCACTATCACTATCACGATGTCGATGGACTGCTCAGCACTTCGTTGGTAGTACTACTAGAAGTAGAAGGCCTACTCACACTCGCGTTGTCATCCTTACCTTGATCAGAAAGCATACTTGAAAGGCTAACGAAAAACAAGCCTATGTTGTGCTGACCTTTGCGTGGTCGAGGCTTCTTTTTAGGTAGCAGTTTTGTTTGTCAGTACTATTTCTTTATTTACAATGAACAGCAGTCTAAACAAAACGTCTGTGGGTCGCTAAAGACAAGAGATTTGTTCCCCTTGTCAAAAACTTCCTGGGGAAAAACCCCAATGGGTCTATTAAAAAAAATGGCCTTCACCTACTTTCAGTTAGGCCTAGCTGAGGCAAGTGGAAAACTGAGCTGAATACCATTTTGCACAAATTACTCTGTGAAGGAAAAACACACACTGATGCACAAAATTTGTTACAGAACTTTTTGTTTTGAGCCTTTAACTACCCTCCATGCTCCAATAATACAAGTATTCAGAAACCCCCATGCCCCACTAATACCCGTATAAAGAACGCCCCCCCCCTGATCCAGTAGCACATGTATTCATAACCTTGCTTGCCCCATATTATCCGTATTCTGCAGAATCCTCCATGTCCCAGTAAAACCCGTATTCATGTATCATCTATGTATCTGTAATAACCATACCCAGAACCCTCTATGTCCAGTAAAACCAATACCCAGAACTGTTTTCCCCCAATGATACCCGTACCCAGCACCCTTTATGTCTCAGAATACCCGTACCCAGACCCCTCTGTCCCAGTGATACCCATATCCAGACCTCCCCCACTCCAACACTTACTCCCACCCCAAGCTCCTCAGCAATGCCCATAACGTTTCCAGAACCAAACTGGTTCTGGCACAAATCTGGCAACATGCAGATTTGCCATTATGGCATTGCCATATCTGGACCAGAATCGTGTCATCAGTACCACAGCAACACGCACGTATACCACACTGCCAGAAGAGGGCCACAATCAAAGCGACACGTCTGCCATCACTCATCCAGAATGGGACCAGAATGTAAACGATATACTGCCCAGCATATGGCCAATACACCGCCAACATAGCAACGATGTGAATAATACGACGCTGACCCACGAGATAAGGCGCCAGAACCGGCCCATAACTGGCCCGCCATTAAAAGGGGTGTGCATATGGAATAGCCGCATAGCTGGGACGATGCCATGCCAACATATGCTGGCATGCTGGCAAAGCCATGTTGCCAGCATCAGAACAATTTAGGCATGTTTACATGGCAAGTAACCCTCAATGATAAAACCAAGATAACACGGTAAGTTAATAGTTGACCAAATTCAGCATGTGTGTGTGTGTCAGTAGAAGAGCCGATAAAGAGGTTCAACTAGCACACGTCTGATCATGTTCAAAAGAAGTGGCAATTTTGAGGCTCTGGTAAGCTGATTTATTTCCCCTGATTGTATTTGTCGATTAAAATATGAACAATGACCTATGTACAGATACATGCTGGATGAAAACCAGAATCTTTCTGTATATCCGCACAGACTCGGTCAAGACTCAATAATAAACAAGAGGTAAAGCCTTCAAGGCACACTCGGGGGGTGGGGGGGTGTTTAAGTACAAAAATGACTTTGAGATTCAGGGTCGTAGACATGAGGGGGTGTTTAAAGTACAAGATTGCCAACAAATAATGACTATGAGATTGAGGGTCGTAAACATGAGGGGGTGCTTAAAGTACAAATGAAGCTATCGTTAATGGATTGAACAACAACAACAACAACAAAGGAAAAAAAACTGCCTTTGCCGAGAATCGAACTCGGAACCATTGGCATGAGAGACAGACGCTCTACCAATGAGCTGTCGAGGCTTTCAGTGTTGATGAGTTTCTTAACTCAGGTTGCCTGTTGAATACTCTCTAACCCACTAATATAAAAATGTTATCTGTTTGTTATCTGTTTTACAGTGTTGTTTTAGGTATATAATTGTTCAAATCATTATTGTTTGAAAGCTTGCATAAACATCAATGTGTATTGAAAGTTTGAACAATGTACACCTACTATTTCCCGAGAAAATGACAACGTTAAAGTTTGGATATTAGACCACGGACGCAACACACACACACACACACACACACACACACACACACACACACACACACACACACACACACACACACACACACACACACACAACCGAACAACTATCATACTACAGACACACTTCGTGCTAACTTCGTTAACACGAGTGAGCCAAAAATGGCACTAGCCTGCTCAATGGACCTCATGCTTCTTCAAAACCAGCATGATCTACTCTGGTGGAACTCTGTGGAATTGCATTCTGTGAAAAGAACAGCCTCCATTCCTTTAAAATAGCATACAAAAAGCTCTTTTTTGAGAGAGTGACGACAAACACCTAAATCCCAGCTTTAAAGAAGTTTTGTTGGCAACTAATCAATTTCTAAGGATTTGTTGTCTTCAAGAAAGGAATATTATGTCTTGTTACTATGTTTACCAATTTCAATGTATGAATTATGTTGTCATAATCATTCTTCGCTAGAATCACCTGTTTTCTCGAGTAGCCACATTTTACAGTATTCTTTCTCAAAATCCTAATTTTACCATCTCCCCTTACTCTTGCTGGTTATATATATATATATATATATATATATATATATATATATATATATAAATATAAACGTACAAGAATTGAAGAAGAAAAAACAACCACACCATTAAACTTTCCTCTTATATATATAGTTTGCTTTAATAAAACTTTTTTTGTGTCCAATATTTAAGTTTGTGATCCTAAGAAAGAAACTGAATAACTTTAATGTTAGCTTTACGATTTGTTCTGTGTTCTGAAAAGAATAAAAGAAAATAATGTGCTGATTTACTTTTTCTCCCAATGGGGAGATGGACAATGCCTATGCAAAGACAGCTGTTTCGTCTTTGAGAAAGACTCTTCAGTCTGCATATCGGCCTGCAAAGAATGTCCACAGTGAACATTCAAACTGAGCTAGAAGACTTTCTACAGGAGAAAGGTTGTCCTCTTTGCACCAGATTGAAAGTCCACAATAAAAGCAAACCAGCACTTAATTCAAAAGAAATTGTAAAAATATTGTGTAAAATAACAAAAATAATATTGTTCTAAAATTACAATCCCTCGAAGAGAGTAGAAGAGATGGGATGCCATGTTGGTGGATCCAGTGAAGGATTCAATAAGGGAAGTCATAGAAATCGTAGTAAACATATATATAGTAAATATATATATAGTAAAAATGATTCACTCCCAACTCTAGAAGGCAGAGCACCGCACCACCGAAGACGAGAGCAATAACAGTCATAGACGAAAAACACATTCATAGCTCTTGAAAATTCTGCCACCCAATCTTTATTTACTTGGAGCTTTCGCCAACCGGCTTGTTCACTGCACATGATACAAAAAACAAAAAACATGATACACACAAAAAACATGTATCATGTGCAGTGAACAAGCCGGTTGGCGAAAGCTCCAAGTAAATAAAGATTGGGTGGCAGAATTTTCAAGAGCTATGAATGTGTTTTTCGTCTATATATATATATATATATATATATATATATATATATATATATATATAGCATGAAAGAAAAATCTCAGTGAATAGCCAGCTCCGTACCCCTACTCTGAAGGACTGAAAAGTTAGTGCATTTGAAATGCAGAATAGTTTGCTTTGATAAAGCTTTTCTGTGTCCAATGTCTTTATTTGTGAACCTCAGAAACAAAACCAGTTAATGTTAACTTTGAGTAATGTTCGTGTTCAAAAAATAAAATTAAAAATTAAAAAAATTAAAAAATTAAAAAGTTATATAAGTTATATAAATTGTGCTGATTTACTTTTTCTCCCACTGGGGGAGGGACAGTGCCTTATGCAAAGACAGCTGTTTCGATCTTGAGAAGATCTCATCAGTTTGCATGATTGGCCTGCAAATTTTTATTTTTATTTTTTTTAATTTTTATCTTGAGCAGGGCCTGGGAGTTGGCGGACCAGTCAAGCCTACTGCCGATGATGGATCCCAGGTACTTGTACTGGTCCACCATCTCCACCACCTCCCCCCCGATGAACAGTGGAGCCGGCGTAGGCGGGTTCCTCCTGAAGTCGACAACCATCTCCTTGGTCTTGGCCACGTTCAGTAGGAGATGATTGTTGTCGCACCAGCCAACCAGCGCCTCCACATCACCCCTCACAGTGCACGAATTCCCCTCATTCTAGCCCCTTTCAGTTTTCCACAGAGAGCTATCTGTTTCAAGTTATTTCTCTTAACAGCGGCAAATATTCTTATCATTGATTTGGGTTAGGGATAGGGTTAGGGATAGGAAAAGACCTTTGACCCTTTCACCGCCAAAGTCGCATTTTAGCACCACAGTGATTTGACACCTATGTCACTAAAAGGCATCAAATCGGGGTCTATTATCCAAAGACCCTATTGTCTGAGTTTTGGGAAGTAAGGATATACCTTATTTTACATATGTCACAGAAGAATCCCCAATACTGCAGATGGATTTTGCTCTCTACCCAGGTAAATGTAATGGACATTTTGTGTTGAAATATGGTTGGCGGTGAAAGGGTTAAAGTGGTATGCTGCCATAAAACAATGTAAGCCTAATGGATAAAATACTTTAAATTGGTTTATGCTGGTGACGAGTGTTAACAAAAGGCATGAACTGAAAGGAGCTGAGAAAAGCTACTGTGCCCTGTATGAGCTCTCGCTGGTCAGGATGAGGCCGGTCAGCGAGGTGTCGTCGGAGAACTTCACCTGGACGGTGCCCTCGGCGGTGCAGCGGCAATCGGCGGTATACAGCGTGAACAGGGCTGGGGACAGGACACACCCCTGTGGAGCTCCGGTGTTATTGCGGACCTGGGCTGAGGCGACAGCCGACGTGGACGTCCTGACCATCACGTGTTGAGGCCTGTCTGTGAGGAAGCTGCAGAGCCATCGGGTGATCAGGCGATTGACGTCCATCGCCATCAGCTTCCGCACCATCAGGTGAGGCTGGATGGTGTTGAAGGCCGAGGATAGATAACGTCATTTTCACCATAACCGAGAAAATATAATAAAATTAAACAGAGTGGAAATTAAAACCACAAAGAAAAGATTTAATGAAAAAAAATCAAACAAAAATCAAATCACTTCGTTTCGGGCTCAACCCGTTGTCCAGTGCTAAAAATAAACATGACATAGTGACATACATGACGTAAAGACGTAAACAACTTGTGATTCAATGATAAAGTTGACGATGGACAGTGACATCACTTAAATAAAAATGAAGACAAATAAACTTACTACGATTAATATGAAATAAAGATCTAGTATAGTCTACCAGATTGGGTTGTCCACACCAAAATGACAAAAAAGGTGTGATCTCTCTCTTCAAAAATTCAAAAAAGGTATGTCTCTCTCGGTATATTAACGAGTTGTGTTAACAGAAAACTTTCCTATAGTTGTGTCCATTGAACTTGAGGTTTCATTAAACCTATATTGAAGTCACCAAATATTATTGTATCTTTTGATTCTAGGATTACATGATCCATCATGGAGTTGAAATTGTTTTTCCAGTCAACACGTTCCGAAGGATTCATGTACAAGAATCCTAATAATAATGGCTTAGTGTGTTTAATATAAACTTCTATCCATAAGCATTCAACACCGTGTTGTTCAAAAACATGCATTCACTTTACATTGATAGAATGGCTATAGTATACTAAGAGTTCAGTTTTTCTTTGCTGTGTGGGATCTAATCTAAGTATGTTGTATCGATTTACTAAACATCACTATCAGTAATATGTTCTGATAAATGAGACTCGCCAAAACAAAACAAATATGGGTTTTCCAGAAATATGCAAAATCGAAGATACACCTGCTAACTTGTTGATCACGTGGTTGATGTTTAAATAACCTACTCCCAAGCGTTCTTTCACAGGCCAAGAAGTAGTACAAGAAGGCATGCTACAGAAGTGTTAGCAAAAGCCACAATGTCAAAAACACCAACATAAAAAAATGCATCAATAAAGATAGGAATATCAACAGGTCCAAGTAATTAAATGTCGTAACCAAAAACGAAACGACAATGGACAGTAATGTCAATATCAATCTGCCAGATAGTAGCTTTTGCTAGAGAGAGAGAGAGAGAGAGAGAGAGAGAGAGAGAGAGAGAGAGAGAGAGAGAGAGAGAGAGAGAGAGAGAGAGAGAGAGAGAGAGAGAGAGAGAGAATCAGGTCTTATTACCGTATGATACTTTTTTAAACCTTAAAATGGTGACAAACAGACAGACAGACGGACAGAGACAGAGAGAATGCGAGAGTCATCACGCACGATCGTCAACCGGATAAAATAGATCGTGATTTATGCCTTTCACGCACAACAATAATTATGTTAGTTTGTTTGTTTGTTCACAGGAACTAACCAGTGTGTTCACCAGTGCAACCAATGATTTATTATTATTTTACTGCAGTGACAAATCACAGACAGTAAGATCCGCATCTCCATTGATTTGTGCATGTAACTAAGACCTTTACTTTGCAAAGAGAGAGAGAGAGAGAGAGAGAGAGAGAGAGAGAGAGAGAGAGAGAGAGAGAGAGAGAGAGAGAGAGAGAGAGAGAGAGAGAGAGAGAGAGAGAGAGAGAGAGAGAGAGAGAGAGAGAGAGAGAGAGAGAGAGAGAGAGAGAGAGAGAGAGAGAGAGAGAGAGAGAGAGAGAGAAAGCGCATCATATTTTTAATATTTCTGGCCTATGGCCTATAAACATGGAGGTACGGTGCACAATGAATATATTAACATCATTAATCATGAAGAGAGAGAGGGAGAGAGAGAGAGAGAGAGAGAGAGAGAGAGAGAGAGAGAGAGAGAGAGAGAGAGAGAGAGAGAGAGAGAGAGAGAGAGGGGGGGAGAGAGAGAGAGAGAGAGAGAGAGAGAGAGAGAGAGCGGGAGCGAGAGCACAAAGCAAATAACAGGGTTTGATTGCAAGCACCGTCAACTGTTTAAATATATATTTTTTGTTGACAGAAAGAGGGAGTGTTAGAGGAAGGTGGAGAGAGAGAAAGAGAGAGAATCTGTTTAATCATACAGTAAATTGCTTAATCCCTTTGGCCGAGAGAGTGGGGATGTACCCTGGGCGCCACTATAAACTAAGTTATCGTCCAGCCCGCCAGGATAGTATCTGCCCCCTCTGCTATCTGGCAGTCATTGTCGGAAACGACAGACAGGCAACAACAAACAAATGGTTTGATTCTTGCTTAGTTCTCTTCTGACTCATCAATGAAAAGAAAGAAGAAAAATACAGACTTGGGAAAATATTTTTATTTCAGAAAAAAACAACCAAGCATGTGTGAAACCTTTAGTCGGAAAGTGTTTTCGCTCAAGTATTGTTTGATTGTAAGCATCATATAAATATACACAGGCGTTTTTTTGTAGTAGAGTTCAGCAACAATCTAGGCCTAATAATCTACAATCTAGTGTTTGTGTTTTTTGTTCTTCTATGAAATGTAATATTGCACAAATTTTGTGTGGTGGTGTATCACAGTACAGGGAGGGTTATCTGCAAGTGCTTTGATTGCATGCTTTAAATTTTGAACTTATATGATCAATCATCATAATCATACAAAATGTTCTCCACAGAACTCCTGCACGTAAGCTTACTTGGATGTTTTTGTGTAATCATGTCGACTACTGAATTATGAGGATGAAAAAGAAAATGATTATCCTTGTGAGGTCTTTCTTTTCACTGTTTATTGTTGGTATGTGTGTGTGAGTTGTTGTTGTTTTCTTTATCCAGTGTGCCAGTGTGGCAACAATCAACTTTGTTTTCTATTCTTTAATAGAATGTGAGAATTACAGGCATTTTTCCCGTCAGTATTACAACAATCATCCTTTGTGTGTGTGTGTGTATTTTCTCCATATTTTGGGATGTACAGTAGTAGTTTATACTCGGTATTTCATTCCGCATTGACCTCGGGACGTGCTCAAGGTCGTATGCAAGTGAGGTCCAGGTCAAAGGTGACTGACATTAAAGGTCACGAACCTGTTCCTGGGTTGTTTCCCCTCCCCATTCAACGTGTAAGAGTGAGTTACTCTGTCAGCGTGATGATGATGATGATGATGATGATGATGATGATGATGATTGTTTTGCCTGTAGGTACAAATACAAATATACATTTTTGGGGTTCAATTTGCTTAGAGGATGACAATCCATTAAAAGTAATCTTTATTAAACTAGGTAAACTAGGTGAGAATAGAAGTGAAGATGATGATGAATGTTGCTGGTGGTGGTTTAAATCACACAATTGAAAATGTTGGTTGACAGTGAACAAGTTATGATGATAGACATGAAAACACCAGGGTCTGTTTATAAGCAACAACACCAAAAAGGGGGATAAACCAAATCTCAGATACCTTATCTCGAAAAGAGAGAAAACATGTTTTTTTTCAAACCACAGCCACTTGTGCGACACAAACAAAACAAACAAGAGCATCACAGAATCCCATTACAAGTCAAGGGAAATGGAGTGAATGTCATCTGACAATATTTTTCTTTTAGGGTAAAGGAAAGTTAACCCTATTAGACTGCAAGTAGATTTGCATTCGCTGCTGCAGATTTAATCAAAACCCGCAGTTTTGACCAAATGTAGGTTCTTTGGTGAGGAGTATGCGCAAATAGTTCTCAAACTGCAGTGCATTTTGTTTGTGCAACAACCTTTTACTGGACAGTTTTGTTTTATTTTCTGAGGTGACAACGTAGGATTTGCTACATAGCGCTACCATTTTATCTCCTTCAAACTTGAGCTTGAATTTTCCGGGCGTCTTTTTGTCAAACTGATAGAATCGTTGGCAGCACACTCTGCCCCCACCATCATCATCCAAGTGACGATATTCTGGGCAAGTTGTACACGTTTTGTTGGAACTCTTTGATATGATTGGAATACGAGATATTGAGTCCAAACAACTTACAGTTTGCTCATCATAAGTGCCAACTGACAGCCACACCATCGTTTACCAGGATGCACAATCTGAATCAGTCATCAATATAGAGTGAACCAACGATAAGAATCAATCACCAGAGGAGACACTGCATTGATTACATTTTTACCATACCGGTACATCCTCTAATGACATAGCAGTGTGAGACAATAAACGATCAGCACAGAAATCGCCCAATGGACCTCTACCCTTCCTGTCTTCAAATTGTGGTGCTGTGTGATTTCTTCTGACAATGTTTGCTTCTAAAGTCTTCATAATGACAATGAATTTTGTTCACCGTTTTTCTTAGTATCATTTTTAAAACTTAAAATTGCAATATAGGCTTATGTGATTGGCTTACACTAATTTAATGACATATTTTGGAAACACGCGGCATATTACGAAGCAATCTGACAGAAATTCGTTATAGGCCTAACAGTCGCGTCGGATACAGTGAATGCCGGTTATAATGAAGTAGTTTTGAATGTCTTTTCGCTATAAACGTCGTCGACTGTACAAGCACACATACATATGTGTGCAATCGAACATTAATGTTATTTTGCGTGCTACAGCAGCATCGTTAAGAAAGTAGTGAAAACATTCTGGCACATTTTATACATTCTTAACAACATCTATCTGGCTTATCTACTTTTGAATGCTGGTAGCCTACATTGTCACCCTTACACATGCTGGATATTACAAAACAATAGGATAGAAATTCTCTATAACCAACATGACAAATATTATGAATCAACCTCTTAGAAATTCGTTATAACCGTTGTGATGGATACAGTGAATGACGGTTATAACGAAGTGTCCCTGGGACTTCGTTATAACCGTCGTCGACTGTAGTAAATGAGAGCTGTATTATATGCCTTTCCCAGCACCAGCAGACCTCAAATTCCTTTGGCCATGAGAGTGGCATGGCATCTCTGCTATAAGTTTTTTAGCCCAGCCGCCAGAATAGCAGCTGACCCTGCTGCTATCTACCAGTCATTGTCGGAAACTAGAGACAGGTATGCATTAGTAAAAGGGTAACAAAACACTATCATTTGAAGTTGATGATCCAGGGTTAAATCTGACCTCCAACCAAATAGTGAAGTGTTTGAATCAGAGTGCCAGTTTGACGTACACATCTTACGATGGGATTCTTTCTCTGAACGCCAACGACAGCCTGCAGAAGTATTTATTAGGCCTACAGCATCACACTTGTAGTATAACCATCAGTTTGCCTACCTCTTCAATCCAAAATTCACCCGTGGTAGAGATATTGGGAACATGCTTCAACGCACGAATTAAAGTCGAGGCCTACAGTTTGCAAGAACCAACAAACACACTGTTAACTTTACAGCATTCACTCAACTGTAAAAAACGTTCACGTTTGTGTCTTGTCACTCAGCGCAAAACTGTGCGGGTTAAAATAGCTCTGCGTTATCAGAACATGTATCGTCCTATGTCCATGCTCATGTCTTTTTCTGGAGTAACGACATCTACCCAGCGGTTGGAAGTGACATCAACAAATTCAATGATGGGTAAGTCTAGAGCATTAGAATGTAAAAGTAAAGTAATTGATTCACAATCTGCCACAAAAACTCTCTATGCTTTGTTTGTGAAGAAGAAGAAAAGGAGGAGGAGGAGGAGGAGAAGGAGGAGGCAGTGGAGGAGAAGAATAAGAAGCAGAAGAAGAAGAAGAAGGAGGAGGAGGAGAAGGAGGAGGAGGAGAAGAAGAAGAAGGAGACGAAGTAAGAAATAAGAAGAAGGAGAAGAAGAAGAAGAAGAAGAAGACGAAGTAAGAAATAAGAAGAAGGAGAAGAAGATTGATTGATAGATTGATTGATTGATTGATTGAAATTTTTAATTGGTAAAGATTTAGGCACATTGAAGGCCTTTTTTACAAATCCGCCCATTTAAATAATAGAAATAAAACGTAAAGAGGAAAAAACAAATAATAAAAGAAATAAAATACTAACAATAATTCATGCAAATAGCCAAATAAGGAACTCTCTCTCTCTCTCTCTCTCTCTCTCTCTCTCTCTCTCTCTCTCTCTCTCTCTCTCTCTCTCTCTCTCTCTCTCTCTCTCTCTCTCTCTCTCACACACACAAGATACACACATGCACACAGACATGCATACAAAACATGCGCGTGCATGCCCATAACACATGCAGATACACTCGCACACATATGCACACACATGCCTCTACGCACGCACGTACATACGCAGGAACTCATCCATAGTCACGCATTTCTTTTTTGAAAATGCAGCTACGAGTTGGTCATTTAAACCTAGTCATACGTACAAAAAATGAACGCCTTAATTAATTTCACTTTTGAATGGTGATAATGAAGTCTTGAGGCGGAGACAAAGAAGAAGAAGAAGAAGAGGAAGAAAAATAGAAGAAGAAAAAGAAGGGGCAAGATGATTATGAGGAGACATAAGCTGAAGGATACAATGGAGAAGAATTGACCAATTGATTCAATGTTTTATTGATTTACAGAGTGATCCTTTTAACGTGTGGCATCTTCAATATAACATCTGCTCATGAAAAAGGCTTTGGGTCATAAAAACACGTCAAACGTTTCTTCAATTGACACACGTCTTCCACGAAAAGTTTCTTTCTTAGTTGTCTAAGTTGGGCAGCATTTTGCTGATTTAAAAAAGAAATAGGTAAGCATAAACAAAAACTGACAACATTTTGTATGGTTTCTTGTCACAACATGATAATTATTATGTTCAGTTTACCAAATATTGCAATACCAAACAATGTGGCTTCAGTTTTGTTGCATAATCCTAATACTTTTAGCATGTGGGTATATTTGATTGACCAGATTTAACTTTGTTTAGTTACATTTTCTGTAAAGCTTAATTTTGTTTCAATTTTGTGGTGGAACTTTAATGCAAACCATCTTTTTTTGGAATTACTCCTACTATTACTCGTTTCCCTCTTGACTCTGCTCCCTGACTTCTTCCTTTTCTGTTACATCTTAGCGTCCTTATTTCATAAATCCACTCATTTGCTTTGTTTAAACCATACTATGCTCGTATTGTGGTAACATCCATTAGTTTCATGGCCAAATACTTAGTTCCCTAAAAGAGAGGGAGTGGAATTCATCCGGCACACTTCCCTATGTAATTCTAATAAGGAACTCTCTCTCTCTCTCTCTCTCTCTCTCTCTCTCTCTCTCTCTCTCTCTCTCTCTCTCTCTCTCTCTCTCTCTCTCTCTCGTGAGAGTGTAGCGTTTTGATGTTTTTTTTAGTTCAATTATGTAATTCTAATAAAACAGACTTACATAATAAAGTCATATTTTAGTGTGCATGGGGGTGGTTAACCCCATCCAAGATCCATGTAACGCTCAGTGACATAATCGTGTGCAGGATCAGTGACGAGTCCATTGTGGGATGGTAAATCCCCTATTCTCTTTATCATTGACACGTGGACTACACTGACCATCCCTGTGGACCATGTGATCGTGGTGAGTGTGCAACGCATGGGTCTTGATTCCAGCAGAGTCAAGGTGACCTTGTATTCAAGCCTTAACCCTAAAACTCGTATCGGATTGCTTCCTTATTCTGGACTCCCCGCGCCAGAGCTGTTCGACGTCCCTTCCGGGAAACTCCATGTCCACTTCTATGCTGATTCTCAAACACAACCAATTATGGGATTCCATTTCACGTTCTCCTTCCATCCCGACTCTTCTCGTCCTCAGAAAGAGCCTGGAGGGTTGTGGAACTGCTCTCTACTACGGTGGGGGGAAGCAGAACGTCACTTCCACTGCAACATGCAGGTGGACTGTGTGGGGATGGAGGATGAAGAGCACTGCCCCTACACTAGTGCTGAATGTGGAGTAGGGCGTGTGTCAGTGGCAGGGGGCTGTCATATGTACATAAAAAACAGGTGGAAGTCAATCCGATATGAGAACCTCGACAGTCATGGTTACCAAGAAAGGAAAGTGTCATGGTGGGAATCTTTAAACTTCTGTCAACAGCATGGGGGTCACCTGCTCAGCCTCAACACTCCTCAGGAAACCAAGGCCTGGGTGCAACTTCTGAATCCTCGCCAATATAAAGTGCTCTTCATTGGGACGAATGCTATGGACAGCTCTGTGTCTTATTTGTAAGAAATCTGTAAAACTGTTAGTGCTAGACAGTTCCTACAACAACACTATTCACATAGTAATGTGGGACGACAAATATGAACATTTCTGTGTCTTACTTGTGAGCAACTAAATTACCAAAATCAATAAAACGTTAGCACTAGACAGTTCACACAAAAACAGTGTTCGCATAGTACTACTAAACGCGCAAGAGAAGAAATGAGTCATTAAATAAAATAGTTTATGAATCAGTGGGCACGAGGCAGAAAATTATTTTAAGGATGAACAGAAACTTGTTTTATTGTCTATTGAAGATTAATGTAACTTGCAGAGGATGTTTGGATTTTGTTTTTGTGGTTGTTGTATATTTTATTTCTAGTAGCACCATCAAAGCAATATTCCTGAACCATGATCTGGCTGCAGCCAGCTTCTTTTATGGTGTAAGGAGTTATCTCTAGATTTTCTGTACACATATAAAGGAACATAAAATCTTGGCAAAGATAATATTTAAAAACAAAGCACTGGAAATTACCCTTTTGCTTATCGAAAATCCACAAATAGCATTCAACATTCAAAAAGGTCCTCATTCATCCTCGTTTGGATGCCTTTCATTCAGCAGGCTTGTCCCTATCTCGGCCACCAAGAAGTCGTGCATGGGCCAGCAAAGCTAGACTCCCATGTGCTTCTATAAATAGACATCTTGGCTGCCAAACCTTCTCCAAAGAATCTTCTGAAATTAGATTACATAAAGAGAAATAAATAAATCACAGATATTAACCTAAATGCTTGAAATACTTTTTTTGTACATAGCACACGTTAAACAGAAGCTGACATCACACAAAATGCAATTGAAAACAAAGCATTTTTTTTTGGCACACCGGTTGCGTGACTAGGCCCTACTCCGTGCATGCACAGAGGGTGCAGACAGACATGGTGTTGAATGCAACATCAATTATTTGGCGGTATTGTCAGCAGGACTGAGAGAGTGTAATCTTCAACAAGTGAAAAGGTACGCAACAATTGATTTGTGTTGTATTTGTATTGTCAGTTTACTTTTGTTTTATGGACTAGCAGAATCTCAGTATGCAGGCCTGTTAGCAGAAGTTAGATAAAGAAGTTGATGTAGTTGAAGTGTTTCCCCTACTGCTAAGCTTTTACCAAGTTCGTACTTAGTCAGCATAAAGTTAAGTCAGAATGCCGAACTCATTACCAGTACAACTAGTCTAGTCTAATCAGCAGCATTCGCCACCTCCTCACTTTCAATACAGCTAAAACTCTTGTCTGTTCTCTTGTTATTTCCAAGTTTGACTATTGTAATTCACTTCTCTCAGGCATTCTACACTACCTTCTTGAAATACTCCAAAAGGTCCAAAACTCAGCAGCACGCCCAGTGTTCAGGGCTAAGAAACATGAACATGTACAACCCCTCCTTCAAAAACTCCACTGGCTTCCCATCTCTGCAAGAATCGACCATAAAACAGTTTTTCTTTGTTTCAGATCTCTTGTTGATCCCAGCTTTCCTGTCTATCTGTCTGATCTCCTACATGTGTACTCTCCTCCTAGATAACTCCGCTCTTCTTCAGACAACAGAACATGTGGAAAAGGTGAAGATGTGCCCCCCCCCCCCCCTCTCTTACATTTCTAGCTCTCCTCGCATTTTCACACTTACTTTTCTTACCAAACATTAAGCTGTATATTATCAACTTTTTGAGCCAATTATCTTTGTTGATTAATTAATCGCAATAATGATAAAGAACATTATCTAATAGGACACCCCACCCCACCCCTATGTAGTGCAGTACACACAACAGCCATCTTGCCTTTATCTTCTATAGATGCATAATTATATTTCATTATTTAAATGGATCAACACTAGCGTTAAATATACCAAGCGATAGAGGATGAAGTGTTCAATCTGCAATAAGAAAGGCAAGAGTGAAAAAGCGGAAAGAACCGAGAAATAGAGGAGGGGGTGGATCTTGACCTTTACCCTCATGCTGTTTAAATGTCGTCGAGTGGCAGACATGTCTATGACTGTGTTAAGGGTGTGTACTCCACTGATTAAGGGTGTGCACACCAGCAAAGAAGGGGGGGGGGGGGTTCTAAGAGTAGAAAACATTGCAGTACAAAGTGTGACACGTGGGGTTTAAATGTCATCGAACGGCACACATGTCTCTGTGTTACGGGTGTGCACCCCACTGATTTAGGATGTGCACCCCGCTAAAGGATGTGCACTCTGGTTAGGGGTGTGTAGACCTATGTTTCACCCTAAGGATCCACGGAGGACAGGGGCTATTGGCACAAAAGTGACTGTTCTTTATTTTGTTGATCAGTATAGGTGTAGTCATATTTGTGTGTGTGTGTGTGTGTGTGTGTGTGTGTGTGTGTGTGTACTTGTAGTTTGGTGGAAATAATCTCTTGTCTTTTGATTGGATAACATATTTTGGCGGGAGAATGGCTAATAAGTTGGTGGAGACTGAAGTTAGTGTGCGTGGGGCCAGCAAGCAGGCTGGGTGTGTTTGTGAATGAGAGTTATTTGTGGTAGGGTGATTATTATTTTCTTTCATTATTCTTTTAGCTAGACTTATAATTTATTTCATTTTTGATTTCATAATCATATTTATTTATAGGTGCACACTATTTTATTCTTTATTCAAAGACATATCATCCTGTTCGTGTTTCATGCCTAGGTTTTTTATTTGGAAGACTGATTATTTGGGTAATCGCATCGACTACGCTCCTCACTTTCCTTGTCTGTCTTTTGGATTGTGACACTATCCACGTTGGATTTAAATGTCGCCAAGGGGCAGACATGTCTGAGTGTTAAGGGTGGGCACCCCAGCGAGGGTGTGCACCGCAATAAAGGATGTGCACTCCAGTCAATGGTATTTAGATTATCACCCAAAGGATGCAAGGAGACTTCTGCAGTTGCAGGCGGGGCTAAGATGTGAGGGGCAGGGGAGGTACAGGGCAAAGGACATATTTGCCTCTCGGCGATTCCCTTGTTCCCCTTAGTTTTGTTTTTATTTTAATGATTGTATCAGTATGGTAAATGTTGTGCTTCTATGTTTATCACAGTTATTTTTCCTAACGAAAATAGTATTTTTGACTTTTGTCTTAGGTAAGAAAGGTTAAAGATAATGTGTACGTTTTCATTTATGCTTGCTTGTGGGATGTTGGCATCTGGTTTATGTGTATAAAATATGAGTCTATCATGTGTGAGTGTGTGTAACTATGTTTGTGTGTCTTGTTGTTTGGCTTTCATTTCAATTTGTCTATCTCTCTCTCTCTTGCGATCAATCTGGCAGTGCTAAGGTCTCAGACCACATGAGGTCATAAACTGGACAGTGTGGCGCAGGTCTTCTGCGTTCCCCACAGCTTGCTGGCGTTTGGCACCTCCTGCAGCCAGATCTGCTCCCTCCGCACCGCCAACATTTCAATTTGTCATCTTTTAATCTAATCAATTTTAATCCTCTCCACCATTGTTGATGTGTACTGGGTGGGTGAAGGGTAATAAAGGCGAACCTGGCACATTCTTTTTGAGAATGATGCTTTGTTTGCCTCCCTTTGGCACTGATCCACGCATTGCTAGATTATTGGCATCGTAATCAACTTTGGTGGAGGGGAGTTACTTAGCAAGAGAGTTCTCCCCATTGTTCAATTTCGTTATCTCATCTCATGGCCTCACTATTTCATTATTTGATAAACCAACATTCCTTTCGTGGCTTACCAGTTTGTTCTGTGTTGTGTGTTGTTTATGTGTAACATATTCAAGATTAGAAGGCTATGCCTCTCTTGGATAGATGTCGTCCTCTCCACCATTGTTGATGTGTACTGTGTGGGTGAAGGGTCATAAAGGCGAACTCGGCACATTCTTTTTTGAGAATGCTGCTTTGTTTACCTCCCTTTGGCTCTGATCCACGAATTGCTAGATGATTGGTATCGTAATCAACATTGGTGGAGGGTAGAAAGTTCGTTCTCCCTCTTTGTTCAATTTCATTTTTTAATCTATTCCTTTTCCTTTTTTCCCTTTAGTTTCAGTTGCTGGACGTGAGGTATGCTATGCAGACGTGGATATTCAAGTTCAAACAGCTACTTCAGTGAGCATGCGGAGGGACAGGAAGGAAAACGGGAACACAGGTGTGGAGCTTAGCGAGGATCTTGGTTTGGTACCTTTAAGTCTTGAGCATGAAACCTAGCAATCAGGAACAATGATGTAGCCTTCCTTTGATGACAGCTATGCGTGTGCATTGAACGTCGTAACTATTAGTAATAACACAAAGTAACAAGGGCATAACTGAGCGGCAGATGCGCACTGCGATAGCGCAAACCCGGCCAGAGATATGTTTCATAGCGTACGCTTAAAGCAACAAACCAGTCTGATAGGATATATAGTTTGCATAGAGTAAGTCCATGTGTATATATGTTTGCACACACACACACACACACACACACACACACACACACACACACACACACACACACACACACGCACGCACACGCACACGCACACGCACACACACACACACACACACACACACGCATGCAAGTACACTCATTTCACAAATTCAAAAGAGCGTCACAAACCAAGTTAGTGAAACACTTTTCAAATTTTTATCAGGATAATAACCTTATAAATGATGGTAAATCACATCAATGCCAGCACTAAAACCAGAAAGAGATAGACAGATATAAACAGACGAAAAGCGATACAGAAATTAGCAATAAACAGTCACTATCTATGCTGAAATACATGATGTTGTCTTTGAGATATTGCACTACATGAAAACGTGGTCCATGTTAGGATACTCTCACCTAGTAGTAGATTCAATTAAAACACAATCTGATGTTTTTATGCTTAAAAATATATTAATTATTATACTATTATTGTTGTTGTTATTATTGATATATATATATCAATATTATTAATATTGCTAGGATTCTCCCCTTTAGTTAGAATATGCATTTGTAAAAGGGGTTTTTTCTTCTTCTTTTTCCATTCCCCGTTTTCTTCCGATTTGGCTTAGATTTTCAGGAAAGTTGCTGGACCATGTGGGTATTAGAAATTTGAAATATTAAATGATTTCGCCGAACTTTCGCCAAAATATGTCCCAAAACCGAAAAATCGGCGAAAGCTCAACCTTGAATATCTTAAAAATGGCGAACGGAATTTGATAATATTTTCAGTATTTAAATAAAAATAGATTGTCAAGATGTCCAATATAAAATCGAACCGGAAGTACCACCGGGAAGTGCTCCAGCTAGGAACATGCAGCTTTCATTTGGCTCACGGAATAGCCAAAACAGGAACTGACGTCACAAAGCCAACTACTGGGAATTGTAGCCCTTACTCTGGCCCAGAACGGAGAGCAGTTTGGTCGTGCTATGTTAAATACTTTGGAAGTTATTCAAATGTATGTAAATTGGGTTGTGGGTTGTCACTTTCACTGATTTCATTTATGGAATTGTTTATTTTTCATCCAATTCTGCTGGAATTTGCAAGAAAAATTGACGAACACTATATTCTTATGTTTCATTTCCAATATTAAGCCGATTGGCCTCAATTTGGCCGAAAAATGGCCAGAAATGGCAAAAGTGTAATATTGAATAACTTGCAAACAGCTGCACAGATTGCGTTCATATTTTCAGTATCTATTAAAAACTAGCTTACCAACGTTTCCTGTATAAAATAAAACCAGAAATACCAACCGGAAGTATGGCCCAAACGTATGTGATCCAGATATAGACCTACAACTCTTTCTTACCCCAAGTACCTAGGCATAAGTCTTATTTAGGACACCAAATTCGTCATACAAAACCTTGACGTCATTTGAACAACGATTCTGGACCTTCAATTCCTCATACAAAATGTTGCGTCATTTCAACTGGCCTTTAAATTAGCAGCACCACTTACCACATAAATTGCCATTGTAGGGTCCAGAAGAAAGCTGGTACAGTACACCCCGCTTATAGTAAAATGCAGGGGAGCAAGGCTTTTCCTTTACTATAACAGGTTTTTCTTATAAACGATGTTCGGATATAGTAACGTTTTGATGGTATTTTTTTTATCTTATCCGATGACGTTTTTCAAAGTCAAAGCTAACGTAAAATACTAAATATAAACCCATCATCAAATCAAAATACAGCAAAACTCGGTTATAAGAAAATTGAAGGGAGATGATGTTTTGTTTATCCAAGTTTTCTTATATCCGAAACTCAGATATAAGAAAACATTTTGAAGTTTTTTCCCTTGTCTCTCTACCACCAACACAAAAGTACTCATATTTTTTTCTTCTGCTCAACATTTATTTTGCACAGAATACTGAAGGAAAGTATGGAATAAAGGAACAAAAACAACTCAATTAGTCTTGTAACCTAGTGCCTGTACTGTTTAGAATGTCTGTGACACAACTGGTATGAGGTAAACTTTCCCTTTTTGGAACGACTTCAATTTTCTCGGAACATCCTTTCAGTTCAGGTCCAACTCACTTTTAAAGACACACTGACCCAACACGATTAAATCCCTTGTTTTTTTCTGGGTAGCTGTGACCCACATACAAATTCCCCCCAACTTCAAATTGAGGCTGCTCTTTAAATGTTTCGTTTTCAATTTGGGGGCATTTGTATGGGAGTCAAACCTGGTCAAAACAAGATTTTGTACCAGCTATAAGAAGGAAAACAGGTGGAACCCATGATTTTGACTCGTGATCTGGGGGGTCTTTAAGAAAATGTTGTCAATGGTAATTCGCTTATAAGAAAATGAACTGCAAACCAACTCTCTTGTATGACATAATTTTCTTATATCCAAGTTTCCATTGCGGATGGGAGAAAAAAATTGCTTGCTTATAACCGAATTTTCTTATAAGCGAGTTTCTTATATCCCAGTTTTGATCATAGATAAGAAAGAAGAAGTTCGGCAGGGAAATTGTTTTTGCTTCATTGTAAGCGAGTTTTCTTATAACGCGAGTTTCTTATAAGCGGATTCGGCTGTATATATTTTTTTTTTCGGATTCATTTTTTTCCACTAAGTAATGAGGGGAAAGAAACATGTTTTTGAGTGCCTTTCAATTTCGTTGAAGGTGGGTAGAGGGAGTAGTGAGACTGTGACGTATACATTGATGACGTATTTACAAAGGTCAGGAAGAGGACAATATTTTTTATTGTAACGAAGAGGAACCACAAATGACTTTACTATAGGAGTTTTTTAAAATTTTAATTATAACCCAGTTGTTATTATGGGTGTGTGTGTGGGGGGGGGGGGGGGAGTGGTGAGACTGCACACATACATTGGTGACGTATTTACAAAGGTCACCAAGAGGACATTTTTATTTTATTGTAACCGAGGAGCCAGTCCTGTGGGGAACCAAAAGTAACTTTACTATAGCAGGTTTTTTAAAATTATAACCGAGTTGCTACTATCCGAGGTCTATTTAGTAATAAAACAGTAGACCTTTGGCCGGGAACCAGTGCTTTCCTTTACTGTAACCGAAATTTCTTATAACCGAGTTTACTATAAACGGGGAGTACTGTAGTCAGGATGAAAGGTTAGGTTCCAGTTATCCGAGGAGTCAACTTATCAGAGGTGTTACTCCTCCACCCTTAATTTGGGCAGATGACTTAGTAGTGTCAATGACGGATTATGTATTGTAAGCGTTAGTATGCTTAATGAAGGATCATGTATCATGCAAGCTGGTCAACTAGTAGAGTAAATTAAGGATCATGTAAAATACACATGTTAATGAAGGATCATGTATCATGCAAGCTGGTCAACTAGTAGAGTAAATTAAGGATCATGTAAAATACACATGTTAATGAAGGATCATGTATCATGCAAGCTGGTCAACTAGTAGAGTAAATTAAGGATCATGTAAAATACACATGTTAATGAAGGATCATGTATCATGCAAGCTGGTCAACTAGTAGAGTAAATTAAGGATCATGTAAAATACACATGTTAATGAAGGATCATGTATCATGCAAGCTGGTCAACTAGTAGAGTAAATTAAGGATCATGTAAAATACACATGTTAATGAAGGATCATGTATCATGCAAGCTGGTCAACTAGTAGAGTAAATTAAGGATCATGTAAAATACACATGTTAATGAAGGATCATGTATCATGCAAGCTGGTCAACTAGTAGAGTAAATTAAGGATCATGTAAAATACACATGTTAATGAAGGATCATGTATCATGCAAGCTGGTCAACTAGTAGAGTAAATTAAGGATGATGTAAAATACACATGTTAATGAAGGATCATGTATCATGCAAGCTGGTCAACTAGTAGAGTAAATTAAGGATCATGTAAAATACACATGTTAATGAAGGATCATGTATCATGCAAGCTGGTCAACTAGTAGAGTAAATTAAGGATGATGTAAAATACACATGTTAATGAAGGATCATGTATCATGCAAGCTGGTCAACTAGTAGAGTAAATTAAGGATCATGTAAAATACACATGTTAATGAAGGATCATGTATCATGCAAGCTGGTCAACTAGTAGAGTAAATTAAGGATGATGTAAAATACACATGTTAATGAAGGATCATGTATCATGCAAGCTGGTCAACTAGTAGAGTAAATTAAGGATCATGTAAAATACACATGTTAATGAAGGATCATGTATCATGCAAGCTGGTCAACTAGTAGAGTAAATTAAGGATCATGTAAAATACACATGTTAATGAAGGATCATGTATCATGCAAGCTGGTCAACTAGTAGAGTAAATTAAGGATCATGTAAAATACACATGTTAATGAAGGATCATGTATCATGCAAGCTGGTCAACTAGTAGAGTAAATTAAGGATGATGTAAAATACACATGTTAATGAAGGATCATGTATCATGCAAGCTGGTCAACTAGTAGAGTAAATTAAGGATGATGTAAAATACACATGTTAATGAAGGATCATGTATCATGCAAGCTGGTCAACTAGTAGAGTAAATTAAGGATCATGTAAAATACACATGTTAATGAAGGATCATGTATCATGCAAGCTGGTCAACTAGTAGAGTAAATTAAGGATCATGTAAAATACACATGTTAATGAAGGATCATGTATCATGCAAGCTGGTCAACTAGTAGAGTAAATTAAGGATGATGTAAAATACACATGTTAATGAAGGATCATGTATCATGCAAGCTGGTCAACTAGTAGAGTAAATTAAGGATCATGTAAAATACACATGTTAATGAAGGATCATGTATCATGCAAGCTGGTCAACTAGTAGAGTAAATTAAGGATCATGTCATGTAAAATACACATGTTAATGAAGGATCATGTATCATGCAAGCTGGTCAACTAGTAGAGTAAATTAAGGATCATGTAAAATACACATGTTAATGAAGGATCATGTATCATGCAAGCTGGTCAACTAGTAGAGTAAATTAAGGATCATGTAAAATACACATGTTAATGAAGGATCATGTATCATGCAAGCTGGTCAACTAGTAGAGTAAATTAAGGATCATGTAAAATACACATGTTAATGAAGGATCATGTATCATGCAAGCTGGTCAACTAGTAGAGTAAATTAAGGATCATGTAAAATACACATGTTAATGAAGGATCATGTATCATGCAAGCTGGTCAACTAGTAGAGTAAATTAAGGATCATGTAAAATACACATGTTAATGAAGGATCATGTATCATGCAAGCTGGTCAACTAGTAGAGTAAATTAAGGATCATGTAAAATACACATGTTAATGAAGGATCATGTATCATGCAAGCTGGTCAACTAGTAGAGTAAATTAAGGATCATGTAAAATACACATGTTAATGAAGGATCATGTATCATGCAAGCTGGTCAACTAGTAGAGTAAATTAAGGATCATGTAAAATACACATGTTAATGAAGGATCATGTATCATGCAAGCTGGTCAACTAGTAGAGTAAATTAAGGATCATGTAAAATACACATGTTAATGAAGTCTACATGATAATGCAACAAGAAAATAGTAGAAATAATGAACGATCATGTAGACAGTAGCTTTAATGAACGATCATGTAGACAGTAGCTTTAATGAACGATCATGTACCACACACGTCCCCATTTGGGCAAGAGGACTTGTAGGACTGTAGATGTTGGAGAGAGATCATCTGAATCCCAACATTGCAGCACTTAGACTCTTTGTAAGAACCGGCACAGATGTGTTGTAGTTTGATTTATAGTCCTTCACAAAACACCAGCTATATTATGTTTTTTTCCCTTCAACCTCTCCTTTTGTCCATCAGAAGAGAAAAAGCAACAAAAACTACCCCAATGTCTATATTCTCACCTTTTTTGGTTCTGTGCTGACTGAGACACAGTTTTATTTTTGAGGTGTTTTTGTTTTAAATCTTCCATATCTTTTGCCAGTCTTACATTTATTTTTTTCCTTTCTCTTTTTAATTTCAGTTCAATTTCTGTGATTTTGTAGTCCTATAAAAGGAATACATTGAATGAAAATTAGAGTCTGTGGTTTTTTTTACTCCTTGTGCTACTGTCCTATATTTATGAGGTTATTTACAAAAGCTTGGCTGCAATGTTTCACTTGTATCATTCCGTGATATTTTCACTTTGTGTGCTTGATTAATCATATAAGAAGTATATCTAAAACAAAAATTAAAGGACATGTTGATACAATTTGTGGGTGAATTGAATAAACTGTTGAATGGGGGGATGAAAGAGGAGGACAAAAATAAACTGTTAAATAAGACTTCTTGTCCTGTTCTCTCTCTCTCTCTCTCTCTCTCTCTCTCTCTCTCTCTCTCTCTCTCTCTCTCTCTCTCTCTCTCTCTCTCTCTCTCTCTCTCTCTCTCTCTCTCTCTCTCTCTCTCACACACACACTCTCTCTCTCTCTGTGAACTGGCAGCCAAACTGCAGGCTGGCTGCCAGGTTAGCTCCAAGTCGTTGCCATGCTTACACCAACCAGGCATCCAAACATGTACCAAGTAGTCTCTAAGCATGCACTAAGGAGGCATCCAAGTCGGCGCCAAGCTGGGCCCAATCATTACCAAGTCAATGCCAAGATGAACCAAGGATTGCCAAGCTGGGCCCAATCATTACCAAGCTGGCATCCAAGGATTTACCTAGGTATTGCCAAGTTGGCATCCAGGCATGGGCCAACGTTGGGGCCAATGACAGTTCTAGCCCGGGGCCACCTTGGCCTCCAACCTATGCCCAAGCCCGGAGACAAGGTTTGCCCAAGCTTGGGCCAAAAGTGGTATGCAGGCTGGGTTTGTGTCATCTACTATCTTTCTGACTTTTTGGCCCATTCTCCTGTCTTTTTCTCCTTTTCTCCTCCGAAATCAGAATGTGTCGGCTGAATGCATCGAGGAGACCAGTGAAAACTGGAAAATGGACACATGCATACCCATTTTGGCCATATGGCCTGGGAACGCAGAAGAAGAAAAGAGGCATACCTCATGCATTAGATGTACACCTCTTGCATTGTACTATCCAAATGCTCATGGCATTGTTACAGATATCAAGACATGTGGAAACACGCTGATGGAAGCATCGCCTTTTATATGACAGCATACCGATTCGAGACCCTCTGTGATGGCAACTGCTTGGCTTTTGGACATATGAATGGGCTGGTTTTAACGTCGTGCACAAAACGTCTTGCCCTGAAGGTTGTGTGTGAGCTACCTCAGAAAATCACATTTGCCTCGAGTTCAGGTGGCAAGATCCCCAACAAAATGTCGTCTACATCAGCCAGCCGTGATATGTTCCACAATGTTTCCTTCTTAGCATGTCCTTCAGGTCATGTTACACACATATTTCTGGCCTGTGATGCCCGCAGTGCCTGTTGGAAAGAGGACACCTCGTGGACATCCTCCTGTTCTGCAGATCTGACGCCTCCCCCTCCTTCGTTCTCATGTCAGGATGGCACAGAGGAGATCCCATATACCCTGGTGTGTGACCATCAGAAGGACTGTTATGACAACAGTGACGAACAGTTCTGTAGCTATGAGCCATGCGATCCTGCCTTCTTCTTTGAATGTAAAAACAAACAGGTAAGCAATCTACACGAATGCATCAAGGACTTACGGTTTACAAACGGAAAAAGAGAACTTATGCTCCTTGACCATTTCAATAATTATTCAAAATGAACCGTTTCATCCTGCGTTTGTTAAACTGATTTGTTTCCTCAGACCCATATCATAGGTGCAATTTGTTTGCATTAGTCTACTTTAGTCCTTCAAGATTCGTTTATTACGTCTGAAAGGCATAGACAAACAGGTGTCCATAATCTCCTCTCACCCGGGCATGGGGGGAGGATTACTCACTATTCTTTTTTGAAAGCTTGGTCAATAAGCTTTTCAATTTTAATTGTTTGATAAAAATAAAAATAGGGCACCACTATGTTACACGCGCGTGTAAAAACAGACATATAATTCAATTTTAAAGACCCAGTACGTCACGTGTCAAAATCACGGTTTTCTTACGTTTTCCCTCTTATAGCTGGTAAGAAATCTTATTTTGACCAAGTGTTGCTCCCATACAAATTGCCTCTTGCATGAAAACGAAACATCACTTTAAAGAGCAGCCTCGATCGTATACAAGGAAAGTCTGAATGTGGGCCACACCGACCCAGTAAAAAGCAAGCGACTTAATCCAGCCGGCTCTGTGGGTCTTTAAGGAAAGAGGAACAGGGGTAGGGTTAATTTAAAGAATAGAAACAATTTCATTTACACAGTAAAATAAAAATGTATTCTGTTTTTAAATGCAGAAATGATCGACATGTGACAGGCAATCATCGGAGCTTTACAAACTGTAGTTTTTAACTACTTCGGGTCAGCTTTGTCTTTGCCATAGCGCAAATCAGCAAAAGCTACATAAGAAAAAACGCGGAGGACTGGTCACTATGTTTTTTTGAAAGTTTGGTCAGCATAGTTTGCAAATTTACTTGTTTGATAAATATAAAAATAGGGCCCCACTACTTTACACCTACATGCAAGATGATACCCAATTTTCAGTGTAAAATAGGGGGTAGGGGTAATAAAAAGCCCTGAAAGAACTCGATTTATATTGTAAAACAACATTTTAAGTTTTGTCAAATGACGTAATAATAGTATGATTATTATTATTGAAGAAAATGTATATAGAGATGTATGGTGAGGATGCGTGGGCCAGTTTGTTAGAAATGTTTGTACGAATGGTGAGAGAAAAGCGCATTGAGTTGCTTTGCAAGATTATGCGCTATATAAGCATTATTAATTTTTATTATTATTATTATATAGCGCTTCACCTTTAAGCTCTAAGCACTTATGATGACTTAGGAGTTTTACAGCAACACTTGCTTTCATGTATTAGTACTTCTGGTTTGTTTTGTCTTGAGCATGGGACAAATCCACAAGCAAACTGCAAACCGACACAACTACTGATAATTTCAAGTATTAAAAGTTCGTCATTATACAATAATGGTATACATTTTGAACTGTAATGACAATATTGGATATGTTTACAAATATTCGTATATAAACTGTTCACTTCCTGTGTGAATTTTCTGTTCTGGGGCTTTAATTTTGCTTAATTGTCAACTCAGAACAAACATTTCATAATACAGTCAGATAAAATTATCTTTAAGGCACCATTTTATTTTATCGATTCTGGTTATTATTTCGTCGATTCTTGCGTTCCAAATAACATGTACAATTTTGTTTTAGCGGGTATAACAACAGCCCTAAATGAACTTTTGCTAAATGTTTTAAGCACTATTTGACCAACATCTCAGCAGTTTAAACAAATATGAAATAGTGAGGCTAAGAGAGAGAATATAGTGAAATGAAAAAGGGGAAGGAACTTCTCATAAAAAATTCCCTTTTAACAAAGTTATTTATGGCATCTATTCATCTAGCAAAGTGAAAGTAGTTGCCACAACAATACAGACCCAAGTTCATCCTAAAAAAAGAATGACCCAGATCTGCTTATTATGATAACCACCCACACAGTACACAAAAGTGGCAGAGAGCTGCTCACAAACAAATCAACATACATGCAAGGATGCATTAGCCTTCTAGTCTTGAATAATGTTACACTTAAACAACACACAACAAAGAACAAACTATTTAACTGGTATGCCTCAATGGAAGTTGGGTTAAACAAATATGAAATAGTGAGGCTAAGAGAAATAATAGAGTGAAATGAATAAGAGGAAGGAACTTCTCATAATTAACTCCCTTTTACCAAAGTTATTTATGACACCTATTCGCCTAACAAAGTGAAAGTATTTGCCACAGCAGTACTGACCCAAGTTCATCCTCAAAAAAGGATGACCCAGATCTGCTTATTATGACAACCACCCACACAGTACAGTGATAGAGAGTTGTTCACAAACAAATCAACATACATTCAGATCTGGGTCATCCTTTTTTGACATTGCTATCAAACTCATAATGCATACTGCTCACAAAAATCTAGGGGATATTGTGTTCTGTAAAATCACCATGAGTTCAATAACGAAATTATAAGTTCTATTCAATTTGAAAAAACAAATGTGTTATTCCTTTAACATAAAATCGAAGACTAAAATGATGTTTGAAACGTCACGTTGTTGCCAGAGAAGACCGACATGAATGGGTGCAGTGTCCAAAAGACTAAAGGGCTTCGCACACTAGCATCAGGCGTCAATTGTTTCTCAGAGCAACGCCTTGACGCGTTGACGCCTGCATCACAGCACACATTGTAGCGAGGCAGTGGTGTTCTCACACACGACTCTTGTCGCTTCGCCTCTTGTTGCGCGAACTTCCTTATTTGGAAAGCAAGGAAAGATTACTCTAGCGTCAAATCTCCTCTTAGAAAGAACAGTATTTTTTTTTCTTCAATCTGAGTTATGGTCCTTCCGTCCGTTGTGATTGGCTAGTTTCACGATCTCTGCGATCTTGAGCATCAAAATTAGAGCCGCATCTATTCTCGAGCAACACAAAATCGCGCAGCAACGCATCAAAAATCCTGCTGCGCCGCGAATCTCTCACACACAAGCGGTGCATCAAACTGCGCCTTGCAGCAAAGAATCGCCGCGATCTCGAGATCTTGACGCTAGTGTGCGAAGCCCTTAAAACAAATAGTGATAAAACAGATGAAAATGTGTTGGGCCGTGGGAAGGTCTGAATTTCGTGGATGTGAAGGTGATCGTGCACAAAATGTGCACAGTGGAGGCGAGAATTGTCATTTTGGAGGTTCAAATCTGACCAACGCTTGCGTTTTTCAGTTTCAGCTTGCACCATTATAACGGTCATAAGAGGATCTAAGGATGCTGGGAAAAAACATTAATCCTGAAAATCTTCAGAAGACTGTTCCAGAGCATGAGAAAGCATTGCCTTGAATGCCTGGCAGCAAACAGTGGCCCAACAATCTGTCAACTGTGTAAAGGTGTTTTGTGATTTCGAATAACTCACCCACTGATGTTTATCGCCTCTGGCAGTCACGTGACATTTTAAAATTGATTTTTGTCTTCGATTTTACAGCCACGAAAGGCTGAGCTATCATTTTGAAATGAAATGAAACTTATAGTCTGGTTATTGAACCCATGGTAATATTGAAAAGTCAATATCCCCTACGTTTTGTGAGCAGTATATATCTAAGCTAGTCCTTACTACTAAATACTAGCTAAAACTGTCTGTATACTGTATCAAGATATAAAATCACTTTACTTCTCCTCCCCCCCCCCCCCCCCCCCCCCCCCCCACGCCCACACCCACACACACACACACGACTGAGGTAGGCCTATATGTACAATTAGATTGATAACTTTTATGTGTGCGTGTCTATTTCTGTGTGCATGTGTGTTTTATGTGTATATGTGTGTGTTTGTGTGCATGCTTGCATGCGCATGTGTGTGTGTGCACGTGTGTGTGTGTGTGTGTTTGTGTGTGTGTGTATGTGCGTGTGCGTGCGTACAATAGTGTGTTCTTATAACTCAGATTTGTGACAATGTGCCCCAATGCACTGATGCAAGTGAAGAACATTGTAGAACGCATTTAAAAACGAATAACGTTGGTGTCACAATCCCTCCACCAGCTGTGATCAACTTTGATGGCCATGGAAACATCATAGGAGAGACCCTGAATACGTTTTCTAATAACGGACTGTCTGTCTGTCCAGACACCCATTTCCAGTGTGCAAACAATGGTTATTGTCTGCCTGACTTTGTGTGGTGCAACACCATCCATGACTGTCCCCGGCATGAAGACGAAGAGCACTGTGACGGATACACTTGTCTAGGATTCTACCGTTGTCAGGCATCCAGTGTGTGCCTCCATCCCCAACACGTGTGTGATGGCATATACCAGTGTCCTCAGCGAGATGACGAGTTGTTGTGTGATGACACGTGCCCTGAGCAATGCACGTGCTATGGGCATGCCTTTTTCTGTGGCAGTATAATTTCTCCATCAGTATATCCAGGTCTACGCTTCCTGGACGCCAGTGACAGTGGTCTGCAATACGCTGATGTGTCCAGCAACACACTACTCATCTACCTCAGACTAGCACGAAGTGAGCTGATGAATCTGACGCTGCTCCATCTTCCCAATCTTCGCAGTTTAGACCTAGGTGAAAACCGTTTGACCTCTATTACTGATCAACATCTGAGTCTTCTTCCCCAGCTACAACATCTGACTCTCTCTGACAATCCCCTAAACACACTTATCCAACTCACACGCCATTCTTCTTACATTCATCAACACCTGGAATCTCTGGATGTGTCCCAAGTCATCATGAAGGAATTGGACATGTCTATGTTTGCCATCTACCCTAATTTGGTAACCCTGAACCTTACAAACTGCAGAGTGGATCATATAATCTCTGGTGGCTTCCAGGCGTTACAACATCTTACTGTGCTAGATACACGTGGCTGCTCTATGGAACATTTCTCTGGACAGATGTTTGAAGGTATGGACAAACTGCAGACTATTTATGCTGACAACTACAAATTGTGCTGTCAGGAAATCCTTCCAAAGACTTTTAGATCAACAGATTGCTTTGCACCTTCCAATGAAATTTCATCCTGCCAAGCTTTGCTGAGATCTAATGTATACCGTGTTGTCCTGGTCCTGTTTTCTCTGTTAGCCATTGCAGGCAACTCCATCAGTTTCTGTATCCGGATGGTGAATAAAATAAGAGCCAAGATGGGGTTTGATGTTTTTGTTGCTACCTTGTGTATTTCTGACCTTCTTATGGGAATGTACCTGGCCATAATAGGCGTGGCTGACCAAGTATACCTTGGTAATTACCTGTGGAATGATATCACTTGGAAACAGAGCATGGCGTGTCACACAGCAGGCTTTTTGTCATTGTTGTCCAGTGAAGTTTCAGCCTTCATCATCTGTCTCATCACTTTGGATCGACTGTTGGTTCTACGCTTCCCCTTCAGCCAGCTCCACTTCCACAGAACCAGCGCTGTGGTGACCTGTGCTGGGATATGGACTGCTGGCCTGATTCTGGCTGCCATCCCTCTACTGCCCATGTCAGTTCACTGGCAGTTTTACAGTCAGAATGGCATGTGTATTCCTCTGCCAATAACCAGAAATGAGTTCTCTGGTCGAGCCTTTGCCTTTCACGTGATGATTGTCCTCAACTTTATCCTGTTTTTGCTGATAGCTGTGGGTCAAGCAGTCATCTACCAGTCAGTACAGAAGAACAAGTTTTCTGACAGTGACTGCAACACAAGAAGCAAAAAGGATCACACTTTGGCTCGTCGCCTGCTGACCATTGCTATGTCTGACTTCTTGTGCTGGTTCCCGATTGGTCTTCTGGGCCTGTTGGCCTCCAGTGGCCATGCTGTGGCCAGTGAGGTGAATGTGGCCATGGCCATTTTGGTGCTGCCCCTCAACTCTGCCATTAACCCCTTTCTCTACACACTCAACATGATGATGGAACGTCTCCAGTCACAACGGCTGCAACGAATGCAGCAGTCTCTCATGGAGCAGATACAACAGCAGAACACTAACTTCAGTACAAAGTCAAGTTTAATGAACTGCCGACCAGAAGAAGCTGAGCAGATTTGTGCACTGTGGTTTCAACAAGAATTACTGAATCGAGACTCTGGTAGAAGTTGTGTCAAAGACATATCACAATGACAAACCCATCAAAATCACGCTGCTCTGACAATGCATGAAGCGTTTATTCTGCTGTAAATATAAATTGACATGCACATCTGCATCATAGACGATTGCATTAATCACTTTAGTACATGGACAGAGCAAATGTAGGCTATTCAATAAAATAAAAAATAAAATGTGTTTTTTTTTTTTTTTTTTTTAAAGGAGATCAGTTTTAGCTGCGCCCAATAAGGGCAATGCAACTAATGGGGATCTATAAGATTGACTATACTATGTTACTATTTTAATGGACATTGGGTGTTTTCATGCATTAGTCTCTCTCTCTCTCTTTCTCTCTCTCTCTGTCTCTCTTGTTTCCGTCTCCAAGCTGTTGGTAGGGCTGGTTTTCTTCACAGACGCGGCTCTCTCTCTCTCTTGTTTCCGTCTCCAGGCTGTTAGTGGTGCATAGGGTTGGTTTTCTTCACACACGCGGCGCAGAGATACGGTGCTGTTCTGTCTTGTCGCTGTTTCTCGCGTTGCAGTAAGGGGTTCAGCGGCTATAGCCTAGCTGCTGGACTAATTCTGGCACTGTTTCCTTTCTCGGCTGGCCCACTGGCTGTGTTGTCTGTCTGGTTTCTGTCTCTTGGCCCTCCAGGCTGCGTAGTTGTTGGTCGGAAAGGGGCAGGCCTAGGCTTCGTTCAGTCGCCTGCTGAGCTGTGGGTCTAGTTAGTAGGCCTATCGTAGACAAGTAGGCCTATTTTCTTCAACATTCACCCGCATTCATATCATACAATATGTACCTATGATGTGCCTAACGTTTATTTTGAACCCCATGGACATCATCTCTCCTTGTTTTTTTGTTGTTGTTTTTCTTCCTTTTTTTGTATTATATAATATTTATTAAACATAATTTTAATGCATTTTTATTCTGTAGGTACAATAGCATGCACATAATACATCATGCGGAAAAGTGTTTAGTAGACGTTCTATTAACAAATATTTATTACAAACGTGTCTATATTCCACCTCTCTCTCTCTCTCTCTCTCTCTCTCTCTCTCTCTCTCTCTCTCTCTCTCTCTCTCTCAGTCGTTTCAGATCAAAATGTTTCTGAGCGATAGCTCCCTTTCAAACAAGATTTTGATGTTTGATCTTTCTCCGTATCTGTATTTGCTGATACACATTTTGGCGATTATGATTAGATGGTTAATCACATTTCGGTCACGTTTAGAAATAGCGTCATCATGAAAACCTAGCAGAGCCAAATGCTCTGTGATCCTGATTGTCTTTTGTACTCTAGCATAGACTTCCTTCTCTACTAGGTCCCAAACGCTTTTGATTTTTTCGCACTGAAAGAAGAAATGCTCGATGAAGTCTATTTCATTGGCATTGCACACGTTGCATTTGTTGGAGTTAGCGATGCCCAATTTAGCTAACAGTATGTTGGTGGGGTAAATATTATGCATTATTTTCCACTGTAGGACCCGTAGTCGTGTTTCTTTTGTACATTTGAAGATGGAGTTCCAATGCTCTTTTGTTATTTCTGCGTTCAATTTATGTCTCCAAAAATTTACGGCACATGGTTGAGCTTTTTCTAAGAGCTCCCTACGAAAGTCTTTGCATTTCATGTGTTTTATGGGCTTTTCATTAAGAATTAGGTTTCCCACATCTTGGTCTTCGTTGTTGACGGCAAGGAATTTGTTTTTGTTTTTGAGGCGGTTAAATGCTGCCTTGACTGCGTTGTATTCTAGAAGACGTTGTGGCGCTCTACCAACTTTCTCTTCTATCTGCTGGAAAGAGATGATGTCATTGTTGTCGTTCAGTATATCGTTCACTGTAGTAATGCCTTTCCTTATCCACTCTCTTATAAATAGGCATCTATTTTGATAGGTGAAATTCTGGTTATTCCACAACACTGAGTTTAGGAAGAGTTCGTCTGTTGTCACATTTTTTTGGCGGATTTTGAGCCATGCACAGAGTACTTTATACCAGAACCCTCCACTATAATTGTTCAAGCCGTTTAGATTTTTAGGATTAAGCCAAGTCGTAAAAACGGAAAGATTGTTTCCCAGTTTAGAAAACAGCTGTTTGGGAAAGGCTGTCCATGCGCTGTCGGTTTCACTGTGAAGAAGTTTGGGGACCCACGTTAGGAGTAGTGCTTCTTGCAGTGTTTTCAGGTCGATCACATTGAGTCCTCCGTTGTCCACGTCTTGTGCTAGGATGATGCGTTTGACTTTTTCAAAGGCCTTTTTGTTGTTGTATTTCTTTTTCCATATGAAGGTGTATATAATTCGGTTAATTTTATTTAATATGTCTTCAGGGATAGTAATTGATTGCATAACATAGATGAGCTGAGATGTAATAAACGTTTTTACTATAATTATTTTACCATAAATAGTGAGGTTCCTTCTAGACCATTGTTTGATGGTTCGTTGTATGTTGTCAACTTTTTGTGTCCAGTTGTCGTCAATATTACAAGCAGTGGTGTCGCTTCTAAAGTGTATTCCTAGAATTTTGACTTGTCTTGTCCATTTTAAATTATGTGGCTGGTCCCGGTTGTCTTTCTGCTGCCCGAGCCACATTGCTACTGTTTTTTGTTTATTCATTCTGAGCCCTGAAATAGATGCGAAGGCTTCAAAAATGAATATTGCAATGTCTAGGTCTTCTCTGCTTCTTAAGAACAGGGTAGTATCGTCCGCAAACTGTTGAATTTTTATAACAGTGGATAAGAAGTTGGCAGCGTTGGTGGGCCTTGGTATGTTTATTCCAGATATGTTGCTGTTTCGTATTTTGTAAGCTAGAAGTTCGACTGCTAAAACAAAAAGCAGTGGGGAAAGGGGACAGCCTTGTCTGATCCCTCTTTCCACTTGGATGGGTTCTGATATCCACCCGTAGTGACTTATAGAGCTGTTTGCCTGTGTGAGAAGCGTGCGAGTCCAGTGTATGAAGTCAGGTCCGAATCCAAAGCGTTTGAGGCTATTTAGTATAAATTGTTTGGATATGGTGTCAAACGCTTTTGTAAAATCTATGCCTACTAATAACCCAAGAAGATTTTCGCTGTTGAGATAGTTAATTACATCATCCGTTGTTCTCAGAATATTTGCAATGTTTCTACCTTTTATAAATCCACACTGGTCTTGTGAGATGAGTGAATTTAAAATGGATTGTATTCTTATAGACATACTTTTTGCAAGTAATTTGTAGTCCGTGTTCAGAAGAGTGATAGGACGCCAGTTAGATAGTTTGTCCCGGGGAAGATTTTTACCTTTATGTAGCAGAGTGATGATCCCCCTTTGTTGAGAATATGTTAACTGTCCATGTTGGAAGGAGTAAATGTACGATTCAAGCAGCATGGTTTTTATCTTGTGCCAGAAGATTTTGTAGAATTCAGTTGTAAGACCATCACATCCTGGGGAAGAGCCATTTTTCATTTCTTTAAGTGCCTCCGTCAGTTCAGTTTCTGTTACTGGGCCTTCGCAGGTGTTGTGTTCATCTTCATTTAAGGTTGGAAGAGTGATGTTTTCGCCTAAGAAGTCAGTTATTGATTTTTCGTCTCCAGTTACAGAATTGTCGGCTGCATAGAGTTGAGTGTAGAATTTGACTTGTTCCTTTAACACTTCTGCTTGGTTGGTTACTGTGAGGCCTTCTTCAGTTTTGAGCATCGTTATTGTATTATTTGCTGCCTTGGTCTTTTCTAGTCCCAGGAAATACGCCGTGTTTTTCTCTCCTTCCTCTATGAATTTCGTCCTTGATCTTATCTGTGCCCCTTGTGCAGAGGCTAGTGCACTGATTTCTATTTCTGTTTTAAGTTTAACCATATCTGCAAGAAGATGTGGAGCACTGGGATTTTGGGCAAGTTTTCTCTCAATGTCACAAAGCTTACTAACAGCCTCCTCTTGGCGGGTACGTTCCGATTTTCGTTTAGTTTTTGAGTAGTTTATTGTTAGCTCTCTGATTTTGATTTTGTACAGTTCCCATTTTGTGTGCGCATTCGTTTGAGAGTGATCCTGCGTGAACTGCTCCGTAAAGCCATTAATTTTATTAATGTACTCTTTATCTTTCAGTAGGCTATTATTAAATTTCCAATAGGTTGGGCCTCGAGTATAGTTATGGAAAACGATAGTTGTCAAAAGTGCTCTGTGGTCAGAGTGGGGGAAATATATTATTTCGCTCTGTTCTATGTAAGGTAGAAGGTTATTTGAAATGAAGGTGTAGTCAATGCGTCTGGCTGTGAACGGCTGATGACGGCACCATGTGTATTCTTTGTCCTCTGGGTGGTGTGTTCTCCAGCTGTCGTGCACGTCGAGGTCTATTGTAAGCTGATTGAGGGCTTCCACTTCTCTATTATTGTGCCGTTCTCCTGTAATGATGTCTAGCTGGTTGTCTATCACAGAGTTGAAGTCGCCTAATATAATGTTGCTGTGGTTGGTGCAGTGTTCGTCTATTACAGAGCAAACGTGTTGGTAGAACTGTATTTTTTCAGCTGTAAATTGTGGTGCATATGCATTTGTTATTAGCAGTTTGTTTGTTCCTATGTCCATTTCAATTAATAGCGTGCGATTGTCTTTGTGCAGACATTGCGTGGATAACATGTATCGTTTAGACACTAAAATAACTTGGCCTAGACTATAATTGCCACCTAATGAATAGAACAATTTTCCTCCCCACTGAAGTTCCCATAGACTAGCTTCTTCTTCTGTGGATATGTGGGTTTCTTGCATCGCAATAATATCGTATTTTGCTCTCTTTAATTCTTTGAATATGGTAAATCGTTTCTTTTTGTTTTTTAGTCCTCTCACATTAACGGAAAGTAGGCGTAGCGTATCCACCATGACAGAGCATAGCTACAATCATTAGGCATTAATCGTCGCGTCCTTGGGACAAGCAGTCGTAGGGGTCAGGGGCAGAGAAGGGGCGTGTCCAACTAGGTGTCAGAGCACCGCCTCTCTTCCTCTGCTCTCTCTGCTGTGTCTTCTGCCTGCGGGCTATTCGCTTCCTGATCTGTGGGTGTTGTGCGAGGGTTCTTCATCCTGTTTGGGGCTCTGTGCCGCGGCGTGGAGGGCGATCTGTTGCGCTTGCTACGGCCTGCAGGCGAGAGTGATCTACTGGCATGTTCCTGCTTCTTGGGTTTCCCTGCTGCTGCTTTGCTGCTGGCAGTGAAGTCCAGTGTAGATTGCTTCGTGCATTCCTTGCTGTTCTCTGCGCTTGGTGGAGGCGGGAGGGATGGAAGGGTAGGAGTGGTAGAGGAAGAAGGGGTAGGAGGGGGAGGAGGAGGAGGGGGTGGGGGAGGGGGGAGGAGGGAGGGGGGAGGAGGAAGGAGTAGGCAAGCGCTGTCTCCCTTCTTGTGTCCGTCTTGAAGACAGACTTTGCACTTGGTCTGGGCCCTGCATGCACTAACGTGGTGTGTAGTAGCCAGACAGTTGGAGCAGACAGTGTTGGCTTTCTGTTCTTTGTGGAAAAGGGACACAGACACTCTCCCCATTTTCACGGATTTTGGTAGTGGCGTTTTCGGGGTTTCTATGAAGATAAATCTTCGTCCCGTGTTCCAGTTAGAGAGCTTGCCGTTTTCCCATCTCACTTTTTCATTCATGAGACGGGAACATGGTTTTAGCTGCAAGGTTTGCAGGATGAAGTTGAAGATTTCTTCATTCGGGAATTCCCAGGGGATATTCCCGATGGTAAGACGAGTGGTGGGGATTTCCCGTTCTTCCCCATCCTCGTCTTGTCTCACAAAGGGGGTTTTGTCCGTTGGGTGGATTATGTATCCCCGTAGTGTCAGTCCTTTTGTGAGTAGCTTTACTCTAGCTTCTAGGTCTCTTGGATAGAGTCGCCACAGCGATCCTATCCTTTGTGCTGCTTCAATGTTATTGTGTCCAGTCACTTTCTCCGCAGCAACACACAGTTCTAACGTAGAGTAATCCTTGTTCTCAGCAGCGGGCAGCGCGCGGGTGTGGATGAATACTGGTGGCACCGGCGCCTGTACTGCCGCCATGCTGCCCCGCTGGCAGCAGCCTGCAGATGCAGACACTTGTCTCTGGATTGTAGACTATAAATCACACTAATACTTATAAAACTTAGGTAAAACAATAAAGCAACACCTGATAGTTATATTCACAAACACGAAAGGAATGGATGACACATGATGAAGTCCGAATAAGTTGGGTTTTGGTGGGAGTGGTAGACATATGTGCTGTCCGACCTCGGGCAGCTACCGGAAGTTGGCTATTCAATAAAATTACACAATACTATCCTGAAACCAATAAAACAACCTTACAAAAGTATCAAGATGTAATATTATTTTTGCATGACATAATTATGTTTCTTTTATTCTTTGAACGATTATGCTGATCGTTCAGTTTAAGGCAAACATAATTTATTCAAACGTTGCACAGGCATGTACCGAAGAAACAAAGAAGGGACAAGAAGTGAAGGAAGCAGGAAAGGAGGGAAGAACAGGACAATACCCATATACAAGATAATGTAATCATATGAATGGCATGACACCATGATGCGAGTATGTACTCTCGTGGATTATAGAAAGAAAATTGAATATTGATGAATTGAAATGAAGTCTAGAATACGATATATATTTCAATAGAATGTAGCTTTTTCTCAGTGTCATTGTTTTCACATAAACATATGACAGGGCCTATACAACATCAGGTCTGATGAATGAGATTTATTAACATAATTTGAACAGATAAGGTAATGTACAGCGGATTTTGATTTATAAAAGCTTCAATGAATATGATCCAGAGTTAAACAAAAGAAAACAAAATGCACACCCATGTCCTTGCATGCATGTGTGTGCATTAATATATTTGCATTCAACTTGTTTTGATTATCTAAGACTTTTGCTAAAAAATTCTTGAATTGTTCCCAATACGGGCATGAGAAAAGACAATATAAGCCAACCACAATTCTCCATTAAAACGACGTCTGTGTTCAAAATAATACACCATTTTAAAGCCACATCATGTATATTTCATCTGCTACTGTATTAAAAAGGTATACTTTTTAAAGTTAGGGCTAAAATCAATATAGCTATGCTGTCAGAACTTAAAGAATGAGTCCACAGAATGACTGATGATAATTATTATGCCACATCCTCTCAACTTCATTTCTTTAACCACAGTAACAGTGGAGACCACAACACAGAGTCATTTCCGAGTCAGTTTGCATCGCGTGACGCAGTTTAACTCCTGGTCTTCTCTTTCATTGAATTCCTCCCACCTTCACGATCACAAAGGTTTAGAACTTTTTACCAAAGCCACAACTGATTCCACACCCTTCGCCAGTACAGTCGAATCCCACAACATGCTACAAACGACGTTTGAAAATGCGTTCAAGGGTAAGATTGCATTTTTTTTTAATGGAAATTATTTTAGAAATGAATGATGTTTAAGATATACTTACCCCATTTGCTGACCTTTCTTCCTTTTCCACCTGCTGCCAAACGGGTTAAGCCAGTAGGGGATGGAACACTTCAATGGTTCTTGTCAATCCTCTAACATTAAAAACAGATGATAAAACTTGAGTTATTCTTGGAGGATAGAAAATATTACAACCTAAATCCATCAAGTCCACAAAGATTTACTTACGTACTGCCTCAGAATTTGCTTTATGGCGATTTTTTCGGCAGACAGCAAAGGGAGGTAAAGCATTAGCAGAAATTGCACCCCTTCCCCAACAGCTTACTTATATTAGTTGGATATTGGTCAATATATGCTACTATTTTGGCCCATTATAGGTTCTTATATTGGTCTTATATCGGATTTGAATCATGGACTTTGTACAGCCAATATCGGGTGTTAAAAGGATCCTGACAGGTTCCAATATTGGTTCTATATAAGCTATGTTGGCAAATGGCTGGTTCCTTGCAAGCTCTAATATTAGTATTATATTTGCTGTATTGGCTATGTTGGTTCCTATGTTGGATCTATATGTGCTATCTTGGCTATGTCGGCACAAGGCCTGATCCTTGCAAGTTCCTGTAAGCACTGTACCTTAAGTACTAAGTTACCTTAAGTGCTGACAGTTTTTCTTCATCAGTCATAGGAATGTTTGCACCTTTTACCATGTCAATTATAAATGGGTCTGAGGTCAATTGTTGCCAACTGTCCACATACTGGTTGAGTCTACCTGCTTCAAATACATCATTGCGTTTTATACTCATCTCTATTGGGGATTTTGGAATGCATGTCGGTGGAACAATCGGCCCCGGGATCTCTGGCCTCGTCCCTGGGTCGCCCTCAGTGAAAGACTCGACATTGGCGTCCACATCTGACTGCGCCCCCACTGTCTGGAACTCCTTGCCTGTTCATCTCCGTCACAATTCAGCACTTCCCGCTTTCAAAACCCAAATGAAAACTCACTTGTTTCAAAGAGCTTTTTCTCTCTAACTTTTCACATTAATTAGATGATGATCAAATGAATGTGTATGTTAGCCCAATTGCGTGTGAATCAGTGGATGTGAGCGCCTAGAGTTTAATTCTAAAGAAAGGCGCTATATAAATACTATGCATTATTATTTTAGTATTATGATGCTGAGACCCAGTGTAGAGCTAGACTCAATGGAGGAGAGCACTGCTTTTAGATAATTTCCAAAGAGAAGGTCCGAAACTTTGAGTTCTTCCCGAAGCCATTTTTTTGTATTTTTGATTGATGTTGGGAGCATTGAGAATTCTGTGCCTTCTCTCCATTGATAGGTCATGTACTGTCTTGAGATTGATGCCAATAGCATCAGTGATGTCCCTCAATGTGGACTTCATGTCTGCAGTGCTGCTTTTAAAGCACACATCTCCTGCTTTTATCATTGCAATGGTAGCCTTCAACAGATTTGTCTGCACTTTCTGAGCTTTCAGGTCAAGTGATCTTGCATTGTTGTCCATAACAGCCCACATTTCTTGGTTAACACGTGGCACAACAAGAGTGTTGCAATTCTCAGGTATCTTTTTTTTTCTAGCTTGGCTTTCAAAGTGTCAACCTCCATCTTTCCTTTTGCCATTGTTGACAGTAATTTTGCAAATTTGTCATGAATGGCTGGTCCAGTCTCACTGTCCACCTCGTATTCCTGTTCAATGGCTTCTCTATCATGTGCTTTCTCTTCACTATTGCAAAGGACTTGCACCAATAGTTCAACCTGAGCTTCGGGATCGATATCAGTATCGTCCTGTTTATTGCTCGTGCTAGGTATGACCTTCATTCTCTTGGCCTGTGGCTCAGCAGACGCTTTTTCCTCAGTGTCTGAGTTACGTCTCTTTCTCTTTTGTCCCTTTCGGACCGCTTTTAATTCCCTTAAGATAGTTTCATTTAGTTTTTTCATCATTTCCCAGTCTTGGAGTGACAGTGTAGCATGACTAGGTTTGGTTTTTCTATCGTCAGGAGTATATCTCAGCAGTTCATCTTCCAAATCGGTAACCAGACCGGGATCGTGTCGATCCTCTTTATGGTCTGATGCCATCTTTAATGCGATTAAACAGTCTTAACTATTATCAAACTGACTAAACCTAGCTTAAACAAGGGCATCTCCGAGCGGCAGATATGTCCTTTGCCGGCTACGCCCTGTACCTGTCCCGCCTGTACCTCCCTTCGCCCTCACATGTTAGGCCCCCATCCTCCTTGTGTCCTTTGGGTGATACACCTACAACCCACACAAAATTTGGAGTGATTCTATACAGTATTTCACGAAATATAGGAGGGTGAAGAAAAACGGAAACATGTCTGCCGCTCGGCGACATTGTATTTCGTAGGGATAATTTATGTACAAATCTCTTGTACTCTTAGTGTCACACCCTGACACAAAATGGGAAGGGATTATAATGTTCTAGTTCACGAGGGATACAGCTTGAACAAGAAATATATAGCACAAAGAAGGAAATTTCGGTTTTCAAGGTCACACTTCAAGGTCAAGGTCAGCATGGCGATAATGTATGATCAGATGTTTTCTACTCTAGAGTATACAGTACCACACACAATCTGAAGCGCTTCTGTCAAGAACAAATGTGGAAAATATAGCTTAAAACCCAATTTATAGACCCCTACCACTTTCAAGGCCTACCGATCTCCCGGACCTTGATCTTGACCTTGATCGGTATGCCATCATCAGAACGGGCATAGGCCAAAGTACCTACATGCCAAATTTTGAAGACTCTAAGACCAACGGTGTGGGAGTTATGGCCCCTTAGAGATGTTCAGTTTTCAAGGTCGTACGCCAAGGTCAAGGTCAGGACGGCAAACGTTTTTGCGCGGTTGCCTTCCTCTCATGGTGACACACTAACCACACACAATTTGAAGCGATGCGGTCAAGCGGTTCGGGAGATATCCTTGGGACAGACAGACAGACAGACAGAAAAACAAACAAAGAAACAAACCGAACCTAAAACATACTCCTTTACGATCTACTTCGTTGATCGGCAAAGGACAATAATTCCGTTTTTAACTGTTTCCAAACTGATGTCTTACCTTGATTAATATTATTTAGGATCGGAGGATAAGGGGAGTTTGTAAAGTATAGCCACCGAGCAAGCGTGGTATGGTCCTCCCGCACATGCGCATCTCATATATTCTGTAGCTCCGAGAAGCTACAATAAATGGAATCTTATTTTGCTTGTGTGTGTGTGTTTTGCTATGGTAAACCAAATATTTATTTTCTCAAAGCAAATCATTTTCTATTGAAAATAGCTCATCGACGAAGTGTTAGCCAGCCATGCATTGGAGGCGGGCTTGTCCAGTAAACATGGGCGACCACGCCTTGGGCCAGGGGCATCATAATGGAAGCAGGCGTTGGCGTACCAAAATGTTTACAAATCTAAATTCCTCTCTTTATAAACTGAGGTTTGCCTGGTGTTATACCTGCTGAAAAGTAAGATCCAGCTTGAGATGAACAGAAGCCATAACCAGAAAATTACCTTGTAATGATCTATGATTTGGTTATTATTGCTGCTATTCACCATCTGCAATGTCTGATGAGGAAAGGTTGTGTAATAGTGAACAGCGATTATGCAGTCATAATTCCGTTTTGGTATGATGTTCTGAAAATGTGAAGGCAAATATGTTTTGTGAAAATAATGTTCTTTTAATTTACAGGATGACACACGCTGTTCTGCGCTGTTTCCCTTGTTAAAATAACACAAAAATAACGGATTCTATAAGATCGTGAAGGGAGACGGCGGATCGCTCATTCTCGTAATCCAATAAAATTCCAGGGAAGTGCACGTGTGTGTCTCGTGTGTGGCGTGCGTGGAGAGAGAGAGAGAGAGAGAGAGAGAGAGAGAGAGAGAGAGAGAGAGAGAGAGAGAGAGAGAGAGAGAGAGAGAGAGAGAGAGAGAGAGAGAGAGAGTGAGCGAGAAAGCGCGAACGAATGAACGAACGAATCTTTTTTTTTTATTGATGGTTACTAATAAGCATAGCTTCTTTACATCTAGCCATCAGAAAAGAGAAAATGCGAAAACAATTCATGAATACACAACATTAGCTACCAAATCATAAAAGTACATGAAAACACCAAGCAAACACACACACGCACGCACACGCACACGCACGCACACACACGCACACGCACACACACACACACACACACACACACACACACACACATACGCACGCACACACAAACACATACACTCACACACACACACACACACACACACACACACACACACACACACACACACACACACACACACACACACACACACACACACACACATTCACACATTAACAAAAGTCGACGTTAACATCAAGATAAATAACCATACATATCAAGTCACATCATAATAATGAAAAATCAATAACACATGAAAACATGTGAGATGAGAAAATCGAGATGGCGTTTGGATATGGCAGTGACAAATTATGACATTATGAGGACTACAATAAGTATGTATGACTTTGAATTAACTAACTCTGTCATCAACAGCTTATAGTAGTTTTGTTTAAAACTGCTCAGACTAATTTTAATTGTCGAAGTAGCAAGAATTGTGTTCCACAAAGCACCGCCTGAATAGGTTAGGCTTGACTTGAAAAGGTCAACGCGCGGCAATGGTAACATGAGTTTATGTGTATGGCGTTGATCATTAGTTATATATTTATTTATGCGTGATGGTGGAGCACAACCAGATAATATTTTGAACATAAAAACGGCCTTGTTGAATGTAAGTTTTAAATGGAAAGGCGAGATGTCTAATTCCACATAGTCCGAAATGGTTAATGTTGACGACTTAGCTAAGACTAATTTCAGAGCACGTCTATAAAGACTTGACAGAGAGAGAGAGAGAGAGGGGGGGGGGGGGTCTGTGCGTATGTTTTCCATTGGCTTTCTATATTTATGGGATGTGCTTCTGAATCTATATCAGTATATGGGTCAAAAGGTGATTGAGCAATCCGTTTGAGATTCTTTCGACTTCTCGTAGAGTTCTCTACTTTTGAGTTAGTTTAAAAACGGACACGTCGTCGAACAGCGTGTATCATCCTCTAAAATAGAAGATTATCTTGCAAAATATTTGCGTTCAAATTTTGGTAACATCGTACCAAAAGGGAAGCATCCCTATAGTAATTTGTATGATTCGCCCTAGAGTAAATAACCTTCTCTTTTACAGCATCAGCTTAATATGCTGACTAGAATAATTACAATTTTGGTGGACACAAAATTCCCAATGCTGTTCTCTCATTCCATCAATCATTAAAATACCAGTTCTGACACAGCGGCATGGCCAAATGTCCCCAATCTGTTACTCTACTTTTTGTTTCGTTAGGCAGCAATCTTGTGGGCATTTCATTAAAAAACATGAAACAAATGCAGAGGTTCCATTCTCAGAGCGGACTTCCACCCAGATTTCCATTGCCCTTCTTCATCCTCATAATCGCTGGACATCATCATTACAAATAATGTGCTCATAACTTTCGTGTAAAAGTCTTGTAAAAGAGAGTGAAAGGAGGGGGTGAATGTTGTAAATCTACCTTCAGGTCTAAATCCTTGGATGTGTGGAGGCACACACAATGATGAAAACGATCTTCAGCCTCGTTTGTTGGTTTGTATTTCTCCCCATTCCAGGTTCTGTCACATCGCCAGTATGGGATGGGGTGACAGGGAGGGTCTTTAAAGAGAAAATGTGGACTTCTGTCGCCATTCCTGTAGATCACCTGATCATAGTGAGCATCGTCCACATTAATCTTCCTATAATGCTTGACAGTTGCTCTACTGATGATGTTCTTATTCTTTCCGACAGTGCTCACAGGAATCGTATATTAAGACTTTATTGCGGTCGTAGCAGCATTCCTGGACCTGAGCTCTTTGATTTCGATACCCAACTGCTGTTTGTGCGATTTCATCGTAAAAGGAACACCAGGTCTCCATTTGTTGTCTTCAGAGTCAACTTTTCCTTTTATTCTAAGTTAAGGCCCTATCCACGGCAAGTTCTTGGTGGATTGTGGAACTGCTCTATGTTCGCCTGGTCTGGCTGGAAGAAGCATCACTTCCCGTGCAACATGCAGGTGGACTGTGTGGGCATGGAGGATGAAGAGCACTGCCCCTACACCAGTGAGGATTGTGGACTAGGACGTGTGACGATAGGGAATGGCTGTTATGTCTACGGGATCAACCATTCCCAACAAGATAGCTACTTTTTTTTGTATGTGCGGACAAAGCGTCATTACGTATCGTGGAACGAAGCAGAGGTGAACTGCATACGTCATGGGGGTCATCTGGCCAGCCTAAACTCCCACAAGGAAATGGCGATGGTCAGACAGGCCTTGTTCGGTTGGCTCTCGAATTCCAAAATATTGATCGGAATGGCTGCTGTCGACGCCTCCGCACCCTACATGTAAGCATGATGATTATTCACATGTCGTTTATAACACCCCATGTGGGAACACCGGAGGGTCTTTTGTAGAAATAGTTCCCCCACCTTCTGGAAGTTCTGTGCTTGTAGCTTCCTCTAATATGTCACTCTCATTGACTCTGCCTTGACCCTTTGCTTACTGTCATCTACTATGTTTCTGCCTTTACTGATCCATTCTCATGCCTTTTTTCCCTAAACATTCTTACAAACACTTTCTGCAGCCGCAGACGGACATGCTGGGCCTATTGTTAGGTGCATGACGGCAGCATGACGCATCTGCGCTCATAATGACAGGAAACTGTCAGAGCGATCGACGAAGAAGAGAAGTTTATAACATGGTGGTAGGATGACTGTGAGGCAACGTGCATGACTGGTATGCAACGGCGCCCAGGTTCGGTGCTCGGCAGCAGCAACATTTATGCTTGCCACACCAGACATTATGGTTCAATGAGTGATGCTGCACTCGAGGCGACGCGTTCTCTATGATGTGGCCAGTGTCATGTTCACGGGGCTCGGTCCTCTCTGAATATATATGTGATATAATACAATGATACAAAAAGCACGACATATGACGCAATTATAACGAATTATTATCTTTCAGTTATTTGTGCCAGTTATGCCAATGAATTTAAAGCGTTTCAGAGTAAATGCTAACTTCACAAGGACAAAAATGATAGCCGGTGTTGTGAAAAAAACCAACTCCCTTATCCGAAAAAAGTTGATCATTTCAAATTTCTATAAATTCGCATTTCTTTGGTGAACAGGAAATCAACATTAACTTGCATTATTCTATGCCATTAATTTATATGGGTTGTTTAAACGATAATTTCCTGGTAGAATGCAACGTGCACGATAGAAATAACGCTATGGAGAGAAGGCAGCGATTACACCATTGTGTTTTGCCTCTCAGTCGTGACCAGACTTGACTTTATATCAAGAGGAGCCCAGCAGATATTTGTAAAGAGCTGGGCTGGAATTTATAGCGAAATTGCAAAGGGTACATCCCCACTCTAGGATTTTACAATCTTAGAAGGTCCCCAATGCTGCCTAAAATTTCCAAAGCTGCAGCAGAAAATCAAAGCCAATGCAGAAGCCTCCGTAATTGGCAGTCATACTCATTCACAAGATGTGCATGAAGAATTTTCTTTACTCTACACAATAATTGATTACAGTACACCCCGCTTATAGCAAAGTCCAGGGGAGCAAGGATTTTCCTTTACTATAACAGGTTTTTGCTATAAACGATGTTCGGATACAGTAAAGTTTTGATTATATTTTTTATCTTATCCGAGGACGTTTTTCAAAGTCAAAGCTAACGTAAAATGCTGAATATAAACCCATCCCACCCCTTCCTCGTATGGTTTGAGGTCCAAAAAGGTGATTGGGTTTATACATAGTATATTTTCCTGTGCACAAAACAAAACTAGCTGTAAAACCATATAGTGTACAACCTCTAACTTCCAGAATGGCCTTTGAATCTATTCATGCATGCACATGCACGTGCGTGCACGTGCACACACACACACACACAGTGACCGAACAGTTTGCCTGCGGACATTTCACCTACGGACACTTCGCCTACGGACATTATGCCTATGGTTACCATGCTCAACAGACATTTTGCCTACTGGACATTATGCCTACAGACATTATGCCTAATAATAGATTATCATGCCTGCAATAAATTATCGCATTTTCATGATGCTATATATATTTTTTCCGATTCATTTTTGTCCACTAAGTAATGAGAGTGTGGGCTCAATTGTCGACTTAGCTCGCCTTTTCCTCTGTGTGAGGGCGCTGCAGTAAAATAGATACAAATTTAATTGCAGCCAATGACCGGACAGTTCTCAATTGTATGTAATGAATTGCAAATGAAGATTGTGGGCGGAAATGGTCGACTTAGTTCGCCGTTTCTGCCATGCGAGGGCGCTGCGGTAGAGCGGATACAAACCTAGTAGCAGCCAATGTAATGTTAGTTTGTCATAATGAGTTTCATGAAAGAAATTCGTGGCGATTAGTCACATGTTTCGTGCCCAAACTATCAACTGTATCACCCATTCTACCACAGCGCCATCGCGCAGTGTAATCAACAAAAGTTTGTTTAACAAAATTTATGCACGATCTCTCTTTTATCTACAGTTTAAATGATAAAGTTCACTTTAAACAAGAATTTGTAAAAACAGAGAGAGAAAGAGAGAGAGAGAGGGAGGGAGGGAGAGAGAGAGAGAGAGAGAGAGAGAGAGAGAGAGAGAGAGAGAGAGAGAGAGAGAGAGAGAGAGAGAGAGAGAGACAGAGAGAGAGAGAGAGAGGGAGAGAGAGAGAGAGGGAGAGAGAGAGAGAGAGAGAGAGAGAGAGAGAGAGAGAGAGAGAGAGAGAGAGAGAGAGTAGAGGGAGTAGTGAGACTGTGACGTATACATTGATGACGTATTTACAAAGGTCACGAAGAGGACATTTTTTTTCATTGTAACCGAGGAGGAACCACAAATGACTTTACTATAGGAGTTTTTTTGTGTGCTAAATTATAACCCAGTTGCTACTATGGGTGGGTGGAGGGAGTGGTGAGACTGACGCATACATTGGTGACGTATTTACAAAGGTCACGAAGAGGACACTTTTTTTTTTATTGTAACGGAGGAGCCAGTCCTGTGGGGAACCAAAAGTGACTTTACTATAGCAGTTTTTTTAAATTACAACCGAGTTGCTACTATCCAAGGACTATTTAGTAATAAAACAGTAGATCTTTGGCCGGGAACCAGTGCTTTCCTTTACTGTAACCGAAATTGCGTATAACTGAGTTTACTATAAACGGGGAGTACTGTATACAGCTCTGACTGTCGGGTTAGAATAATTGGCCCCAAACCTGAAGCTAATGAAGACTTCTGTGTGTACAGGGCCTGTGATGGTGGAACTCATTTCCAGTGCAGCAACAAAATGGTGCTCTCTCTCTCTCTCTCTCTCTCTCTCTCTCTCTCTCTCTCTCTCTCTCTCTCTCTGACAACCACTGACAAACATCGTTTTACTTACATTTATGAAAACTAAATGACAGTAATAATAACAACGGCGGCACTGCAGGTACAGACAGTCGTGGAATCACCTGGATGGAAGCATCGCTTACTTCATGGGTATTGCGTCTATGGGTTGCGAAACAACATGTGCCATTCTAACGAGTAGCTCTATAAGAGGAATCAAAAGGGAAAAGTCTGGTATTTACAATTATCTGTGCGAAGTGCCCCACGGGTCTATAAAACTGCACCCACCCCAAACTACTGAAAATACTCCGCTGTTTAAACGGAATTCTACAAACTGGTCAACAAAGAAAGATCAATATCTCCCCTGTCCTGATCGTCACGTGATCCACACCTTCCTAGCCTGTGACGTCAGCAGTCATTGTTGGGGCAAGAGTGATGACGTCATTTCCTGTTCCGCTGATCTGACGCCACTTCTGCCCTTGTTCACGTGCGCCAATGACGTAGATCACGTGGCTTACACACTGGTGTGTGACCATCGCCATGACTGTCGTGACCACAGTGATGAAGACTTCTGTGTGTACAGGGCCTGTGATGGTGGAACTCATTTCCAGTGCAGCAACAAAATGGTGCTCTCTCTCTCTCTCTCTCTCTCTCTCTCTCTCTCTCTCTCTCTCTCTCTCTCTCTCTCTCTCTCTCTCTCTCTCTCTCTCTCTCTCTCTCTTTCTCTCTCTCGCGCGCACGTGCGCACACTTTTAAGTTTGTGTCCTTTGCCCCCAGTTTTTCTTCTTCTTTCTTTCTTCCATTCTTGTGTGCTGTGTGTGTCTATCTGTGTTTCATTGCCTTAGTTTGTACTTGTATTGGTGATACGTTCATTTTGCTTGTTTTCATTGTGTAGCCTACATGTGCTATATTATATACTTAAAACTCCGCAAACAATCCGATAAATACATTTTCCTTCACACATTCCAAACTAAAAACATGTATAAAATGCATTCTAATTTAGCATGATGCTAAAGATGACGACGACGATGACGACGAACGATGATAATAATAATGGTGATGTTAATGATGACGATGATGATGATCTAGTGGTGGTCGTTAATTTACTATCTGTATTAGAAACAGTTTGTATTTACATTCCCATAGTGTGTGCCAAAGAACAAGTTATGCGACCAGTTTCCTGATTGCAGTGACAACACTGATGAAGTAATGTTGTGCGCACATGAACTTATATACAGAGATTTGTACCGTGACACTATCCCTCCTGCTCTCGTCAACTTTGACGGCTACGGAGGCGTGACAATACAAGCAATAAATAATGACAGTGCACAGTCTGCCTGTCCAGAAGATACTCATTTCCAGTGCGCAGACGATGGTTACTGTCTGCCTGTCTTTGTGTGGTGCAACACTGTGTATGACTGTCCCTGGCAAGAAGATGAAGAGCACTGTGACAGATACACTTGTCCAGGATTCTACCGTTGCCGGGCATCCAGTGTGTGTCTCCATCCCCAACATGTGTGTGATGGCATGTACCAGTGTCCTCAGCGAGATGACGAGTTGTTGTGCAATGGCACGTGCCCTGAGCAATGCACGTGCTATGGTCAGGCCTTTTTCTGTGGCAGTATAATTTCTCCATCATTGTATCCAGATCTACGCTTCCTGGACGCCAGTGACAGTGGTCTGCAGTACGCTGAAGTGTCCAACAACACACTACTGATCTATCTCAGACTGGCACGATGTGATCTGATGAATCTGACGCTGCTCCATCTTCCCAATTTGCACAGCTTAGATCTGAATAAAAACCGTTTGACCTCCATCACTGATCAACATCTGAGTTTTCTACCCAATCTAAGACATCTGACTCTCTCTGACAATCCACTGACCACACTTATCCAGCTGACTCTGGAGTCTCCTTATCTGCACCATCACCTGCAATCACTGGACGTGTCTCAAGTCATCATGGAGGAACTGGATATTCCATTGTTAAACGTATTTCCCAACTTGCACACTGTGAACGTCTCTGACTGTGGCATGGATCGTGTTGTGTCCGAAGGCAACCAGTCTCTCGTTCATCTCCGTGTGCTGGATGCACGTGGCTGTTCCATGACCTACTTTCCTGGCAGTGTATTTCAAAGGATGGATCAGCTACAGACTGTATATGCTGACAACTACAAACTGTGCTGTCTTTACATTATTCCAAAGAACATTAAACCTCACCAGTGTCATGCTCCTTCTGATGACATTTCTTCATGTCAAAATCTGCTTGGATCTAGTGGGTATCGTGTGCTGATTGCGGTGTACATCACTGCAACGATTTGTGGCAACATAGTGTGGCTGTTTGTTCAAATAGTGATAAAGGCAAACAGACTCCCGAAGAGTTTCAGAGTTTTCGTCGCAAATCTCTGTTTATCTAACATTTTCATGGGACACTACCTGGCTATAATAGGAGTAGCAGACCATGTGTATCAAGGTAGCTACCTTTGGAATGACATCGCGTGGAAACAGAGCATTGTATGTCAGACAGCCGGCTTTCTGTCATTGTTGTCCAGGGAAGTGTCAGCCTTCATCATCTGTCTCATCACTTTGGATCGGCTGTTGGTTCTGCGCTTCCCCTTCAGCCAGCTCCACTTCCACAGAATCAGCGCTGTGGTGGCGTGTGCTGGGATATGGACTGTTGGACTGATTCTGGCCACCATTCCTTTACTTCCTGTTACGTCACACTGGCAGTTTTACGGTCAGAATAGCATCTGCATTCCACTGCCATTCAATGCAGCTACGTTTTCTAACCAGCCTGCAGTTTTTCACATGATGGTTTTTCCTAATTTTCTCATGTTTTTAATTGTATCTCTAGGCCAGGTTATCATATTCACATCACTACATGCTAGCCAACTGCCCGACAATGACTGCAGCACAAGCAGCAGTGCAGATAATTCCGCTGCTCGTCAACAAATGGCCATCGCTGTGTCCGACTGTCTCTGCTGGTTCACTATCGGTTCTCTGGGCCTGTTGGCCTCCAGTGGCCATGCTGTGGCCAGTGAGGTGAATGTGGCCATGGCCATTCTGGTGCTGCCCATCAACTCTGCCATCAACCCCTTTCTCTACATGCTCAGCATAAGGATGGAACGTCTCCGTCGACAACGCAGGGAACGTTTGAAGCAGTTTCTGTTGAAACAAGTGCAGAGCTCAAACACAAACCGTACTGCCCTAGCTGACAAGTGCACCAAGCAAGAAGTCCGAGAAGTGTTCCGTCACTGGGTAAAGCAAGGGGTTTTATCCAGAGGTTATGTCTTGCGTTGCAGCACTGGGAAAGACTGAGCTGTTCCGAGGAATAATTGGGCGTTTGCCACGAGTGTACAAGACTACTAAATTGCCCACACTTATTGTGCCCGAGTTCTCGTGACCTCTCTACTTCAACTCAAGCTCCTGTCTCTCTCTACGTGAACACGAAGGGGCCTAATGTTCTGTACCTATCTGAGCATGCCTAGGATACAATGTTGTTGTTCTTCAGTTTAACGTCCTTCCACTAAAAGTGATTCAGACAACATATCGTTTTGGGGTGGTGAGTGTGAGTGTGCCTGTCAGTGTGTGTAAGCATTAAAGAAAGAAATAGGATATTGATGCACATTTAATTATACCTCCCACCCACCCACCCACCCACCCCTAAGAAAAATTACATTTAACCCCTTGACTGCCACCAACGTATCACGTACTGACCTGATGACATCACTGATGATGTCATCAGACGAAGAGGAATAACCTTGATATGCTGGCTTTTGCTCTAACACAGTCAAGAGAGTTATATCCCTAGACCATTTTGCCAGATTGGCTCTATCAGTTGTCTTTTTCATGGCGTGATTTGCCAAATGATTTTTTAAAAATTTCCTCTGGCAGTCAAGGGGTTAAAGAATATAACCGAACAATGAACAATGTTAAAGATAAATACTAAGTGAACTACTTAGTAAACATTTAGGATACAATGTGTGCGTGCGTATGTGCGTGCAAGGGTGTGGTGTGTTATAGGAGGGGGTGTCTGATTGCGTTTGCGTCTCTATGTGTCTGTGAGTCTATATGCGTATACGACAGACGATGGACAGGCAGACAGACAAACGGTCAAACAGACGGAACAACACTCGCGAAGAGGCCGACAGACACAAAAGAAGACTGACAAAGAATAAGAGACCAATGAACACATTCAGTCTAAATTAGACCCAAGAAATCAATCGATCAACATGCATATAATTTTTTTAATTGTTTTTACTACTTGATGTATTGATAAAGTAACGAATATTATTCTTGTTTCCTGTTCACATCTATTTTTTTTAATTTGCTGATATGAAGAGTGTGTGATTGTAAAGTACTTAATTGAGAACAGGTTGGTGAAGAAGAAGAAGAAGAAGAAGAAGAAGAAGAAGAAGAAGAAGAAGAAGAAGAAGAAGAAGAAGAAGAAGAAGAAGAAGAACAAACAACAACACAGAAACAAACAAAAAATGATGTGGACAGATAAGCAAACAATGACATATTTGTAAATGATGACAGATTAGTAAATTATGACAGATTAACAAATAATGGCAGATTAGGAAATAAAGACAGATCAGGAAATAAAGAAAAAGACAGATTAGGAAATAATGACAGATCAGGAAATAATGCGCATTTACACAGCAACAATTGATACATGGTCATCAATAATCATTGTACCCTTCATAGACACCCTCCCCAGAATTCTAACATCGAGGGATCCTCCACCCCATTTCCATCCCAGGGATTGCTCCCCCACACCCTCCTCCCCCAAAACCCCTATCAACAGCCCCCCCCCCCAGAATTCATCTCCTCAAAACTGTGTGTGTGTGTGTTTCTCTCTCTCTCTCTCTCTCTCTCTCTCCCCTCTCTCTCTCTCTCTCTCCCTCTCTCTCTCTCTCTCTCTCTCTCTCTCTCTCTCTCTGTCTGTGTCTGTCTCTCTCTCTCTCTCTCTCTCTCTCTCTCTCTCTCTCTCTCTCTCTCTCTCTCTCTCTCTCTCTCTCTCTCTCTCTCTCTCTCTCTCTCTCTCTGTCTCTGTCTCTCTCTCTCTCTCTCTCTCTCTCTCTCTCTCTCTCTCTCTCTCTCTCTCTCTCTCTCTCTCTCTCTCTGGGCTGGTTAAATAAACTTTTTTTTTTAATTGTTGTTGTTGGTTTTTTTTAAAAAATATCTTTCTTATTTTGTTGTTAGTAAGGACGTTTACTGGAAGAGTAGGCTTAGCCAAAATCTTTTTTTCCGAGCAATAACACACACACACACACACACACACACACACACACACACACACACACACACACACACAGACACACACACACACACACACACACACACACACACACACACACACACACACACACACAGAGTCTTTCTCTCTCTCTCTCAATCTCTTCCTCCTTCTCTACTCCCTCCCTGCCTCTCCCTCCCTCTCTCTACTCTGTATCTCTCTCTGTCTGTCTGTCTGTCTGTCTGTCTGCTTCCCCCCCCCCCCCCTCTATCTCTTTCTCAAAGCCGGACATACGTCCCTGCCTCTGCACCCCCACCCCCACCACCCCTACAGCAACACTTCATCCCCCGGGGCAAAAAATGACCCCTCACTTTGGTCAAAAACACAGCGTACAGCAGCCAAGCCGCACA
>CM065704.1:40952000-40957000 GCA_017654935.2 Phymorhynchus buccinoides
AAGCTTTCCTGAAGAAGTGGGTTTTTAGTTGGGACTTGAAGGAAGGAAGAGTGGACTGGTTACGGGTATGGTCAGGAAGAGAAGTCCAAACGTTTGGTGCAACAAAACTAAACGCCCTCTCACCCGAAGATTTCAAGGACCGCTTAGGAACTTTAAGAAGTTTCTGCGGATATTAACTGATCACCAAGTTTGTCTGCGAAATTTTCACCAACTCAGTTCAGTAGTTTAGTTATTACGTCTTTTTTGTTTTATCTTTGGTGATATTAGACGAAATAAAATAAAACAATAGTTGTAGATCATGAACAAATGCATAACAAACAATAACTTTTCACCAAATTCTCCACAAGAGTTTTATCATAGACATCCACATTTTAACCTTTTCACCGCCAATGTCGCATTTTTGCACCACAGTGATTGAACACCCATGTCATTAAAAGTCTTGAAATGAGGGTCTGTTATCCAATGATCTTGGGTTCTTAATTTGGAGAGGTAAGAATAGGCCTTATTTCAAATATATCACAGAAGAACCCCCAATATTTCAGACACAAATCTTTTCTCTAGATCCATGTAAGTTTAATGGAAAAGTTTGGCTAAAAAATGGCTGGCGACAAAAGGGTTAAAATAAATAATACTGTGTATAATGTTCATTGAAATGTTTTACGCGCTGTTTTAAAATCAAACTCCTTCAAATTAATGAAACAAAGTCATCTGCAAAGACATACCAAATCCTCTAAAAGTTCTTTCTAATCAATAGAGACAATGATAATGTGTCATCAAAGTCTCTACAGTTTTTATTTTAATCAAAATTCCTTGCCAACTTTTTAATACCCCGCCCTAAGTTTATAAACATACTTTACAATGAGCAGAGTTTGGTTGTCAAAAGACGGACACACGGACGGACAGACAGACAGACGGACAGACAGTCAGTCAGAATTGAAATTTACAACAGATGGCAGGGCAGGACCAAGTAGATTCGTAAGGGGGGGGGGGGGGGGGGGGGGTCCGCTGGGGATCCAGAGGGCTACATAGGTTCTGGGTAAGAGAATGCCTTTTTTTTTAATTTGAAATTTAGTGATTATCAACATAAAAATTTAGCAATTTTCTTACTTTTCACCCTTCTATAAGGTCCATGCTTGGGGCAGAGGGGGTGGGGGTGAGGGTGTCCGGAAACCAGGACAACCCCCCCTCCCCTACTAGATCCGGCCCTGGATGTCTTACCTGGAAAGAGAGTGCCAGCATTCCAGTTCGCACCAGCCCTAACCGTCGGCGCCAGACGGGGTAGATGAAGGTACCGATCATGCCGAACACTGCGGACACCGCCATCATGATGCCAAGGATGGACTCTGAGACACCCTGAGTCACGGCATAGGCTGTAGTAGTGGACATCAAATACAGTCAAAGATATTAGGCCCTGACGTTCAGATGTAAATATTTGTTTTTAAAATACAAGGGTGCCCCTGGGAAATTTCAAAAATCCTGCAAGGCAGGGGTCCAGGGGCCGCCCAGTTAACTAGGCCTATTTGACTTAAACAATCCTAAAAACATAAAGTTCCTGGTAAAGGCATGCAAATATTTATCTGTATTCATTTATTTTATATTCTACACATGCGAGAAACCGACAAAACATTTATGAATAGGAAATTCGTTGCTTCTCAAATTATCCAAGCAATAAGAAAACCCTGTATTTCAGAACATCCTGAAAGCAGGAGCATCCGTGTTAAAGACCCAGCACGTCATGTGTCAAAATCACGGTTTTCATGTGTTTTCCCTCTTATAGCTGGTAATAAATCATGATAAATCTTCCTAGCATAAGAGGGAATGTGACACGTGACGTGGGGGGTCTTTAAAGTATACGCCGAGCAAAGTGAGCTCCGGGTTCGGAACAACATCCGCTACAACAACAATGACAATAGGCTAAACAAAAAATATATTAACGAACAATATCAACAGCGTAGATGAGGGACGAGAAATACAAAGAAGGCTAAAGGATAAGAAAAAGGAGGGGGGAAGGTGGTGAACGGGCAGGAAAGAAGAAGAAGAAGAAGAGGAGGAAGAAAAAGAAGGAAGAAGAAAGAAGAAGAAAGAAGAAGAAGAAGAAGAAGAAGAAGAAGAAGAAGAAGAAGAAAGAAGAAGAAGAAGAAGAAGAAGAAGAAGAAGAAGAAGAAGAAGAAGAAGAAAGAAGAAGAAGAAGAAAGAAGAAGAAGAAGAAGAAAGAAGAAGAAGAAGAAGAAGAAGAAGAAGAAGAAGAAGAAGAAGAAAAGAAGAAGAAGAAGAAGAAGAAGAAGAAGAAGAAGAAGAAGAAGAAGAAGAAAAAGAAGAAGAAGAAGAAGAAGAAGAAGAAGAAGAAGAAGAAGAAGAAGAAGAAGAAGAAGAAGAAGAAGAAGAAGAAGAAAGAAGAAGAAGAAGAAGAAGAAGAAGAAGAAGAAGAAGAAGAAGAAGAGGAAGAAGAAGAAAGAAGAAGAAGAAGAAGAAGAAGAAGAAGAAGAAGAAGAAGACAAGACAGAAGAAGAAGAAGAAGAAGAAGAAGAAGAAGAAAGAAGAAGAAGAAGAAGAAGAAGAAGAAGAAGAAGAAGAAGAAGAAGAAGAAGAAGAAGAAGAAGAAGAAGAAGAAGAAGAAGAAGAAAGAAGAAGAAGAAGAAGAAAGAAGAAGAAGAAGAAGAAGAAGAAGAAGAAGAAGAAGAAGAAGAAGAAAAAGAAAGAGGAGGAGGAGAAATAAAAAGGACGAGGAGGAGAACAAGAATGAAGACAACCACCACCACTAGGAACAATATTAAGAAGATGATGGATAGCAACAACAACAACGCCTACATTCGCAAATTGCATAGGCTGAAACTAGGGCAAAACTGTCCCTGATAAAATTTGTTATTAACAACAAACATATAAGTAAAGTTTAACGCTGAAAGAAAGCTTAGGCTTAAAACCCTTTCATCGCCACTGTCGCCTCTTGGCACCACAATGATTTCACACCCATGTCACTAATAGGCATCAAATGAGGATCTGGTATCCAGTGACCTTATGTTCTTAATTGTGGGAGGTAAGGATAGGCCCTATTTTGTGCACGTCACAGAGGAATCCCCAATATTGCAGACAAAATCTTTTCTCTTCCCGGGTAAGTTTAATGGTAAATTTTGGCTGAGCAACGGCTAGCGTTGAAAGGGTTTTAACAAAAATTAAGAAGAAGATGATGATGATGATGATGATGATGATGATGATGATGATGATGATGATGACGACGACGACGACGACGACGATGTCGACGACGATGATGATACTCACCCACAGTGATGTTGTCAAATCCCAGCACAGTCATGAAGAGGAAGGACAAAGCCAGTCCTGCCAACGCCACGGTGTACCGTTTGTACAAGATCCACCCCTCGTACACACCTCGCAACTGAAAATATTAATTAATTAACAATTTTGTTTTTTAACCCTTTCACCGCCAATGTCGCATTTGTGCACCACAATGGTTCACCCATATCGCTAAAAGGTATCAAATCAGGGCCTGTTCTCCGAATTAAGACCCTTTTTTCTTAATTTTGGAAATTTTTCTAATGTTATGCATGTTACAGAGACAATCTCAATATTGCAGATAATTTATTTTCCTCTACCCAGTAAAGTTTAATGGCATTTTTTGGCGAAAAAAATGTCTGGCGGCGAAAGGGTTAAACAATACCCAAAGAAAGAAAAAGAAGAACAACAACAGAACAACAACAACAACAACAACAACAACAACAACAACAACAGCAAACATAATTGGCATAGCGCAAGAGTTTCCAGGTGCCTCTGGTTGACTTTAATAAACTAAAGCACGGTCTGTCCACAATTGGATAGTAAAAACAAATTGTTTCTTTGTTGCCCCTTTAAAGGGCCACCCTGACGGATGCGTTTTTGTAAGAAACACGTCGAGATCACCAGGAAAACACCTTTTACAGAGATTGCAACACTCACTTTGCTCTGGTTTCCTAGAAATCAAACCGTCAAATCGGCGATTCCTCCTTGGCGGAGGTGCTGGAAGTCAAATTATTTCACCCAAAGAGAAGGCGTGTGCCGTCTCTTTTCTAATGGCCGACAAATCGTTTGCACGAAATTTTCGAGATACAAGCCTTTTTATTTTAATTTTTAAAATGTTATAGTTTATCTAAAGGAGTTTCGCTCACAACAAAGAAAATAGCTCCTTTTTTGTTTACTGCACTACAAAAAAAGAAAACGCTTCAACCACAATGAGTGACCTCCACCCACCCCATCCAAAATGGCTACTCTCTCCGGCATCTCCGCCAAGGAGGAATCGCCGTTTTGACGGTTTAATTTCTAGGAAACCAGAGCAAAGTGAGTATTCCGATCCTTGAAAAGGCTGTCTTTCTGGTGATCTCGACGTGTTTCTTGCAAAACCTCATCCGTCAGTGTCCACCTTTAGTGGCTATTTCATTTGGTTTCAAAATATTCACAAGCACATCACATACCCCTTTCTCTCTCTTTCTTTTCTTCCCTCCAACCACACGCGCGCACGCACACGCACATGCACACACACACACACACACACACACACACACACACACACACACACACACACACACACACACACACACACACACACACACACACACACACACACACTCACTTCAACCTTTGCACCCAAAAATACTTACCCGATAACACGTTCGACCACAACATCCTTTCTCACTCAAATCCAAATCTTCTCCTCCTCCTCTTCCTCTTTTCACTCTCTCCTCCTCCTCCTCCTCCGCTAGAAGGATCTCAGTATCCGCTACAACGCTTCCAACAAAACCTGTCGCCGTGAAGCTTTTGCTGACGGTGAACTCGTTCCTTTGAGGCGTAGTGGTTACGACCGTATACTCTGCATCTTCCGTATTCTCGGTTCGATTCTGCTGAGCTTGACTCGTTGTTGGTATCGTTGTGGTTGTGAGAGAAGTTTCGTTGGATTCTTGCGCATTTCTTGTGCTGGTGGGTGTAGAATTGGTGGTGTGCTGCTTCTTCTTCGT
>CM065704.1:40972000-40992000 GCA_017654935.2 Phymorhynchus buccinoides
GTGATCTCGACGTGTTTCTTGCAAACCCTCATCCGTCAGGGTCCACCTTTAATACAATTTTTAATATTAAAGCTATCATTCTGATTTTTCAGGTGTATAAAGAAGATTCAATGCATGAAAGGTTGCAATAGTTGTTTTTTTAATGCATCTGAGAACTCTAGAAAGTAACGGTTTCCATGGTAACCCCCTTTTTTTAAAGTCCCTTTTTGAGGAGTAAAACCACTTGAGCAGAAAATGTCATATGTCGACAAATTGTCTGTTTCTCAAAAACGATTGGCTTGCTTGCCCTGAAAATTGAAATGCTAGTTTCTCTTCTCAGGCTCGAAACCTTGGAGTCACTTTTGATTCAACACTCTCTTTCTCTTTCAAACGTCTGCAAAGCTGCCTACATTGAAATTCGCAAAATTAGCTCCATCCGGCATTTTCTTTCAGTTGAAGCCACAAAGACACTGGTCTGTGCGCTAGTCCTGTCCAGGTTGGATTATTGTAATAGTCTCTTGGCTGGCTCTCCAAAATATCTTATTGATAAATTACACAGGGCCCAAAACAGTGCTGCCAGACTTGTGTTGAAGTCGTCTAGACGGGAACATGTCTCCCCACTTCTAAGGTCTCTTCATTGGTTACCTATTCAATCCGGGATTGACTACAAACTAGGGTCCATTTGCTTTGCCTCTGTCACTGGTGCAGGACCTCAGTATCTCAGAGACATTCTTCATACCTACATCCCATCCCGTCAGCTCCGCTCTTCTGCAGATCGTCTCTTGCGCATTCCGACAGTCAGAACCAAATCCTTTTGTCAGCGAGCTTTTGCCTTACAAGGCCCTTCTCTCTGGAACAACTTATCTCTCAATGTCCGCCATTCCCAGTCTGTCAGCTCTTTCAAATCCTCCACAGAAACTAACTGGAACATTTAGAAGAAAGAATGGCCTATAGCTAAAGCCAAGTCACGAGCATCCTACTGTTGAATTAGTGCTATAACCCCCCTGGTACGATATCAGTAACTTGGTGGTACGAATTCCATAACAGGTCTTGTAATTCGTACCTTTTGAAGAAACAAAGTATTCTTACTATTAAGCCAAAAGTATAAACCTTATCTTATAATCATAGTAGACAGTTACAGCCCTCTACCAGCAGTATCCATGTTGAACGTTTTATAGCTTTTGGATTATCTGCCCTTGAGATAGAGATCTCTATCCTTAAGAGGTACTATATCAGTAAGTGTCCTATACTCTCCTCCTAGACAACTCTGCTCTTCTTCAGACAACAGAACATTTGCTGTACCACGTACACAAACAAACACTTACGGACACCGATCTTTCTCCGCACCAAAAACATGGAACCAGCTCCCCTCTATCATACGCCACTCCGAAAATCTTCCACAATTTAAAACAGCACCAAGAACTCACCTGTTCCGTCAATCATATAATCTTGTGTAGACCACTCAGTCTCTCTTTCTCCCATTCTTTCTCTTTTTGCGTGGGTGAGGGAGTCCACGCGTGCGTGTGCATGTGCGTGATCCGTGTCGTTACCACCCCACCCATCTTTTTTTTTCCTCCCCAAATCTCTCTCCATCTGACTTTCTTGATTTCCCTTGTCCTCTCCAATTATGTTCCCCTCCCCCTTCACTCTCTCTCTCTCTCTCTCTCTCTCTCCATTGTCGTTAATTTTTTTCTGTGCAAATCTTTGCGTGTTGATACTGTATCTCACCCGCCACCCACCCCCCGCTCTCTTTCTCAGTCTGTCTGTATCTCTCTCTCTCTCTCTCTCTCTCTCTCTCTCTCTCTCTCTCTCTCTCTCTCTCTCTCTCTCTCTCCGATGTTTTTTTCCCTACGCAAATCTTTGTTGTTCCTCTTTGCGCCCTCTCTCTCTCTCTAAAAAAAAAAATGGAAATCAAAACTTTCGTTCGTTCGTTCGTGTTCTCTATCTCTGTCTCTGTCTCGCAACCCAATGTCCTAACTGTACGTCTTTATGTCTGTATATATCCAACGAACTGTTTATGCCAAAACACGCCTTGATTAAAAAATCATGGTGTTTTTATCAACACGCTACAGACACAATTTGGCCTTTTACTCCAATGGCTTTTATCACTGGTGGACATTAACCCGTAGACAGGGCCAATAGTAAATGAGAGCTGTACTATGTATGATATTCTACAGTATTGGAATATCGTGGTACAGCTTAGTCTTTCGTGGAAGACTATGACTCTCTAACTAGGGGGGGGGGGGGGGGGGGCATTTGCACTGGCTCTAGTGCTGCAGCCAATGGGATTGGTTGGCCTTTGGGGACCTTCTCCAACGCAAACTCTCGTCCCCAAATTCCTTTGGCCGAGAGAGTGGGGATGTACCCTGGGCAAGACATCTCCACTATAAACAAATCATAGCCCAGCCCGCCATTCTGGATCAGACGGGGGCTGAATCATGTCCCTTTAATAAGGATGGAAGTTGGTAAGATGGATAAGACGGGTGTTGAGTCATGTCCCTTTAATAAGGATGGACGTTGGTAGGATGGATAAGACGGGTGTTGAGTCATGTCCCTTTAATAAGGATGGAAGTTGGTAGGATGGATAAGATGTGTGTTGAATCATGTCCCTTTAATAAGGATGGACGTTGGTAGGATGGATAAGACGGGTGATGAATCATGTCCCTTTAATAAGGATGGAAGTTGGTAGGATGGATAAGACGGGTGTTGATGAATCATGTCCCTTTAATAAGGATAGAAGTTGGTAGGATGGATAAGACGGGTGATGAATCATGTCCCTTTAATAAGGATGGACGTTGGTAGGATGGATAAGACGGGTGTTGAATCATGTCCCTTTAATAAGGATGGAAGTTGGTAGGATGGATAAGACGGGTGTTGAATCATGTCCCCCTTTAATAAGGATGGAAGTTAGTAGGATGGATAAAACGGGTGTTGAATCATGTCCCTTTAATAAGGATGGAAGTTAGTAGGATGGATAAGATGTGTGTTGAATCATGTCCCTTTAATAAGGATGGAAGTTAGTAGGATGGATAAGACGGGTGTTGAATCATGTCCCTTTAATAAGGATGGAAGTTGGTAGGATGGATAAGACGGGTGTTCAATCATGTCCCCCTTTAATAAGGATGGAAGTTAGTAGGATGGATAAAACGGGTGTTGAATCATGTCCCTTTAATAAGGATGGAAGTTGGTAGGATGGATAAGATGGGTGTTGAATCATGTCCTTTTAATAAGGATGGACGTTGGTAGGATGGATAAGATGTGTGTTGAATCATGTCCCTTTAATAAGGATGGAAGTTAGTAGGATGGATAAGACGGGTGATGAATCATGTCCCTTTAATAAGGATGGACGTTGGTAGGATGGATAAGACGGGTGTTGAATCATGTCCCTTTAATAGTGGTGTAGCAATAGCAGAAATGTTCTCTCCAGGTGAGAGCAGCCCGAATTTCACAAGGAGCCACGTCTCTGGCTTAGAAAATACAAATCAAATGACCCGTCTGACTGTGGAACAGCTCCTGTGGAACAGCAGTTTAACATTCAACGCAAAGAAGCTCGGTGATTTGATCTTTATTCTTGGTGTATTACGCACATTAAAACACTGTCACAGCCTATCCTTTTTGGGATCCAGGATGTACTACGTGTGTGTGTGTGTGTGTGTGTGTGTTTGTCAGTACAGCTTATATAGTTAATCTGACAATAAATTGGTTCCAGTCCAGTCCAGTGTGTGTGTGTGTGTGTGAGTGTGTGTGTGTGTGTGTCTGTCTGTGTGTGTGTGTGCGTGTGTGTGTGTGTGTGTGTGTGTGTGTGTGTGTGTGTATTAGTATTAGGTACTTTATAGTCACAGAGGCGTCTCTGTGAAATTCGGGTTGCTCCCACCTGGAGAGCGCGTCGCAGCCAGAGGCTGTGACCCAATGTTTGTTTGTTTTTTGGGGGTTTTGCATGCGATTTTTGTCAGTGTGTGTGTGTGTGTGTGCGCCTGCGTGTGCGTGTGCGTGTGTGCGCGCATGCTTTCAAACGTACTTGGAACAAAAATAGTAGTGTCACTAATTATGTAACTGCCTCATTACACACGCACAACACACAGCACCTTCACACAAAACACACATACACAAAAATACTCAGCAGATAAATAATGATAATTATGTTTAGTAATGTATTGTACTTTAATAATCAACAAGAATATACATAAAACAAAACAAAAGCGATCCTTCTAAAAAAAACACCCACCCACAACATGATTCTTCTAAAAACAGACAAAACAACAACAACAAGAAAAAGAAAACAAAGGCACAAACATCCCATAATAGTAGTGTAAGCAAATGATATGACAGCCAATAACAACCACAAAAAGAAGAAGAAAAAGCAACAACAACAACAAAACCAAGTCAATTATTAACACACATACAATACATACTTTTCAAAAAGTTCAAAAGTTCATATCACACTTTTTTTTAAGACTGTTACATTTTTAAAAAATGTTATTTCAACTTTAAAATGTCAGACCCTTTTGACAAGAAAGCACGCTTTAATCAATTTTGGAAATAAGCAACCAAAGATTTCAATTGAAATTTAAAAAAGTAATGTTGCATTTAAAACAAATATCTTTGAGGAACAAAATAAAATCAATTTACCGGTAAAATAGCCTGTTATCTGTCTGTCACAATCTGCTGGTTATATTCAAATAAAACAGTAACAATTACATTTTTTGTTGTAATCAATCATTCTTTGGAAACTATTAGAACCTTCATTGTCCGTTTTTTCTCTCTCTGTAAAGTAGCTACTGAAATTGCCATTTTAAAGAACTATCAAATCAAAATTGATTTATTAGAATATTGTTTTGTTTCTTATCCCTGCCCCTTTCAGTTTCTGTAGTAGTAGTAGTAGTAGTAGTAGTAGTAGTAGTAGTAGTAGTAGTAGTAGTAGTAGTAGTAGTAGTAGTAGTAGTAGTAGCAGCAGCAGTTAGTAGTAGTAGTAGTAGCAGCAGCAGCAGCAGCAGCAGCAGTAGTAGTAGTAGTAGTAGTAGTAGTAGTAGTAGTAGTAGTAGTAGTAGTAGTAGTAGTAGTAGTAGCAGCAGCAGCAGCAGTAGTAGTAGTAGTAGTAGTAGTAGCAGCAGCAGCAGCAGCAGCAGCAGCAGCAGCAGCAGTAGCAGCAGCAGCAGCAGCAGCAGCAGCAGCAGCAGTAGTAGTAGTAGTAGTAGTAGTAGTAGCAGCAGCAGCAGCAGCAGCAGCAGCAGCAGCAGCAGTAGTAGTAGTAGTAGTAGTAGTAGCAGCAGCAGCAGTAGTAGTAGTAGTAGTAGAAGTAGTAGTAGTAGTAGTAGCAGCAGCAGCAGCAGTAGTAGTAGTAGTAGGTATTTGGTATTTTATAGTCACAGAGCTAGAGGCGCCTATTTGCATGCGACGTTTGTGTGACTGATGAGGAAGTAAAGGGGGGGGGGGGTGTTAAATTTTGACCAAATGCAACTTTTTCGTTGCCACTGGGTTTAACGTGTGCTAAGTGTCTCAACCCGAAAGACTCCATGTTCAGACCATTAGGCCTAGTGCAGAGTGAGAGGAAAAATCCCCTGTACCCAGGTTCGAACTCGGGTTTATTGTGCACGAGGCGAACACGTTACCTCTGTGCCACTCTACAGTAGTAGTAGTAGTAGTGGTAGTAGTAGTGGTGGTGGTGGTAGTAGTAGTAGTAGTAGTAGTAGTAGTAGTAGTAGTAGTAGTAGTAGTAGTAGTAGTAGTAGTAGTAGTAGTAGTAGTAGCAAAGATACTGAATAGTCTTTGGTAGTAGTACATGTAGTAGTAGTAGTAGTAGTAGTAGTAGTAGTAGTAGTAGTAGTAGTAGTAGTAGTAGTAGTAGTAGTAGTAGTAGTAGTAGTGGTAGTAGTAGCAAAGATACTGAATAGTCTTTGGTAGTAGTACATGTAGTAGTAGTAGTAGTAGTAGTAGTAGTAGTAGTAGTAGTAGTAGTAGTAGTAGTAGTAGTAGTAGTAGTAGTAGTAGTAGTAGTAGTTATCATCATCATCATCATTTATTGTTAATATTCACCATCAATATTTTTACAAACAGAAAAGGAAAAGGCTACTCTGACCACACACACACACACACGCACGCACACGCACACACACACACACACATATATATATATATTTTATCAAGATAGTTAATATTGTCACAGGTAAGGCTCAATAATGCTATTTCAAAAAATAAAGCCTTAACACAAGGCCATCACAAAGCACGGGATAAAAACATGATACAATTAGCTTAAAATAAACGGAAAAGCCTTTAGTAAAATGTCAAAGTTTGTGCATAGTACAGTACATTAAAAAGAATGCAATTTGTAACAAAATCAACATGGACAAAACGTTGGTCACATTCACACCAAACTAAAAACCTAGCTACACTCAAAGGTGTATACATTAAAACATATTCCCACATGAAAAAGATCCCCATGGAGCCAAAAACTACTTCTTTTTTTTTTAAATTTCTTTTCGGTCAAACACCAAACACTACAATACTCTTTCGACAAAATCATGACAAACTATACTCATTATATACTCTTTCCTCAGAATGGAACAAAAAAATGTTTTATGAGCAAATCAAAACATTGTCCTTACTTTTCTGAAGCACAATGGGGGTTTTTTATTTTGAGAATTATATTGCCATAATTTTCAGACTCTATGGTCTAAGGACTGTAGGGACACCAAGTTTTACACAAAATTCAGATTTTGTCATTCCATTTTCTTAGTATATTATTAGTTATATTACAAGGTGTAGGGTCTCTGTTGGGGGGGGGGGGGGGGGGGGGGGGGGTATCAGTTATAGTCTGAAAAATATGGTATATCTGTTACAGAAAGAAACTAACAATTCTCCATACTTTTCTGAAGCACAGGTATTTTTTTTGCTCATTTTCATAATTATAATATGACTGTTACTGAAAGAAACTAACAATTCTGAAGCACATTTTCATAATTATATTATGTCTGTTACTAAAAGAAGCCAAACAAGACCATTATTAACCCCACCCCCACAATATCCCTACAAATGGAATGAAACTATTCATGAGCAAATCAAAGGATTTCATTTTTTATGTCATAAATGTCAGTTTAAAAAAACAAAAAGCTGGCCTCCATGACTTGTGACAGGCATTGGAGAAAAAAACAAAAACAAAAAAGAAAGTCTTGATACTTTCATAGTTGGGGCACTCACAACTACCGTATTTTACGGACTATAAGGCGATACCTCTTTTCCTAGACTGCCCTGTGCCTTATAATGTGACTGATAACATAGAAACTATAACACAGGCATGAAAACAGCTCCGCCGTTTCCACAAAAAAAAATTTCTAAATCGATTGATCTTCGCCGAAGAAAAAAAAATCCGCCGGAAAAAAAAGAAAAACCGAAAAAAAAGCCACGAATCCAAATTATGTTTATACGGCACAATCTTCATTTCGCGCCTTTTTGCTCTTCCGCCGTTGTCATTTCCAAGATGGCGTCTGCCGAGAACGCGTGTATTGAGTTGGCGAAACCAAAATGTAAAACAAAGAAAAAGTACGTGAATCATTGGAGAATTGAGTGGCTGCAGAATGTAGTTTGTGGCCGAAGATTCGGCGATGTTTATTCGGAAAAGAGACAAAGATGAAGAGTTTGAATATTTTTGTGAACCTTGTCCAAAAGTTGTTAGTTGGAAGGAAGGGGAAATGAGTACTTGCCCCCCCCCCCCCCAACAAAACTTCTGACGTTAGCTGAAAATCCGGGTGGAAGGATTTCTCGGCTGAAAAAATCTCCTTTTTTTGGGAACAGTAGTTTTCATGCCTGATAATAACAAAATCTGAATTATGTGTAAAATTTTGTAGTCCGTAAAATACGGTATATATATAGTCTGCTAGACTCACTGGTCAAATAATGACAAGAATTTAAAATACAACAAAACTTGGCATTGTAAGTTACATTTAAGAAGACAAAAAACTAAACATTTTCCAGACTAGATACGGCTCCACAAAGGTTAATGCACAAACTAAGCAAACCAAGAAACGACAAAAAATAAACAAATAAAAAAGGAAAACCAACCAGTGGACAGCAGCAAGAAATATGCAAATGAACTTTAAAGATAGATTAAATTAATTTACACCCAAGGCTATGAGAAATGTTCACACGGCACTGGGTGTACCAGAGCGTTTAAGCTGGGGAACGAAAAAAACAAAAACAAACAACAATTAATTTACATACTCTCTCATACACATCTGTATTGCTAAAACTTCGTGACTTTACTGGTGTTGCACTGCCTCCAGGACCGTTCCCAACATCTTTATATCTACTAATGTCCCATATGTGTCTGTTCCAGACCGGAGGACGTTAAGCAGAATTTCATCAAAGGATACTCGGTATACACATCTGTATTGTTAAAAATTCTGGACTTTCCTGGTGTTGCATTGTGCCTCAGGGCATTGCCTCCAGGATCGTTCCCACCATCTTTACATCTACTAATGTCCCATATGTGTCTGTTCCAGACCGGAGGACGTTAAGCAGAATTTCATCAAAGGATACTCGGCATACACATCTGTATTGCTAAAAATTCGGGACTTTACCGGTGTTGCACTGCCTTCGGGCATTGCCTCCAGAATCGTTCCCACCATCTTTATATCTACTAATGTCCCATATGTGTCTGTTCCAGACCGGAGGACGTTAAGCAGAATTTCATCTTCATCAGATTAAATTAATCATATACCTGTAGTGTTGTGTATGTTATTATTTATAGATATTTAGTGTTGAGAGTATAAGCCTGCTTAGAGGCTACTGTATTGGTATGCATAGTAAGTAGCGTTAGTTGTGACGTAGTGATGGTACTGAACGAGTTGCCCTGAGCAAGAAGCCAAGGAAGTACAATAAATTGTTGTTATCATTTGAACTCCGAGTTTGTGTGTGATATGATGACCTGAGCATGTGTATGTGTATGTAACAAGTGCCTGTCACTATTCTTCAATACCTATCTGTATTGTTAAAAATTTGGGACTTTACCGGTGTTGCACTGCCTCCGGGCATTGCCTCCAGGATCATTCCCACCATCTTTGTATCTACTGATGTCCCATATGTGTCTGTTCCAGACCGGAGGATGTTAAACAGATTTTCGTTCAAATTAAATGAAAAAATATATATATATCAGGGTTAACCCTTTCATCGCCAATGTCGCATTTTAGCACCACAATGGTTTAACACCCATGTCACTAAAAGGCATCAAATCAGGGCCTGTTATCCAAAGACCCTGTTTTCTTAATTTTGGGAGGTAAGGATTGGCCTAATGGTATATATGTCAGAAGAATTCCCAATATTGCAGATTTTTTTTTTGTCTACCCAGTTAAGTTTAATAGTATTTTTTTGCTGAAAATGGCTGGCGGCGAAAGGGTTAATGACAGACAGTAAAAATATATATATACTAACACACAATGTTTGAAAGAAAATAAATTGGGGTGAGATAAGTTAATACTGATACAAGTCTTGGCAAGCAAAGCAAAATTATAAGAACAAATATTGAGAAAACTGAAATTGTGCATAGATTATGGTTACATTTAACCCTTTCACCGCCAGCCATATTTCAGCCAAACATTTCCATTAAATTTACCTGGGTAGAGAACAAAACCCATCTGCAGTATTGGGGATTCTACTGTGACAGATATAAAATAAGGTCTATCCTTACTTCCCAAAACTAAGACAATAGGGTCTTTGGATAATAGACCCCAATTTGATGCCTTTTAGTGACATAGGTGTTAAATCACTGTGGTGCTAAAATGCGACTTTGGCGGTGAAAGGGTTAAACATACATTTTAATCCTTGTTTTGATTAAATTATGCATGCTTAAAAATCTCACGCTTAAATTCTGCAGTAAAACTTAAATTATGCTCAAAGCTGTATTATGTTTCGATATTCACGCGACGACGCTTACATGTGTTGTTTTCCCGCCATAATTGTGATCGCACCTACGAAAATGGCGGCCTGGGTTTGTAAACAGGAAACGAACCGACCGGAAGTGACGATTCATGGGACATCACTAGCTTTGATAGCTGACGATAATGCCAAATACCGTTCAAACAATATGCTTTCTATCGATTTCTTCCTTCTTTCTTTTTTGCGCTCGTTCAGCGAAAATACTGAATGTTTTGTTGCTGACCGTAATAGCGAAATCGGAGGACTCAAAACGTAATAATTACAGGCAAATCTGTAAGGAAAACAGGTCTGATGATATTACCAATAGTACATAGAAAGTGAGACAGTAGTCAATAAGAAAAGCGAGAAAGCTGCCACACCATACTACGCTATGACCGGCTGATATAAATGACCCCAAATCAGAAATGAAACGATTGAAGTGATTTCTCAAGCCTTTTTTTTTTTTTTAACAAAACACAGAATGGCATCAACCACTATTATTATAAGTAGAGGTTAGGGAGTGGTTGTGATGATTCAGAATAACAGTCATCATCATTTTCTTCGTCATCGTTGTCATTATCGTAATAGTCATCACCAGGTTTGTCATCACGTTTGTCATTAACAAATGACTATTAACTATTTTTGTATGCATCATGATATGTATACAGTACATGCGCAATTTACTAAAAGGGCACACTCCTTAAGATTAAAAAGGCAATCTATAACTTATCTAATAACTCTCACTTAAAAAGAGCTTTAAAAAAGCAAAATCGCACACTGCACTGTAAAACGCCTCACGTTAAAGAGTATCAAATGACACAAAAATGAGATTTAAAAAAAAAAGTATATTATTACATTTATACAGTGCTTTACCTCAAATGAGCCCACAGCGCTTTACAACCAAGTCAGTGTTCAACAACAAGCAGATAACAAAAATAGTATTCACGAATGACAGTTGACACAGCCAGCAACAACACATGCACATAGCAGCGCATACAGACAGACACAGAGACACCCCAACATATACACACACATTAGAGTTGAGAACCGGTTCAAAAATCCGAACCGGTTTTAAACCCGTTTTCCCTCTTCGAATCGGTTTTACCGAACCGGTTTTTAATCAGTATTCGCATCACTAGCTTCACCTATGCAAACACATATTTATTTGTCAGAATATTCACACACACGCACGCACGCGCACACATACACACAATAAAGAAACTTATGACTTATGACACACACACACACACACTCAGCTCAACACTCAGTCAAAGTCAAAGCCATAGACCACCACAAACTAGAAACAGCTACTCTTGGTTTACAAACACCCAATCTGCGCTGAGAATCAGTGTTGTTCTTCGAAAAGAATGCGTTATTCTAAGAAAAACTTACTTTTAGTTTGCAGTTAAAAAACGGTTCACAGCAACTCGAACCGGTTTTTGGAACCGCAAATGCTTAGCACCGTTTTTTCGGTTCAAACCGGGTTTTTTCCCCACCTCTAACACACATGCATGCAAGCATGCACACACACACACACACACAACACATACACATAGACACGGACTCGATCTTTATCTCACATTCAGTAAATCATAGACACTAGGTTGTATGGACACACACACAGACACACACTTGAGAACTCTTTAAGAATTCGGGTATCGACTGTTTTAATGATGGATCGATCCATTAACACTATCCTGTATAATAAATGATGACACTGTCCTTGATTTAATTTGTAAATGTTTATTAAGTAGTTCAATTAGAATTTATTTTTAACCTTGTTCATTATCGGTTATATTCTTTAAGTGAAGATAAACTTTATTTAATGGGGTGGGTGGGGTGGGGGTCATGATTACATCACAAGCTTATTATTTATTATATTCTTACATATTCTCACTTACAGATACATCTACTCACAACTCAACCACACCAAAAACACAACGTAATATAATTTTTTTTTGTTTTTTTGTCCCATCTTCTGGGCTGTACAGTGGCGCTGCTCCCACGCCGCTCGTTCCGAATCCCAATTCGCAGCTACACCCGGGTTTGTTCAAGTCGCAGAAACCGAGACCAGCAGTCCAAGGGGAGAGAATTTATGTTAGGCCGTCAGGAGGCAACCAACCGAGGAGACACTGCACTTCTGCTGAGTCACTTCGGTGGAGTTCAGTGGAGCCTGTTCAGGACACCACCTACTAAGCCCCCTACTGACGACACTATTCTCTTAGTCGCGGAGCCAGCGTGAGTGAGGTCCTCCTCCGAGGGCGCCACCACGACCGTCCACCGACAGCTCCCCAGAACACACTGATCCCAATGACTTTGACCCGAACGCACCAAGGCATAGACTGGATTGGAAGCCGAAACTGAGGTCACCATGAGAGCAGGGCATGCAAAGCCACAGAATTTGAGACATTGTTTTTAATTTTATGATTGATGGAAAATGAGGCCGATGATAACGATGATGATGATACTATGGAGTTCCGTATCGGTCTGAGACTGCATGGCAGGGCTGTACTCTACGCTTCCTTTCATAATGATATCCCGGCGTTAACCAGGCCCGAGAACTACAGACACCTGCAGTGTTCGTCTTGCAATTAGAGCAACACTCTCAGAATTGCATCCATTAAGCGGATGAAACTCGACTGTGTGGTTTCAGTCTTCCCATTGAGCCCATAGCCACTCACTCTGGGTAGGAGTCGGTCCAGGACCGAAAAAACCCTCGCCTCTGATGGGATTCGAACCCCAGACCTCCCAGCCAGCAGTCCGCGACGCTAACCACTACACCACGGCGGCTGGTACGTAATATAATTTTGTCTGAATCACTTTTAGTGAAAGGACATTAAACTGAAGAACACACACACACACTTACACTCCAGAAGACACACACACACACACACACACACACGCATACATGCACACACACACACAGACACCACACACACACACGCATACATGCACACACACATATGGACATACACACATGCGCTTGCACTCACACACAAACAGACACACAAACAACACATACTTTTTATGCAAAACAAACGGCAAAGAAAATAATTATGTTGATTACTGCAGCCACTCATATAAAAAGCAAATATTGCAAAGGTGTCAGAATGCTTTTATAGATTAATATTGCATGTGTGAATTCATAAAAGTGTGCTAATGTGTACATATATACAGTGAAAGAAAAAACAAAACACGAATGCAAAAGATGTTTAAGGCCTCATATTCTCCCAAGAATTGTGCGCTCAAAATCTGATATTCTTCCTCAAAAAATAATCTGACATTTGGTTGTTTTTTTTAATGCAAAAGTAATTTTCTTAAAAACAATTATTGATTTTTTTTGGGTCATTTTACAGAATTCAACAAACACACAGAACATTGAATATTCACAAGCATTATAACTAGCAACAGTAATTACTGTTTGTCTTTACATATCCTAAATCAATGCTGCTAAAAAAGTTGTCAAAAAGAGGTTGTAAACTACCAATAAAAAGGAGCAAAAAAATTCCGATTCTGTGTTGACAAGAAACCATTGAAACGCTAACACCACTCACACTATATTTTCTCTGGTAAATAAGAAGAACATTTACATAATGGGCTTACAAAATACAATGGAAGTTATGCTAATGACAACGGGACAAACATTATTTGTTTTTTCTCCTTTCAAATTGTGTCATTAGGGAGCCAATCAACAATGTTAGTTATAAACAACCACTACAGCACAAAAGCATATATGGCTCCCGCCTACCTGCGTGCGCATCTCGACCCTTCCAACGGAAGTGTCGCCATCTTAGTCAGATTCGTGTGTAAACAGCATCGATCAGGCATTTTTCAAACAAAGTTACTGACTAACATGGCGGTCTCCCATACTATGGAGCGCTCCTTGTGGCCGGATATGACGACACGTGGGTACAAGCCATCCACAACAACATAGACCCAAATACATGATTGTGACTGTAGGACTGTTATGTCGGACTGTAACAAAAACCATACTGGAACCCACCATATACCTTTCTCAAATATATTTCTGTATACACCAGACCTGTTTACCCTAAAATTGGGCTTCAGGTATTCAAAATCCAAAATAAGTGTATTTTTCCACAAAACTGGAGTATTCCAACAGGAAAGTTTCAACAACGGAGCGTAAACATTTTTATAAATTGTTGAAATACTGCGTCAAAAGAATCATCCATTTAAATTTACAACACACACACACACACACAGAGCGCACCCGTTTCCTGAATCAGGCAATATAGTAATACAGTTCTAAATTATTTTATTATTTTACCATTTCACCATATTTATCATATTTTGGTCAAATATGTGTACAAAATATGGTGAAATCTTATGGGTAAACAGGTCTGAATTACACCAGTCTTCACAACACACAGACAGACAGACAAGAAGACAGATAAAGTCAGACAACCAGACAAAGACAGAGAGGCATGCACACAGAACAATCTAACTCATGATATTACATTCAGTTAACCCATTAGCACAACTGAATCTGCAAAACGCAATGTCTGCAAATTCAGTCAAGTGCTGCATGTCATGGCACTCATTTTTGTATTGTCTCAAAACTCATGCACCTCAAAATAACACCAACAAGAGCAATATCAGCCACCAACAAAATAATTACACTTCGCCTTTCGTATTAATTAAAACCTACCCTGTCTCAAGGTGAAGAGATGTACTTCTATTGAAACAACAAAATAAGTACATTAAAAACCTTCCAGTTTCACCAACATCTGTTTTTGCTTAACCCAATGACTCCCAACCATTCGAACCGGGAATCGATCCCAGTTCCCGAGAGATGGGAATTAACTCTGAACGTCACACCAAATCTTTTCATTAAAAAAATCACCCAGAATAGAGTCTTACTCACATTTCATTTCTGAAAGATGATTATTGAATAGCAATGATGATATTATTATTCCAAAGGTAACACACTGTCACACAACAAACCATGAATTGGAATAAAAAAAATCCGTAATGGCACTCCGAGCATCGCGCAGAGTCAATACTGCGTCACGTCACGTCACGTGGAAAGAAGAAAAAAATTTGGGGTCACTTCTAAAAATCCGTTCAAAAAGACTAGTGGGTGCTTTCCCTTGCTGTAAGAACCAAAAACGGACCAGCGAGACTGAGGTAAAGGAAGAACTAACTTAGTATATTGCATTGTGGGTAGGGAGAAAGTGAAAGTGAACGTACTAGACCTGCTGTTCAGCGGGCGCAATCGGCGCATACGGGCTGCATGAGTTGACAAACTTAGGTCAAATTTGGCGTCTGTGTGCTAGAGAGGGTTAAAGACAAACTAACAAAACAAAACTCAGCTGCATACCGTAATTTTCGGACTATAAGGCGATTTTTTTTTCTCCAATTTCGACCTATGCGCTTAATAAACGAGGGCGCCGTATTAGTGAACAAAATCATGAGAGGATTTTTTCCCAGACTGAGACCCCTGCGCCTTATAATGTGGCTGATAATATAGTAAGAAAATAGAGAAACAACATCTGAATTTTGTGTGAAATTTGGGAGGTGCGCCTTATAACCAGGTGCGCCTTGTAGTCCGTAAAATCATTAAAGTCAATTCATTAAACCCTAAGATTCTCAGGCTGCCCCAGGGGCATCACCCGTATTCACCCTATCAGGCACAGAATGGCCATTAGCGTCAGCCTTACACTTATTGAAACGAAAGAAATGCCCATGATCTAACCAAAAAAAAAACACAAAAAAAATGGAAACAAATAAAGACTGGAAAAAAAGAAAAAAAATAATATATTAAACCCCAAAATCCTCAAGCTGCCTCAGGGGCATTGGCCCCGTTCGGCACGGAATGACTGTTAGCGACAGCCTCACACTTATCGAAATGGAAGAAATGCCCATGATCTAAAAACACTACCAAAAAAAGAAGAAGAAAGAAATGGAAAGAAATAAAGTAACAAAGACTGGGGGAAAAAAAGAAGGAATTCATTACACCCCCAAACTGCCTCAAGGGCATTGGCCCCGTTCGGCACGGAATGACCGTTAGCGTCGGCCTTACACCTGTCGAAATGTAAGAAATGCCCGCGATCTATTAATAAAAAAAGAAGTAAAAAATGGAAAGAAATAAAGTAAGAAAGACTGGAATAAAAGAACAAAGAATTAATTCATTAACCCTTTCACTGCCAACTTCGCATTTTTGCACCACAATGATTTAACACCCATGTCACTAAAAGGCATCAAATCAGGGTCTGTTATCCAAAGACCCTATTCTCTTAATTTTGGGAGGTAAGGATAGGCCTTACTTTAAATATGTCACAGAGGAATCCCCACTATAACAGACACATTTCTTTCTCTACCCAGGTAAGTTTAATGGAATTGTTTTGCTGAAAAATGGCTGGCGGAGAAAGGGTTAAACCCCAAAATCCTCAAGCTGCCTCAGGGGCATTGGCTCCATTCGGCACGGAATGCTCGTTAGCGTCGGCCTTACACCTGTCGAAATGGAAGAAATGCCCGCGCTCCCTTCGCAGGAAAACGGCGTACATCACCCAGCCCAGGCAGATGAAGAGGAAGGAGATGACCACCAGGTAGCCAAAGAGGGGTATGTCCGGGATGACCACCACCAGGACGAACTTGAGGACGTCCATCAGCTTGTTGAGGGAGCTCTGGACCCCGTTCACCACCCCGCGCTCCCCCTCCACCACCGCCTCCAGGAACAGCTGGGTGATGGTCAGGTCCGCGATCCACAGCCCTGGAAGTTAGAAAAAGCGGCAAAATAATCTACGCCATTCCTGTGCTTCAGTCTCTGCATTGGCTCCCTGTTGAAAATCGAGTACAAGCTCTCTTTGCTGTGCTTTAAAGACCCATCACGTCACATGTCAAAATCACGGTTTTCACGTGTTTTCCCTCTTATGGCTGGTAAGAAATCTTAAGAAATCTTCCTAGCATAAGAGGGAATGTGACACGTGACGTGGGGGGTCTTTAAATCCCTGAACGGTCTTGCTCCTTCCTAGCTGACTGGTCTTCTAAATGTCTATACTCCATCTAGACAGCTATGCTCCTCCTCATATTCTTCAGATCCCTTGTTACCGTTTCAGGACTCTTGGCGAGTGTTCTTTCTCTTTCCAGGCTCGTACCTCATGGAACAAACTGCCTCTTTCTCTCCACAGCTGCTTTCTTTCAAGTCTTCTCTCAAAACCACTTTATTTCGATCCTAATTTGTTTCCTCCTCTGTGTGCGTGTGTGTGTGTGTGTATGTGTGTGTGTTGTGTGTTTGTGTGTGTTGTGTGTGTGTGTGTGTGTGTGTGTGTGTGTGTGTGTGTGTGTGTGTGTGTTGTGTGTTTGTGTGTGTGTGTGTGTGTGTGTGTGTGTGTGTGTGTGTGTGTGTGTGTGTGTGTGTGTGCGTGTGCGTGTGCGCGTGCGTGCGTGTGCATGCATGTGTGTGTGCATGTGTATGTGCGCGCACACATGCGTGCGTGCGTGCATGTGTGTGTGCGTGTGCACATGTGGTATTCTTGCTAGTGATCTCTATTTTGTCAATTATTTATTATATTTATTATTATCATTATAATTATTATTTTGTAAGTGCTGAGGGGCTTTTAAAGAGTAAGCGCAAAGAAATGGTTATTATTATTATTATTGTTATAAATAATCAATGAAATAATAGTGTAGTATTTTCCAGACTATAATTTACACCCTAAGATTTACACAAAATTCAGATTTTGTTATTATAGTTTCTTACTATTTCATCAGTCATATTATAAGGCGCAGGGGTCTCAGTCTGGGGGGAAAAAGTATTGTGCACCAGCGGTCAGCAGTGGGGAGCCTTCAAGACGTCCACCGACTGCTTCCTGCTCATGGAGAAGGAGTTTGTGCCTGGTGAGGGGACAGGATTTGGATTTTGTTCACATATGTTCAGGGTTCATAGCCAAACAGCATCCTAATTTTCACAAACTTTTCACAAACTTTCAAAGCCCAACTTTAGGGTTTTCCCAAATCGAAGGTTTTTCGGAAAGCGGCACAATATGCTGAGCGCTTGGTGGTTGCATCATTTCGCAGCCATACTTTATATGCAGAATTTTCGAGCCAAAGCTCACTGAAGACACATTTGCCCGGCAATTGTGCGCTACGCGTAAATATCGGATGTCTTTAAAGGGAAGCAACTCGCGTCAACTCCGGTAAAAAATCGAAAGTAAGTCGCACCGATCGTATGCATAAAAATATTCATTTTACTTCATAATTATAATTTTTTTTCTTGGCGATTTGGGGGGCAGATTGATGAAGATTTGACAGTAGCTCAAAATTCACAAACTTTCAAAGACACTACTCTTGGTTTTTCATTGTTCACAAACTTTCATGGGCCTTGAAAATGAAGTCTATTTTCCCCAAACCTTCCCCAACTTTCCCAACTGCTGTGAACCCTGTATGTTGTGTATCTATGCATTGTGGTCATGATGTACCACATTTTAGTGTAGAGTGGCACAGAGGTAGCGCGTTCGCCTCGTGTCAAGTAAACCCGAGTTCGAACATGGGCACACGTGATTTTCCCTCTCACTTTGCACTAGGCCTTACGGTTTGAACGTGGAGTCTTTCGGAGGAGACGATAAACCGAGGTCCCGTGTGCCCATGCACTTAGCACACGTCAAACCCAGTGGCAACGAAAAAGTTGTCATTTGGTGAAAATTTACACACACACACCTTTCCTTCCTCATCAGTCACACAAAAATCACATATCCCCTAAAAAAAAAGTGGCGCGCCTCTGGCTGCGACGCGCTCTCCAGGTGGAGGTTTTTACAGAGACACCTCTGCGACGATAAAGTACCTAGTACCTAATACAGTGGGACCTCCCTTATAAGACCTTCACAAAGCAACCAAAATGAGGTCTTATAAGGGGTCTTATAAGAGAGGTAATTGTAATACTTACAAAGGACAATGTCTCAGAGAAGTAGGTCTTATGTGGGAGGGAGTCTTATAATGGGAGGTCTTATAAGGGGTCTTATAAGAGAGGTAATTGTAATACTTACAAAGAAGGGCAATGTCTCAGAGAAGTAGGTCTTATGTGGGAGGGAGTCTTATAATGGGAGGTCTTATAAGGGAGGGGTCTTATAAGAGAGGTAATTGTAATACAAAGAAGGGCAATGTCTCAGAGAAGTAGGTCTTATGTGGGAGGGAGTCTTATAAGGGAGGGGTCTTATAAGGGAGGTAATTTTAATACTTACAAAGAAGGGCAATGTCTCAGAGAAGTAGGTCTTATGTGGGAGGGAGTCTTATAATGGGAGGTCTTATAAGGGAGGGGTCTTATAAGAGAGGTAATTGTAATACTTACAAAGAAGGGCAATGTCTCAGAGAAGTAGGTCTTATGTGGGAGGGAGTCTTATAATGGGAGGTCTTAAAGGGAGGGGTCTTATAAGTGGAGGTAATTGTAATACTTACAAAGAAGGGCAATGTCTCAGAGAAGTAGGTCTTATGTGGGAGGGAGTCTTATAAGGGAGGGGTCTTATAAGGGAGGTAATTTTAATACTTACAAAGAAGGGCAATGTCTCAGAGAAGTAGGTCTTATGTGGGAGGGAGTCTTATAATGGGAGGTCTTATAAGGGAGGGGTCCTATAAGGGAGGTAATTGTAATACTTACAAAGAAGGGCAATGTCTCAGAGAAGTAGGTCTAATGTGGGAGGGAGTCTTATAATGGGAGGTCGTATAACGGAGGTTCCACTGTACCTAAATTACGCAGGGATCTTCTTCTGGGAAAAAAGTAAAGCCTTATAAAATATGGTGCTTATATTATGCTTTGTCTTGGTGATTCTAGGTCTGGCCTTATAAAATATGGTGCTTATATTATGCTTTGTCTTGGTGATTCTAGGCCTGGCCTTATAAAATATGGTGCTTATATTATGCTTTCTCTTGGTGATTCTAGGTCTGGCCTTATAAAATATGGTGCTTATATTATGCTTTCTCTTGGTGATTCTAGGTCTGGCCTTATAAAATATGGTGCTTATATTATGCTTTGTCTTGGTGATTCTAGGTCTGGCCTTATAAAATATGGTACTTATATTATGCTTTGTCTTGGTGATTCTAGGCCTGGCCTTATAAAATATGGTGCTTATATTATGCTTTCTCTTGGTGATTCTAGGCCT
>CM065704.1:40997000-41014500 GCA_017654935.2 Phymorhynchus buccinoides
CCGGTGCGCACCAGGCCCAGACGACGTCGCATGGCGGGGTAGGCGAAGGTCCCCAGGATGCCGAACACAGCCGCGGCCCCCATCAGAAGACCCACCACCGATTCCGACACACCCTGAGTCACAGCGTAGGCTGAAAGAAATCATTTGGTATTTTTGGTATTTGGTATTTGGTATATTCTAGTCACAAACACTCATCTCTGTGAAATCTGTGCTGCTCTCAAGTAGGTCAATGCATTTTCTTCAGCTCGGCTAGACGTTAGACTGTGTTTTCTCAAAATGGCCGACGCTCACCCTACTAACTTTAAGTACTCATAACTCTGTAACGGAAAAAGATACAAGAATGGTTCTTGTAACATTAGAAAGAGAATTGTCTGAAGTTTTCAAATGTACGATTGTTTTAGAATGGTCAGTTTGACACTTAATGTCCCTTTCGTGGTGCTGGGTCACATATTATTACAGAGAAACCTCTATTTTAAGACTTCCAAAATGTCCGGAAAAATCGGTCGTAAATTGGAGGGGTCGTATGACGGAGGTTTTCACTGGCAGCCGTAGAAAGAAAAAGTTCAGCACAGTTCATACTCTCTTCTTCATGCACACATACAATGACATATTAAAACTGGATTTGGGTCTTTCCAACTCCATAGGATTGTGCAATCGATGTATTACAGTTTCACTTCGCCGACTTCTGTTAATCACCTCCACTCTCGTCCAAAGTCAGTGGTTTTCTTTTTCAAAGTCAGTGGTTTTCGTGCTTTTCCTACGCTTTCCGCCATCTTTTCTACAACAAGGGAAGCGACTCCGCTTTCAGGCCCTTGACCGTGGTTGTTTCCCTTTGCTCGAAGTCTATGCAGACGACAACAACGGTCGTAAAAACCAACAAAATGGCGGTCGTAAGTCGCGTTTTAGAGGAAGTCGTTTAAGAGAGGTCGTTTACATAGTAAAATGCATCCGTGCCAACAAATCCGGTCTCAAATGAGAGGTGGTCGCTTAACAGAGGGTCGTAAAATAGGGGTTTGTCTGTATCACCATCTATCAGTTGGTTGGTCAGCTCCGTCCGTGGTGTTGTGTCCTTGGGAAAGACACTTTACTCCTATTTCCTGGTCCTTCGGATGAGACCGACCTTAAACCGAGGTCCCGTGTGCAAATGCATGCACAAGATCTTATGCACACGTTAAAGCCCATTCCGCTATTTGGTAGGAGTAGGCCATGTTGTGCCGGTGGGATGGATGACACAAACTCACACAGCATGCAAAAATGGGTGGCGCTGTACTAGAGCGACGCGCTCTCCTGGTGGGAGCAACCCCAATTTCACAGACAAGGCTCTCTGACTAAAAAATAACAAAATACTATTCTTAATGCCTGCAGAAACCCGTGCGCAATCCATAAATAAGTCAAACAAAGAAGGGAAAAGATTTGCACACGTGTCCGAATTTCCCCTATATGCGCAAACTTTTATTCTTCTTTCTTCCACTTATTTAGGGTTTTCCGTACGGAACTTACATGTCTAATGTGAACCCGGCCTTAACGCTCTCTCTACTACAAACGCTGAAGTTGCCCGAATTTTGTCAACCCATGCAGCCTGTATGCGCCGATTGCGCCCGCTGAACGTCAGGTCTAGTACGTTCACTTTCACCCTACCCACAATGCAATATACTAAGTTAGTGCTTCCTTTTCCTGACTCTCAGTGGTCCGTTATTGGTTCTTACAGCAAGGGAAAGCACCCACTAGTCTTTTTGAACGGATTTTTCGAAGTGACCCCAATTTTTTTATTTTTCCCACGTGACGTGCGCAGTATTGACTCGGCGCGATACTCGGAGCGCCATTACGGATTTTTTCTTCTCATTCATGGTTTGTTGTGTGACATTGTGTTAGCTTTCGAATGAAAATATCATCATTGCTATTCATCTTTCAGAAATTAAATGTGAGTTCGACTTTATTCTGGGTGATTTTTTTATATAAAAGATTTGGTGTGACGTTCGGAGTTACTTCCCATCACTCGGTACTCAGAATCGATTCTCGGTTCGATTGATCAAGCGGCAAAGGGTTAAGGTATGTGCTATAGAAATCTTCTTAATAACTGAATAAATAAAAACAGTATTTTTACTGCTGTTTCCACTCACCGTCTGTGATGTTGTCAAAACCCAGCACTGTCATGTAGAGACAGGCCAGGGCCATGCCTGCTAGAGCCACCTTGTATCCCATGTAGGTCCGGTGGTAACATTATTTATACTGCTGTTTTCACTCACCGACCGTGATGTTGTCAAAACCCAGCACTGTCATGTAGAGGCAAGCCAGGGCCATGCCTGCTAGAGCCACCCTGTATCTAATGTAGGTCCGGTGGTAACATTATTTATACTGCTGTTTTCACTCACCGACCGTGATGTTGTCAAAACCCAGCACCGTCATGTAGAGACAGGCCAGGGCCATGCCTGCTAGAGCCACCCTGTACTGCTGTAGCCCATGTAGGTCCGGTGGTAACATTATTTATACTGCTGTTTTCACTCACCGACTGATGTTGTCAAAACCCAGCACCGTCATGTAGAGGGAAGCCAGGGCCATGCCTGCTAGAGCCTCCCTGTATCTAATGTAGGTCCGGTGGTAACATTATTTATACTGCTGTTTTCACTCACCGACTGTGATGTTGTCAAAACCCAGCACCGTCATGTAGAGGGAAGCCAGGGCCATGCCTGCTAGAGCCACCCTGTATCTAATGTAGGTCCAGTGGTAACATTATTTATACTGCTGTTTTCACTCACCGACCGTGATGTTGTCAAAACCCAGCACAGTCATGTAGAGACAGGCCAGGGCCATGCCTGCTAGAGCCACCCTGTACTGCTGTAGCCCATGTAGGTCCGGTGGTAACATTATTTATACTGCTGTTTTCACTCACCGACTGATGTTGTCAAAACCCAGCACTGTCATGTAGAGGGAAGCCAGGGCCATGCCTGCTAGAGCCACCCTGTATCTAATGTAGGTCCGGTGGTAACATTATTTATACTGCTGTTTTCACTCACCGACTGTGATGTTGTCAAAACCCAGCACCGTCATGTAGAGGGAAGCCAGGGCCATGCCTGCTAGAGCCACCCTGTATCTAATGTAGGTCCGGTGGTAACATTATTTATACTGCTGTTTTCACTCACCGACTGTGATGTTGTCAAAACCCAGCACCGTCATGTAGAGGGAAGCCAGGGTCATGCCTGCTAGAGCCACCCTGTATCTAATGTAGGTCCGGTGGTAACATTATTTATACTGCTGTTTTCACTCACCGACCGTGATGTTGTCAAAACCAAGCACCGTCATGTAGAGACAGGCCAGGGCCATGCCTGCTAGAGCCACCTTGTATCCCATGTAGGTCCGGTGGTAACATTATTTATTCTGCTGTTTTCACTCACCGACCGTGATGTTGTCAAAACCCAGCACCGTCATGTAGAGGCAGGCCAGGGCCATGCCTGCTAGAGCCACCCTGTAGCCCATGTAGGTGCGCCACCCCCGGTACAAGGCAGCGAACTGCGAGCACAGCAACATGTTGCTGCACCCGCCCTTCTTCTCCTCCTTGTCCTTCTCGTCTTCTTTCTCTCTCACATTCCGTGCTCCTGTTTCGTTCTGACAAATGTGACCCCGTTAGTCTGTTATAGGGGAAGACGGGGTAAAAAGCCCATGGGCGGGTAAGAAGCCCATGCCAATTATCTCATGAAGTGAAGCAAATTTCGGTCAAATTTTGCCCATGAGACGAACGCTAAACATTAACACTCGTCTCATGGGCAAAATGTGACTGAAATTTGCTTCATTTCATGAGATAATTGGCATGGGCTTCATATCCCCGCCCAGGGGCTTTTTACCCCATCTTTCCCTAGTCCCGTCAACAGCTATGGCTATCTCTGGACTGTCACCGCATAACGTTGGACCATGTATAACAAAACACACATCAATGATTCTTAACAATGTCCCCCCAAAAAAAAAAATGTGACCCAGCACCACAGAAAGAGACATTAAGTGTCAAACTGACCACTCTGAGACAATTACACATTTGAAAACTTCAGACAATTCTCTTTCTAATGATACAATAACCATTCTTGCATTTGTTTTCATTCCAAAGTTATGAGCATTTGAAGCTAGTAGGGATCAGTGTCGGTCATTTTGAGAAAATGCAGTCTAAAGTCTATCCTAGCTGAAGAAAATGCATTGACCTACTCATTCCAAAACACGTATAAGACCATTTAGAGACCATATTAAAGAGTATCCTTTATAAATACGAAAGATAAGATGTTAGAGAACACAACAATACCAATAACTCAAAATGGACAAAACAATTATATTTTTTTTTACTTTCCAAGCCTGTCGTGACAATTTAGCCCAGTGACTTAAGGTCCCTTTCATGGTGCTGAGTCACAAATGATTTAAGAAAATTATACAGAATTCTTCAGCTGAGATAAACGCTAACAACAAAACTGTGAGTAAAGTAATTTAGTTTCATCAGCCAATTTCAAAGACTTACATGGGTTATTATTATTTGTTTAGGGGGGGGGAGGGAGGGGGGGGGGGAGGGAGGGGGTAGGGAGGGAGTGAGGGGGGGGAGGAAAAGAGGGTGTGTGTCTTATAATATGAATATAATGGTATTGAAAAAAAACTAACTGTAGAACTAGAACACACTGACATAGTGTGCAAACTTCGGTCAAAAAACAACAACAAAAAGTCAATACATTATTATAGATTTTTCTTCACACACACACAAGCACACACACACACACACACACACACACACACACACACACACACACTTTTTAACTCTCAGCTAACAAGATCAAGCTAAAAATACCCCCCCACCAAAAAAACAAAAAAAACATTCTCACTTACCATTCTGTCATCCTTTTCCGCTTCAGGTTTGCCAATCATCACAGCTTCTTCTTCTTCTTCTTCTTTCTTTTCTTCGTTCTCTCCTCCGGCTTCAGTTTCCCTGGAGGTTGCGGCGCCAACACCACCACCAGCACCAGCACCAGCAGGAGTAGCCTCCCCTTCTAATTTGTCAGTGTCATTGTCATCATCATTGCCTGCGGTTTCTTTGTCCGCTGGCAGAGGAGACAAAGCGAGGTTGGACGTTTCTGCTTCCGTTTCTCTGTCCACCTCCATTTCTTTTTCTTCTTCTTCCGCTGCTTCCAGTTCAACGTTGGGGTTTTCTGAAAGCAGAAAGAGTCAAGACGTTACTGCATAGGTGTCAACCCAATTTTCCTTTTTTCAAAACTTCCCTTATTGAAAAATAATTTTCCCCTTATTTCAACCATCCGCTCCACACATGGATTTCTTGGCTTTGAGAGCCGGCAGGGTGTCATAGACTTTCCACATGAGGTAGTACTCGATGAAGACACACACCACAAATGCAAAATAATTACTAATCATACTAACCATCCGCTCGACACATGGATTTCTTGGCTCTGAGAGCCGGCACGGTGTCGTAGACTTTCCACATGAGGTAGTACTTGACGAAGAGACACACAGCACAGATAATTTGATGAAGACACACCACAAATGCAAAATAATCACTAACCATCCGCTCGACACATGGATTTCTTAGCTCTCAAAGCCGACACAGTGTTGTAGGCCTTCCAAATGAGGTAGTGTTCGATGAAGACACACACCACAAATGCAAAATAATCGCTAATTATACTAACCATCTGCTCGACACATGGATTTCTTGGCTCTGAGAGCCGGCACGGTGTCGTAGACTTTCCACATGAGGTAGTACTCGACAAAGACGGACACCACGTTCCAAGCCGCGATGAACACCGCCCCGTTGCGCACGCCAACGTAGGCCATCACCTGACCCGTTGCTATGGGCGCCAGAATCAGCGTCGCCTGGTCGATCCTTCGCAGCGATGATGTCATTTCTGGTTTTCAAAAAAAGAGAGGGGGTTATTATAATTATTATTACTAGGATTCCCACCTTTAACCCTTTCACCGCCAATGTCGCATATTTGCACCACAATGGTTTAACAACCATGTCATAAAAACTCTTGAAATCAGGGTCTGTTATTCAATGATATTGTGTCCTAAATTTGGGCAGTAAGGATTGACCCCATTTTAAATGTGTCACAGAGAAATCCAACACTATTGCAGACACAAATCTTTTCTGTAGCCAAGTAGCTTTAATGGACATGTCTGGCTCAAAGATGGCTGGCGGTGAAAGGGTTATCTCAATAGACGATTTTCTGAAGAAAAAAACTAGGGGAGAGCACTTCGTGAAAATTAGAGTTGCTTACCTCCATTACTTGAAACCGCAGGATGCGAATCAGCGACTTGCAAACATTTTTTTTTAGAAAAATAAGGGGTGGCCAGTTGCTACAAAGTGATAGAACTTGCAAACTGTGACATAAAACATAAATTACATCAATTTTAGAAGTGACACACTGCGTTCTACATGCTGTGTGTCTCCTCAAGCACATGAAGCGAGGGCTGGGGATTTAACTGATGGTAGAGTAACTTCCTCTGTTTGACCGATTGAATTATGCGAGATCACTCCCACACACCATGAAATTACTCCCCTTAAATATTTCCGAACAATTCCTATTGAGTTACACAGAAAATGGCGGAGTTTCCCCATCAGATCGCATTTTTTAAGGTTATTTTCTTAAGTTCACAAAAAAAATTTGTTACATCATACAAACATGTGACATGCACCGAATGATAGATGAATCAGCATAGTTGTAGAAATTCCTTACTTTGACCAAGTGTGACGAATAGATTTCATGATGTAAGTAATCAGAAGACAAATGGGTAAAGGTAAAGATGTGCCCCCCCCCCCCCCCCCCTCCTCCATTTCTCGGTTGTTTCCACTTTTTCAATCTTGCCTTTCTTACTGCAGATTGAGTACTTCATCCTCTATCGTTTGCTATATTTAACACTAATTTTCATCCATTTACATAATGAAACACATGCATTCAATAATAGTAGAAGATAAAGGCAAGACGGAAAAACGCAATGAACCAGGACTGTGACCAATGCTCCGCGGCTGTTGTGTGTACTGCACTACATAGGGGGGTCCTATTAGATAATGGTCTTTATCATGACTGCGGTTAATTATTCAACAAAGATAATTAGCTGAAAAGGTTAATAAAATACAGGTTAATGCTTGGTAAGAAAGGCGTGTGAAAAAGAAAGTGAGAAAGTGTGAAAATGCGGGGAGAGCTGAGAAATGTAGGGGGGGCACATCTTGATCTTTACTGAAATATGCTTTGTCAGTAAAACAAAAACCTTCTCACTCGACGGGCTGACAACTTTGTTATGATCCTGATCTATTAGCACAAAGCCAGTCAAGTTTTGATAGACTTGGTTTAGCATATAGATAACAAAAATGATTGTAAAAAGCATAATCATTTCTTTATTCAATATTTGAATAATGGAATGAAGCAAATTCGAAGATGGTAAGTACTTGAATTCAAAGAAGTAAAAAAACGAAAATAGGATACACCAGAGATGGTCTAAGGGAAGCAACTGCAAGAAGAAGGTCTGAGGATTAATAGGAACAGTGAGTTATTTCCCTCTTATTGGTGTACACGACATTCAAAATCGCTGAAATTAGTCGGGAAACTCCCTCCGACGTGACTCTAAACGATTGGAACAGTGTCGGAATGACGTCTCCGACGTAACTCCATTGAGTTAATGGGGAATTCTATTGTATTTGTAAGACTTTTTGTTTTCCTTTTCCTCCACCCCCCCCCCCCCTTTTATTTTCCTCCCAATTTGGCTGAAATTTCCAAGAAAATTGCAGGGCCATGTGAGTATCATTGCAAGAGTTAAACCTGACAATTTTCAAAAAACGGAAATGGGACACCCCCCCCCCCCCCCCCACCCACCCCCCCCCCATGTGCAGCTGATCACTTTTAATCAATCTAAAGCAATTTGGATGCATAATCAGGGCTCTTATGCAATGGCAATCAGGTTTTCGCTTGTAGCAAAGTTGGGTTTTTTCCAGTTTATATTATTTTGTTGTTAACAAAAAAAAATTTAAAGGAATTCCTCCTGTACTGAACACACCAGGTCAGTCAACTTTCTTGCACCATTCGGCGATTTGCGATGCTCCACTCCTCCCGCGTCTTTACTGTCTAGCCAGTCCCACCACCATTTGTTTTTAACATTAGCATCAATGGCAGACACATCCGTGTTTTCTTGAACGAACTGCATCTTCGGCAGGCGAAGCTGAACTCCAGTACGATCTCTTCTTTTTATCTTTTTTTTACCTCCCTTTCTTTTCACAAACTCACAATGAAGACAAGTTTCGCATCTCACATTGTTGAAACTTTCAATGAAAGGAAGTTGCGCTTCCTATGGGGTTTGTGCTTGGCCGAACACGGATCGGTAATCACTTCCGTTTCCGCTAAAGCAAAACTGGTTTCAATGCGGCAATCGTGTTTTCGCTTACCGGCAAGCTGTTTTCCGTGTTTTGTTTTTTTGTTTTTTTTAATTTTTGAAAAAAAACGGATTTCCGTCTTTACTGATTTGTTCATGGACGGATTTCCGTCCTAAAACGGAAGAGGTTTAACCCTTGAGTATGTGAAATTTACATTATCAAATGATTTCGCCAAAATACAGACCATCCTTCACCCCACCTCCACTCACCCCACGTCACCTACTGGCCAGTTCATCCTTGTCCTTGCCACATATCTCCACGATTCAGTCGCGCTCCACAGAAATCATGCACACACACACACATGCACGCAAACACACACACACACACATTCTGGTGGAACCTTGTGGAACATGCAACCTGCCTACTACCTTGAAGAAAATTAAAAACAAGAACTATTTCAAGACAAGACTTAAACTCCATCTTTCGGATAAGCAACAGTTGGGTATGTAGTAGTTATTCTGTAGAATTGGTCTGTAATATCTCCCAATCCCATTCCCACAAATAGACAAAACAGTAGTGAGTGACATAAAGATGTGTTAATGTATCTGAGCGTATAACCTTTTGTGCCCCCATTTCCATTTTAATATGTGGCACGATTTGTTGATATGTTTTGCTTTTCGTAAGCTTTCCATTGTTTACTGTAAATATTTATCTGTTCTATGTAAATAAGCAATATGGTTTGTGCATTGTGCGTGTGTGTTAGCATTTTGTCTTTGTTAGATGGCTTGATGAAAAAAAGGATGTATGTTTGCTTATTCAATGTCCATCTCTAAATAAAATGTTGACTTGATTTGGTTTGACACACACACACACACACACACACACACACACACACACACACACACACACCATACAATGATACATTAAACCTACTGGCCAGTTTATCCTTGTCCTTGCCACATATCTCCACAATCCAGTCACGCTCCACAGAAATCATGCGTGCCAGACTGGCCAGTGCTGACAGAATACCCACCTGGTAGAGTAAGATTAAGATCAAGATAATAATAATAATAACAAACATTTATAGAGCGCCCTTTCTCTCTTGAGCTCATGGCGCTTCACAATTATTTAAATAAATACTTAGATCATAAGCTACTACAATATTAACTATCAAAAACATGCACATAGCCACGACATGCACGCACACACACACGTCCGCACACACCCACACACATGCGTGCGCGCACACACCCACACACAATGTGGGGAACATAGTTTTAAGGCAGGAAATAGGACAAGAAAGAAATCAGAGGTATTGCCGGATATAATAATAATATTAAAATCATAGCCCCATCGACAACTAAGGCCATGTCAGGGCTGTCACCACGTTAAATCTTACCACGTATTAAAACCTGGTAGGGTACAGAGATCATAAATAAAAAAATTATTGTTGCAATTAATAATAAGAAAAACTAAGTAGAAATTCAATCCCACTCTCCACCCACAAAAAGAAAACAAACAAAAAAACATAAAATTATTTGGGGGGTTTTCAGGTTGAATTTCAACTTTGTGTATGTTTTTATGGATCATATAAAACCCTAGCAGTCATTGGTTGCTTACTTTCATTTACTATGTTTCTGCCTTTCTGGTCCATTCTCCTGCCTTTGTTCTAGAAATTCTTACAGCCGAATACGGACATGTTGGGCCTAACAAGTTCACAGTGTGCATGCATATCAGTGTGAGTACATGTGTGTATTTGTGTAAGCGCATTCTAGCAGCTACGCATGCACACATGCGTGTGTGTGTGTGAGAATGTGCATGCATACTTGCACAAATGCGCTTATGTAGGTGTAGACTGTCACACAGAGGTAACCTGTTCGCCTCGCATACAATAAACCCGACTTCGAACCTGGGTACAGGGGATTTTTTCTCTCACTCTGCACTAGGCCTTACGGTCTGAACATGGAGTTTTTCGGATGAGACGATAAACCGAGGTTCTGTGTGCCCATGCACTTAGCACACGTTAAAAAACCCAGTGGCAACAAAAAAGTTGTCATTTGGTCAAAATTTACACACACACACACCCTTTCCTTCCTCATCAGTCACAAAACTGGCATGCAAAAAAATAAATAAAATGGGTGGCGCGCCTCTGGCTGCGACATGCTCTCCAGGTGGGAGCAACCCGAATTTCACAGAGACGCCTCTGTGACTATAAAGTACACTGTACCAAGTACCAAATACGTATGAGTGCAAGCATACTCACAATGATGATGCCTGCATGGCATAGCCGCACTAGCCAGTCCCCGTAGTGAACAATCTCCTCCTCAAACCACATGTAGGCAAACACCCCCGCCACGCAAATCACCACAAACAGGTTCTGTAGGATCAGAGACAGCTGGGCAGCTGAAAAACAGAAAGATACCGTATTGTTGAAGCATGTATGTATGCCAGTCAGTCAGTCATCGGGACATCAAGTGTCAAACTGACCATTCTGAGAATATCATACATTTGGAAACTTCAGACAATTCTCTTTCTACTGATACAAGAGCCATTCTTGTATATTTTTCCGTGCCAGACTTATGAGTGTTTAAAGTTAGTAGGGTGAGTGTTGGCCATTTTGAGAAAACAGTCTAAACGTCTAGCCTAGCTGAAGAAAATGCATTGCTCTACTCGTCTTAAAACACGTATAAGACCATTTTAGAGGCCATACCACAGATTATCCTTTATACATATGAACGATAAGATGCTAGAGAACACAAAAATACTCATAACTCAAAATTGTTGACTTTGCAAGCCTGTTGTGAGAAACTAGCCCAGCGACTTAATGTCCCTTTCATGGTGCTGAGTCACATTTGTTACATGAGACTCCCCGTGGGGATACTGGGGGGTCTTTCGTAAAAATAGTTCCCCCACCTTCTGGAAGTTCTGTGCTCGTAACTTCCTCTAATCTGCCACTCTCTTTGACTCTGCCTTTTCCCTTTGCTTTCTATCATCTACTATCTGTCTGACTTATTGGCCCATTCTCCTGCCTTTTTTCGAAAACAAAATTCCGAAAACTTTTTCTCCTTTGAGCTCCTCCGATATCGGAATTGTGCCGGCTGTACGCAGCGGGGAGACCAGTGAAAACTGAAAACCGGACACAAATGCGTACCTTATCCATTATGTCCATATGGCCTGTGAACGCAGAAGAAGAAGAAAAAGAAGTGGATGAGGTTTCTGTACGGAACTAGCAGATTGCGGATCTGATGTGCACAGGTTCTAACTGACTCACCTTTCAGCCGGGGGGTGTGATCCACCCAGTTCCCTACCAAGGCTCCGAGGAAGAAAACTGTGAGACTGGAGCACAGACCGTAAATGGCTGGCAGCTGCAGGTTCTCGGAGGCGATGTTCACCAGAAACAACCCAATGCCAAACCACCACATACGGTCCCCCTGCACAGGTCGCAACAAAAACACTGATCAAATGCACAAAACAATACCGTAAAATGCGACTATAAGCCGCTACTTTTTTCCTCTACTTTGGCCCAGGCGGCTTATAGACTGGTGCGGCTTACCTGTGGATTTTTTTCCCATTCTACATTTATTAGTATGATTACATCTGTTTCGGGACATATTCTTCAGCCTATTTTTTTAGCTTCTTTAGACTCAAAACTGGTTTTGGTCATCAATAGATTCAAATCTCATGTTTAAAGGGTCTAGGGACATTAAATACTCATGCTCTGATAGGAGAATGTCTATATTTGTGTTGGTTTGTGCACATACAATTTTCTCTGCGGCTTATAAACTGGTGCGGCTTATATGTGAATAAATACCTAATATTTTGTCAATTTAAGGGGTGTGGCTTATAGATAGATGCGTCTTGTAGTCCAGTTTTTACAGAAACAGTGCTCTGTTGGCTTGTAGTCCAGTTTTTACAGAAACAGTGCTCTGTTGGCTTGTAGTCCAGTTTTTACAGAAACAGTGCTCTGTAAACTCAGTGGCAGATTTACTGAGGCAACATTCACCAGTATAATAATAAGAAAGAAAACTTTAGAGTTTTATTTTTGGTTGCATGTCACACATACACACACACATGAACACACACACACGCATCTACACACTCAATGATACACACAGCGACACACACAGTGACACACACACACATGCACACACATACACATGCACACACACGCATCGCACCAACTAATCTCAACCAGTTTCAACATATGATATACTCCAGAAGGAAACCGTCTCTAAATCACCTAGAAAACGAGATTTTTCATTTTCTTAATTACTTGAGTAATATATACTCTTTACTTCATTCTTTCCTTTAATTTTCTTAATCTTTATTTGTTTCTAAAATTTGACAGAAACTCACCCATGCAGACAAAGAGTGGGACACGTAGATGATGAAATTGGTCCCAGTCACCCATTTCTTCAACGAGGCTAAAAGACAAAAAGTCAACATGAACATTATGAAAGGATCATTAAACATACTGATTATGTTAAACATTTCACCTCCAGCCATTTTTCAGCCAATAAATACCACTAAACTTAACTGGGTAGAGAAAATCAAATATCTGCAATATTGCGAATTCCTCTGTGACATATATAACATTAGGCCTATCCTTACCTCCAGAAATTAAGAAAATAGGGTCTTTGGATAACAGACCCTGATTTGATGCCTTTTAGTGACATGGGTGTTAAACCATTGTGATGCTAAAATGCGACATTGGTGGTGAAAGGGTTAAACCTCTGAGCTTATCATGTTTTACGGATTATAAGGCGATACTTCCCCCCCCCCCCCCCCCCCCCCCCCAGACTGAGACCCCTGCGCCTTATAATGTGACTGATAATTATAGTAAGGAAATAGAGTAATAAAATCTGAATTTTGTGTTACATTTTGGGGGGTGCGCCATATAGTCCGAAAAATATGGTACACCTGCTACCGTTTAACTCATCTAGCACCACGGGTGAATACATTTGCCCAGTACATCATTCTACACTCCCACCAAATGCAAAGACATTCACTGCCAAGTTCCCTGCCATGTGTTTACTTGTCACGTCAGTGATTTTTCTATTAAAGCAACACATGCGCACTCGAGAAAAATAGCTACCATTATCTTACGGACAATAAGGCGATATTTTTTCCTAGACTGAGATCCCTGATAATGTGACTGATAATAAGTAATATTATAGTAAGAAATTACCATAACAAAATCAAACTGTGATTTTAGTGGATGTGTGGATGGCCCGTAACACATAACTTACCTCTCTCTCTCTCTGAAGGTCCCTCTCTCTCTGAAGGTCTCTCTCTCCCTCTTCCCCCCATCCTCCCTCACTTTTATTCTCATTTCTGCATGTACATATATTATTTAGCTTTCTTGTTTGATTTATTTCATTTTTCCCCAGGGCTGGGTGGAAAAAAGCATGTAACTTGCTTATCTCATGTTCCCTGGTTAAATAAAATTTCGTTTTCGTTTTTTTCGTTTTCGTTTTCGTTTTCACTCTCTCTCTCTCTCTCTCACTCTCTCTCTCTCTCTCTCTCTCTCTCTAGCAAAACCATTGAAAGGCTTCATGAATTGAGCCCGGTCTTCTAATATGACAACGGTATCACTTTCCTCTTGTTGCTCACATTGCTTTCTCTCTCTCTCTCTCTCTCTCTCTCTCTCTCTCTCTCTCTCTAGCAAAACCATTGAAAGGCTTCATGAATTGAGCCCGGTCTTCTAATATGACAACGGTATCACTTTCCTCTTATTGCTCACGTTGCTTTCTCTCTCTCTCTCTCTCTCTCTCTCTCTCTCTCTCTCTCTCTCTCTCTCTCTCTCTCTCTCTCTCTCTCTCTCTCTCTCTCTCTCTCTCTAGCAAAACCATTGAAAGGCTTCATGAATTGAGCCCGGTCTTCTAATATGACAACGGTATCACTTTCCTCTTATTGCTCACGTTGCTTTCTCTCTCTGTCTCTCTCTCTCTCTCTCTCTCTCTCTCTCTCTCTCTCTCTCTCTCTCTCTCTCTCTCTCTCTCTCTCTCTCCCTCTCTCTCTCTCTCTCTCTCTCTCTCTCTCTCTCTCTCTCTCTCCTCTCTCTCTCTCTCTCTAGCAAAACCATGAAAGGCTTCATGAATTGAGCCCGATCTTCTAATATGACAACGGTATCACTTTCCTCTTGTTGCTCACATTGCTTTCTCTCTCTCTCTCTCTCTCTCTCTCTCTCTCTCTCTCTCTCTCTCTCTAGCAAAACCATGAAAGGCTTCATTAATTGAGCCCGGTCTTCTAATATGACAACGGTATCACTTTCCTCTTGTTGTGCATGACACTGCAGAATGGAATGGAAAAACAAAACATTTCCATTAAATTCTAAAGTAAAGAGATATGTAATTAAAAACAAAAAAAGAAATTACACCAGATTTCAGAATCCTCCACACTCCATTTTTCCCACAATGCAGAGGACAAATCATGTGACACTTCCACATTTAAAGACCCACCAGGTTACGTGTCAAAATCACGGGTTTCACATGTTTTCCCTCTCTTATAGCTGGTAAGAAATCTTGTTTTGACCAGGTTTGACTCCCACACAAATGTCCCCAAATTGAAAATGAAACATCAATTTAAAGAGCAGCCTCAATTTGAAGTTGGGGACATTTGTATGTGGGTCACAGCTACCTAGAAAAAAAACAAGGGACTTAATAATCATGGTGCGTCAGTGTGTCTTTAAACAAAAATCAAAAAAATGTCATGCATGCTTGCAAGTCAAAACATAACATTAACTGATTAAGTAGGCCTACTTAATGACATGCGCCGATACGGTTGATTAGACGGGAAAAAAATATCTTAACTCTTCAGGCACCATGGGCGAATGTAAGCATCACTCTACACTCCCACCAGATGCAAAGACGTTGACTGGCAAGTACCCTGCCATGTGTTTATCTATTTTTTCAGGATTTTGTCCCTGTTAAAACAAAGCATGCACACTCCAAAAAATAGTTACTCCCCTCATGTCGGTTGAGATGCAATGGACAACCAAGAAAGTCAAAACAAAACAAAACAAAAAACATGGCGCGTGAAGAGTTAGTTGGATACCATGTTAGTATATATATCATGTGACCCAGCACCACGAAAGGGACATTAAGTCGCTGGGCTAGTTTCTCACAACAGGCTTGCAAAGTCAAAAATATCATGTTTTGTCAATTTTGAGTAATGGGCATTTTCGTATTCTCTAACATCTTATTTTTGATATTTATAAAGAACAATCTTTAATTTGGTCTCTAAATTGTCTTATATGTGCTTTAAAACGAGTAGGTTGATGCATTTTCTTCAGCTGGGCTAGATTTTGACATTTAAAAAAAAAGACTTTAAACTGTTTTCTCAAATTGGCCAGCGCGCACCCTACTAACTATGCTCATAACTCTGGAACGGAAAACTATGCAAGAATCGTTCTTGCATCATTAGAAAGAGAATTGTCTGAAGTTTTCAAATGTATAAATTTTGCAGAACGGTCAGTTTGACACTTAATGTCCCTTTCATAGTGCTGGGTCACATAAAGCAGGATAACTTTTTTGTGTGCTTTTCTTGGTTGTTGCTCTGTTGGCTGGTCGGTTGACTGGTTGGTTGGCTGGTTGATTTGGTTGCTAAATGCTTGTGCTTCTTAGTTGCCTGCTTTATTTTTAATCGAGACTGAGAGGCTGGTTGGTAAAGTTTATTGGGTTTTTTCATTGCAATTTAGCTTTTATTTGATTTAGTTTCCTATTGTTATTTTTTTTGTTTTTATTTTTCAATGGGACAATTATAAAAAGCTATTGATCAGTAAATTAAAGAGTTGACCTCTAAAAATCAAATGCACACAGTGAGTCGTGAGTGACACACACACGCGCAAGCATACACACACACACACACACACACGCATACATACAAACACACACACGCATACACACATAAACACACACACACCATTTACACACATGAACACACACATACACACAGTCACACACACACACACACACACACACACACACACACACATTTACATGAGTCCACTCACACACACACACTCACACACACACACATACTGGACACACACACACACATACACCCCCACCCCCCCCCCACACCACCACATACACCCCACCCCCACCACCACCCCCACACACAGACCCCCCCCCCCCCCCCACACACACACACTCTTCTTGTTTCCTTTGACACTACAAAAACCACAGGAGTGAGACAACCCTCAACCAAACACAGAAGTCAGTCACACTCACACACCATCCCATGAACATGGAGGGAACAGTACACAAACAGATTCTAACCAAATCCTTCAGTCCCTCTCAACAACAAGCGTGTCCAGTTCAGGGAGGGGGGATTTTTAAAGTTTGCCAAGAACAAATACTGGGAAAGGACAATGAGCTTTAACCCTTTCGCCGCCAGCCATTTTTTAGCCAAAATTATCCAGTAAACTTACATAGGTACAGAAAAGATTTTGTCTGAAATATTGGGGATTTCTTTACTACATGTTTAAACAAAGGCCTATCCTTAACTCCCCAAATCAAGAACACAAAAATAAATTGGATAACAGACACTGAATTCAAGGTTTTTAATGACATGGGTGCTAAATCATTGTGGTGCAAAAATGCGACGTTGGCAGCGAAAGGGTTAAGCAGGAGCTGCGATTCATGAGTGAAACAATGGTGTGCATTTAGTGCCGATCTGTGTGCCAAACCGGAAGCGAATCAATTTAGAAATGCGCCGCTTAACATTTTCACAAATAACCCTGCCGTTTCTTAACCGAATCGCTTCAAATTTGCTGTCAGGCTTGCTGTGGCTGGGGCAAAACCTGGCAGCATATATATGAAGAGAATCGTGAAAGCGCATCACTCACAGAGCAGCGCCAACGGGAAACGGGGCCTTATAACTCCGCCGTTTCTTAACCGAATCGCTTCACATTTGCTGTACTCAGTGTTACCAATACTTGGCGTTACCGTTACTAGGCGTTACCGTTACTAGGGAGAACGCATCACTCTGAGAGCAGCGCCAACGGGAAACGGGGCCTTATAACTCCACCTTTTCTTAACCGAATCGCTTCAAATTATCTGTACTCAGCGTTACCAGTACTTGGCGTTACCGTTACTAGGCGTTACCGTTACTAGGGAGAGCGTGTCACTCTCAGAGCAGCGCCAACGGGAAACG
>CM065704.1:41024500-41032000 GCA_017654935.2 Phymorhynchus buccinoides
AACGCGTCACCTCACCCCCTATTTGAGATTTTAAAGGGCAAATCTCGTGCATGGTTTGACATTCTAGGGGGTGGTTTGAGAGCTCTAGTGCGTAAATACGCACAATCTCTACGTTTTCAGAAGCCCTGTACTAGTATCACAAAATGGACAAAGAAGGCTGATAATGCTTTTTGGCTTTTAACCCAGAATAAGCCAGCGGTAGCCAACGTCTGCAGGATCCTTTGTGTCCAGCCCTACCTGGGGAATGACGTCGTGGAGTTCAAATGCCAGAAGATATTAGCCTATCTCTCTTCCTGGTAATAAGCCAAGAGGTACCACCACAAAAATAGCATGGCAAAAATGGGTGGCACACCGCACTAACGGCGACGCTCTCTCCTGGTGGGAGCAACCCGAATTTCACAGTGACTAGAAAATATCAAGCTACCCCTCCCCCAAAAAAAATCTTAGTTGTTTTAGACACAATGCAGGGGCGATGCACGTGAAAGAGACATTCCATTCAGGGCCTATTATGTCGTCACAGCGAAATTACATCGCGTTTCAATAGATCTGCAAATCTAAGCTTCGGAAGCTGGAATCCCCATCTCAAAACAAACAAAAACTCACCCGAAGTCGGAGTGTGGCTGCCCACATCCCTAGCTGATGCGTTTGTACCATATTGTTCGAGTGCTTCGGCTGTTGTAATGATCCCTGGAGTCTTTTAGCCAGGGTACAACAAACAAACAACAAATCAAAAATCAGTTCGATTGCGGTCCCAGAGGATTTGGACATCAAAAAGGTATAGATAGCTACGGTAGGTCAGCAAACCGTTTCCCCTAAACTATAGTACTAAAATATAACGCTGTGTTATGTTGATAATCGATTTGAAACGATTTTGTACCAACAAGGTTGATGAAAATCCGTGTAACGTCCTCCGGTCTGAAACAGACACATATGGGACATAAGTAGATATAAACATGGTGGGAACGATCCTGGAGGCAATGCTCGGAGGCAGTGCAACTCCAGGAAACTCCCGAATTTTTAACGATGCAGATGTATGATTCCAGATGATTTTTTGTACCAACAACAGCGCGTAATGATCCTTTAAACACCCCCATCTCCCCACCACCCCCCACCCGCAGGTGAGTCTGGACAAGAAGGACCCTACAGACGGCGACTATCAATGGCTGGACAAGAAGAGCTACATGAGTGTGGGTGTGGCTACCGAGGCCCCCTCCATCCTTAGCCTGCCCGGCGAGGCCAGGGAGTGGGGATGCGCCGTGGTCATCAACAACTCCCATGTCACGTTGAAAGGGCAATATCTGGTAAGGGTCAATACTTAGTGAGAGCTACATGAGTGTGGGTAGGTGTGGCTACCGAGGCTCCCTCCAACCCCTTAGCCTGCCCGGCGAGGCCAGAGAGTGGGGATGCGCCGTGGTCATCAACAACTCCCATGTCACGCTGAAAGGGCAATATCTGGTAAGGGTCAATACTTAGTGAGAGCTACATGAGTGTGGGTGGGTGTGGCTACCGAGGCTCCCTCCATCCTTAGCCTGCCTGGCGAGGCCAGAGTGGGGATACACCTTAGTCATCAACAACTCCCATGTCACGCTGAAAGGGCAATATCTGGTAAGGGTCAATACTTAGTGAGAGCTACATGAGTGTGGGTGGGTGTGGCTACCGAGGCTCCCTCCATCCTTAGCCTGCCCGGGATATGGGGATATGGTCATCAACAACTCCCATGTCACGCTGAAAGGGCAATATCTGGTAAGGGTCAATACTTAGTGAGAGCTACATGAGTGTGGGTGGGTGTGGCTACCGAGGCTCCCTCCATCCTTAGCCTGCCTGGCGAGGCCAGAGTGGGGATACACCTTAGTCATCAACAACTCCCATGTCACGCTGAAAGGGCAATATCTGGTAAGGGTCAATGCTTAGTGAGAGCTACATGAGTGTGGGTAGGTGTGGCTACCGAGGCTCCCTCCAACCCCTTAGCCTGCCCGACGAGGCCAGAGAGTGGGGATACACCTTAGTCATCAACAACTCCCATGTCATACTGAAAGGGCAATATTCGATAATCCATTGACGTATTATTGAACATATTGTGAAAACTAATAACTTGTATTAAAAAAAGACTGCAGAAATATAAAAAGCATACTCCCCATTTTGTAATATTTGCAGTCTTTTTAAATACAAGTTCTTAGTTTTTGCAATAACATCAATAATAAGTCAATGGACTATCTAAAGATAGTCCGTTTTGACTCTAAGCCATCGAATCTGGTATGAGAGAAAGGGAATGACAGAGAGAGAGACAGAGAGAGAGAGAGAGAGAGAGAGAGAGAGAGAGAGAGAGGGGGGGGGGAGAGACAGAGAAATACAGACTCAAGAAGTTTAATTGTGTAGGTCCTAGTGACCATTTACAATTATGCAAAAACGAAATAAAATTATAACAAAATAAGCATGCATGTTGTCCAAAACACACTAATTGGGACTTAGAAACGGTGTAAATGAATACAACATAGCTACTTCAACGCAGAGAAAGAGAGAGAGAGTGGGAATGTGTATGGTGTGCCTATCAGTGCGCGCAATGCATATCAGTAACGTATTTCCATTGAGTTCTTTTTCTTGTTCTGTGTTCCTAAGCCATGTGGCCGTAATGGGAGAGATACGAAAGTGTCAGGTTTTCAGCTTCCACGGGTCTCCTCGCTGCATTCAGCCAACACAATCCGATTTTGGATGAGCCATTGAGTTCAATTGTTTTATGTTTCAAAGAGAGTAGGGAGTACGTTTATGTGTTTGCCATCTTGTGTGTGTTTTCCCCCCCTGTGTTACCCTTGGTGGGTAGATTTCTGGAGAGTCAGTTCGACTTTTTCATGTTGTTGTTTTTTCGTTGTTGAACTGGAAGTCCGTTTCTATGGCTTTTCTATCTTGGCTTGTTTTTCGATTATTGGGTTTTTTTTAAGCAGATGGGCAAGCTACCTGCAATGTTATTGCCTCCCAATGGCATATCATATTAATAACGCCTTATCAGTTAACTCTTTCATCGCTACTGTCGCCTCTTGGCACCACAGTGGTTTAACCCTTTCACCGCCATTGTCGAATTTTAGCGCCACAATGGTTTAACACCCATGTCACTAAAAGGCATCAAATCAGGGCCTGTTATCCAAAGACTCTATTGTCTTACTTTTGGGAGGTAATGATAGGCCTAATGTTATATATGTCACAGAGGAATTTGCAATATTGCTGGTATTTTATTTTCTGTACCCAGTTAAGTTTAATGGTATTTATTGGCTGACAAATGGCTGGCGGCGAAAGCGTTAACATCCATGTCACTGAAAGGCATCAAACGAGGGTATGGTATCCAGTGACCTTATGCTCTTCATTTTGGGAGGCAAAGACAGGCCCTATGTTATGCATGTCACGGAGGAAGCCTCAGTTCTTTTCTCTGCCCTGGGCCTGTATTCACCTTGAGATAGCATGAGACTTAGCACCATGCTAACTTAGAAGCTCTTCCAAAAGTCCTATTAAATCCTATAGGACATTGGAAGAGCTTCTAAGTTAGCATCATGCTAAGTCTCGTGCTATCTCAACGTGAATACAGGCCCAGGGACGGTATTCATGTCGAGATAGCATGAGACTTAGCATGATGCTAACTTAGAAGCTCTTCCAAAAGTCCTATTAAATCCTATAGGACATTGGAAGAGCTTCTAAGTTAGCATCATGCTAAGTCTCGTGCTATCTCAACGTGAATACAGGCCCAGGTTGGTAAATTGTGGCTGAGGAATGGCTAGCGTTGGAAGGGATTTAACCCTTTCGCCGCCAGCCGTTTTTCAGCAAAAATATTCCATTAAACTTACCTGGGTAGAGAAAAGCATCTGACTGTAATATTGGGGATTCCTCTGTGACATATTTAAAGTAAGGCCTATCCCCACCTCCCAAAATGAAGAGAACAGGGTCTTTGGATAACAGACCCTGATTTGATGCCTTTTAGTGACATGGGTGTTAAAATCATTGTGGTGCAAAAATGTGACGTTGGCGGTGAAAGGGTTAAGGCTGTGTCAGACCAATTGACATAGTAATAGGCTAGAACACCAAGGCTACATCAAAATGCTGTTATGCTATGCATTGTTATGCGGGGACTGTCTTTAGCCATGACAAGCTCCTAGCATAACATCCTCAGTCTCCAAAATGTATTTATTAAGACAATAATAATAAACAAGAAAATTCCAATGAAGATGGAGTGTGGCTGCCCACGAGGCGGGGTTTTCAAAAGCAGTCACACACGTAATGTTCCCATCCCCTAGATGGTGCGTTTTTGTACCATAGTGTTCAAGTGCTTCGGCTCTTGCAATGATCTCTGGAGTCTTTTAGCCAGGGTGCGTCAACAACAACAACAACAACAACATATTAACGGTTTTCCAGTGAACTCATTACTTTTATGTTTTACAGTTCTTTGAACTGGGAGTCATTTAACATGTCTTTACCATCTTGTTTGTTTGTTGTTCTTTTGGTTTGTTTTCGTTTTCCTATGACTAGACGGGGAAACAAGGTGGGTTCTTTTTTTTCTTTCTTTGCTGTTGAACTGGAAGTCCCTTAGTGTGTCCTTACCATCTTGTTTGTTTTCGTTTTCTAGACGGGCAAACAAGGTTCTTGAAAAACCTGCCCCAGAGGTCAGTTCGGGTTTTTTTGTCCATTTTTCTTTGCTGTTGAACTGGAAGTCCCTTAGTATGTCTTTACCAACTTATTATTTTCGTTTTCTAGACAGGGAAACAAGGTTCTTGAAAAACCTGCCCCAGAGGTAAGTTCGGTTGTTGTTTTTTTGGTCCGTTTTTCTTTGCTGTTGAACTGGAAGTCCTTTAGTATGTCTTTACCATCTTGTTTGTTTTCGTTTTCTAGACAGGGAAACGAGGTTCTTGAAAAACCTGCCCCAGAGGTAAGTTCGGGGGGGTGTCTTTTTTTCTTTACTGTTGAACTGGAAGTCCCTTAATATGTCTTTACCATCTTGTTTCGTTTGTTTTCGTTTTCCTGGGACTAGACGGGCAACGAGGCGGGCCGTTCCCTGGAGAACCTGCCCCAGGGCAGCACCGTGGGCCTGTCCATGGACCACCGGGACCAGATGCACCTGTACGTCAACGGCAAGGACCAGGGCGTGGCTCTTCGCCTGGCTGTGCCCTTCCCTCTGTACGCCTTCTTCGAACTCATTGGGCCCTACAGGAAGGTATTGTGTACTCCTCGGATAACTCGAATCCTCCGTTAACTCGACCTTAACCTTTGCCTTCTTGGAACTCATTGGGCCCTACAGGAAGGTATTGTGTACTCCTCGGATAACTCGAATCCTCCGTTAACTCGACCTTAACCTTTGCCTTCTTGGAACTCATTGGGCCCTACAGGAAGGTATTTGTACTTCTCGGATAATTCGAATCCTCGGTTAACTCGCCCTTAACCTTTCCCGTCTTCAAACTCATTGGACCCTACAGGAAGGTATTGTGTACTCCTCGGATAATTCGAATCCTCGGTTAACTCGACCTTAATCTTTCCCTTCTTTGAATTCATTGGGCCCTACAGGAAGGCATTGTGTACTCCTCGGATAATTCGAATCCTCCGTTAACTCGACCTTAACCTTTGCCTTCTTGGAACTCATTGGGCCCTACAGGAAGGTACTGTGTACTCCTCGGTTAACTCGAATCCTTGGTTAACTCGACTCCTTGGTTAACTCGTCCTTAACCTTTGCCTTCTTCGAACTCATTGGGCCCTACAGGAAGGTATTTGTACTTCTCGGATAATTCGAATCCTAGGTTAACTCGCCCTTAACCTTTCCCGTCTTCAAACTCATTGGACCCTACAGGAAGGTATTGTGTACTCCTCGGATAATTCGAATCCTCGGTTAACTCGACTTTAACCTTTCCCTTCTTTGAATTCATTGGGCCCTACAGAAAGGCATTGTGTACTCCTCGGATAATTCGAATCCTCGGTTAAATCGACCTTAACCTTTGCCTTCTTTGAATTCATTGGGCCCTACAGGAAGGTATTGTGTACTCCTCTGTTAATTCGAATCATCGGTTAACTCGACCTTAACCTTCGCCTTCTTCGAACTCATTGGACCCTACAGAAAGGTATTGTGTACTCCTAGGATAATTCGAATCCTCGGTTAACTCGACCTTAACCTTTCCCTTCTTTGAATTCATTGGGCCCTACAGGAAGGTATTGTGTACTCCTCGGATAATTCGACTCCTCGGTTAACTCGACCTTAACCTATGCCTTCTTTGAACTCATTGGGCCCTATGGGAAGGTAATACATCAATAATAAAGTACTCCTTGGTTCTTCTTCTTCTTCTTCCTTTAACCATCCGCCTTCGTCATGTCGAAGTTAACTTCTTTGAACTCACTGGGCCCTATGGGAAGGTATATAGTACAGTGCACCTATGGGAAGGTATATATTACAGTACTGCTCCTCGGTTAGCTCGACCTGAACCTTTACCTTCTTCGAATTCATTGGGCCCTATGGGAAGGTATATATTACAGTACTGCTCCTCGGTTAACTTGACCTTAACCTTTGGTCCCGACCACGATTCTTCTTTATCTCTGTAAAATATCCTTGGATAACGTCTTCTTCGAGCTTATTAGGCCCTACAGGAAGGTAAATGTTTCTGTCTGTCTGTCTCTTTCTGTCTTTCTCTGTTTCAATGAAATGGATCAAGGCGTGGCACTTTTTCTGGCTGTGCCCTTCCTTTTCTATGCCTTCTTCAAACTCGTTGGGTCCTACAGGAAGGTAAATATATGCCTGTCTGTCTGTCTGTCTTTCTGTCAATCTCTTTCTGTCTCTCTCTGTCTAAACGAAAAGTCCAGGGTGTGGCTGTGCCCTGTCCTCTGTACGCCTTCTACGAACTTGCTGGGTCCTACAGGAAGGTAGCTATCTGTCTGTCTGTCTGTCTTTCTGTCAATCTGTCTGTCTTTTTCTGTCTCTCTCTGTCTACATGAAAAGTCCAGGGTGTGGCTTGCCCTGTCCTCTGTACGCCTTCTACGAACTCGTTGGGTCCTACAGGAAGGCATATTATAGTACTCCTCGAATAACTCGATTCTCTGTTAACTCAACCTTAACCTTTGAACTCTGGCCCTAAAGAAAGGTACTTAGTACAGTACTCCTCGGATAATTCAACTCCTTGGTTAACTCGACCTTAACCTTTGCCTTGTGTGTGTGTGTGTATGTGTGTGTGTGTGTGTGTGTGTGTGTGTGTGTGTGTGTGTGTGTGTGTGTGTGTGTGTGTGTGTGTGTGTGTGTGTGTGTGTGTGTATCTGTGAGTGTGTGTGTGTGTGTGTGTGTGTGTGTGTGTGTGTGTGTGTGTGTGTGTGTGTGTGTGTGTGTGTGTGTGTGTTGCAGATATCCACGCTACCAATCAGACCTTTGCTCTAGAACGACTGTTGTTAGCGATAGCCCTACCTTGTTTCTATTTTATTTCAGTATAGCTGTTTTTCATCGTTTGACACCCCCATCCCCATCCCGCACCCCACCTCTCTCTCTCTCTCTCT
>CM065704.1:41037000-41044500 GCA_017654935.2 Phymorhynchus buccinoides
TCATATACACGCACATGCCTCCCATCACTGTACTCTGTATGTGGAACTATAGTACTACTATACTCTATTCACGATGGCGACACTCACAGACACGTGCGCACGCTTTCACTCACTCACGCACGCACATAAACACGCACATGCACGCACGCGCGCGCGCACATACGCGCACATTCACACACACACACACACACTGTTCCAAGTTTTGGGCTGCATTCATCATCATCATCATCATCATCATCATCATCATCATAACGAGGATTATGGCGGCGGCGACGATGATGATGATGACGATGTTGATAACGATGACGAAGATTTCGACAATGATGATGATGAAGAGGAGGAGGAGGAGGACGAATTTTACAATGATGATGATGGTGAAGAGGAGGATGATGACGATGTTGATGATGATGACGATTTTGACAATGATGATGATTGAAGAAGGAGGAGGAGGACGATTTTGACAATGATGAAGAAGAGGAGGAGGATAGCAACGACGACGACGACGATGATGATGATGACGATATCGATGATCTTTCTTACGTCTTTTGTTCCTATTCTTTTCTTTCCTCGTCAGCTTGACGGCGGCTGATTCCCAGTTCCGGGATAGGCTGGTCTCTGAAAAAAAAGGAAAAGGTAGAAACAAAACAGAAAAAGAAGAGAGAAAAGTGGAGGAACACGAGAAAAAAGCAAAGAGAGAGAGAGAACGAACGAACGAACTTTTATTTATACAGGGTAATGAGATAAGTATGCATACTTTTTTACACCCCGCCCAGAGAGAGAGAGAGAGAGAGAGAGATGAACAGAGAAAAAAAGAAAGAAACATGACATGTTAAAAGAACAAGACAAACAAAAGTCCACAAATCAAAACTCTGTACCATCATACGAATAAGTCACATTATTGTCCTTTGCCGATCTACAATCGATCCTTTATTGTCCTTCGCCGATCTGAATTCGTTGGTGTGTGGGTTTTTTTGGTTGTGTTTTTTTCTCTGTCTGTCCCAAGGACATCTCCCGAACCGCTTGACAGAATCGCTTCAAATGTTGTGTGGTGGTGTGTCACCATGAGAGGAAGGCATCCGCGCATAAATTATCGCAGTCGTGACCTTGACCTTGTTTATTATTCTTTCGTCCCATGTTTAATATTAGTTTCATCTATACAGTGTAAAATCAAGTATTAATAACAGAAAATAATACAACTAACAGAAAATGTTTTCATCACGATTTGCACCTGGCGGTCTGATCTATATGTTTTGGTTTTGCTTTTGTTGTTGTTGTTGTTCGTTTGGTCTTTGTAAAGAAAATACAAAAAGCGAAGTTGTTAGTCAACGTTCTGTCCGCTTCTAGCGCGCGTAAAAGAAGTTATCAGCATGAAAGAGGGTGTGAATAAACAGGATTCCCTTTTGGTAAACTTAACGCATATACACTACTCAACATAAGCTTAGGACCATTTTAGTCTTACAAGTGCATAAAGCACACACAAACCCACACAAAACGCAGGAAACAGAGATGTCTTAACCAAATCATTAAATATAAAGTCTGATTCATTTATATATATAGCCTAGGCCTATATATTATGGCCTACTGCTAAAAAGATATAGGGGATAATACAATATTGACTGTGTAATCTCACCATGGGTTCAGTTACCAAATATGCTAATACATTTGATTTCATGTGAAAATGAAAATTCAACTTGTCCTGACTGTAAAATCGAAGAAAAAATCTCAATTTTAAAATGTCACGTGATTGCCAGAGGAGATAACCATTAGTGGGTGTGTTATTCGAAATCACAAAACACTTTTAAACACTTGACAGATTGTTGGGCCACTGTGTGCTACCAGACATTCAAGGCAATGCCTTCTCATGCTCTGGAACAGTCTCCTGAAGATTTTCTGGATGATTGATGGGGTTTTTTTCCCAGCGTCCCTTGATCGGCCATTACAATAATGCAAATTGAAAGATAGTAAAAAACGAGCCATTGGGCAGATGTTATACACCTCCACTCTAGATGACAGTTCGCGTCTCCATCGGACTCATTTTGTGCAAGATCACTTCACGCCCATGGAACCCAGACCCTCCCATGGCGTACAAGGTCCCCTGGCCATTTTCAATCGAATACCGTGCTACGCCTTGCAGGAAAGCGTGTTCCAACACGTGCTCAACTGTTTTATGACTATTTTGTGGGGCTTCGGACTTTGCACCTATTGACGTCCATCTTTTTTGACAGTCACGTGACGTTTCGAAATTGATTTTAGTCTTCGATTTTATGTTCGAAGAAGAACATACTTTTGTTTCCAAATGGAATTAACCCTTTTTCCGGCAGCCATTTTTCAGCCAAAAATACCATTAAACTTAATTGAGAAGAGAAAACAAATATCCTGTAATATTGGGAATTCCTCTGTGACATATTTAACATTAAGCCTATCCTTACCTCCCAAAATAAAGAAAATAGGGTCTTCGGATAACAGGCGTTGATTTGATGCCTTTTAGTGACATGGGTGTTACACCATTGTGGTGCATAAATGTGACATTGGCAGTGAAAGGGTTAAACTTATTATTTCGATATTGCACCACGGTGATTGTGACAAAGTCAATATCTGCTTCTTTTTCTTAGCACTGTATCTTTAACCCTTTCGCCGCCAGCCATTTTTAAGCCCCAAAAATACCATTAAACTTACCTGGACCGAAAAAACAAAATCTGCAATATCGCAAATTCCTCTGTGACATGCATAACATTAGATCTATCCTTACCTCTCAAAATTACAAAAATAGGGTATTCAAATAACAGGCCCTGGTTTGATGCTTTTAGTAACATGGGTGTTAAACCACTGTGGTGCAAAAATGCGACATTGGCGGTGAAAGGGTTAAAAGCAAGTGTCTCCAACTGTATGCATGTACAAACGTTTAATTAGATTTGAAGCAACGGCTCAACAAAATAACGCGAACGTTTGAAGAGGTGACCTGTAACTTCTGTTGAGCAGCATCATTTCAGTTAAAGCACCGAGGATGGAAAAGTGGTGGGACAAACTATGCTGAAACGAGAAAACCAACGGGACAAAATGTCCTGTTTCTTGCATAAATCAATAGGACGAATCAAAATGCAAAATCGAATGCAGAAATCGGTCGAAGTTTTCTAATATTAAACTCCAGTAGGACATTTTGTCCTGACAAGAAGGGAATACAAAAGGACAAAATAGAATGCAGAAATCGGTCGAAGTTTTCTAGTGTTTGAACTCCAAAAGGACATTTTGTCCTGACAAGAAAGGAAATACAACAGGACATTTTCAGTTTTAGTAGGACTATATCCTATGACCTGAACCTCGGGACATCACTGTTAATAGACAGATACATAGGTCTATACCTTCCAATGCCATACAGAAGAAACAACGACTTGGTCCATGCTTATCCCACGGCTTTTTCTGCTGCTGCTGCTGCTGCTGCTGCTGCTGCTGGCAGTAGAGAGAAGCAGTAGAAGCGTGTTGTTGGTGAGGATGGTCACCCGGTGTGGTCAAGGGGCCAGGGTTCAGTAGTGACCGGTACAGAGAGTGGACACTGCTCCAGCGAAGCTTGTATGGGGATAGGTCTTCGTCTCTGGACTTTCCAGATCTCTCGTTGGACGCCAGTGGCCAAGCTAAAATAGCATGAAAAGGATAGATATATAAGGGTGTTATTTTTTTTATTTTGTTTTTCCAAATGCCTGTTTCTTTGGGTACAAAGGTTCCAACACACCAATAAAGACAAAGGAGGGGAGAGAGAGGGAGAGGTAAGATATATGCAAAGAGAGAGATAGGAAGGTACAACACAGACAAAGAGGACGAAAAGAATACGGTGGAGAGAAGAACTAGAAGCATTGAGACTAGAGTCGGAGACAGAGAAAGAGACAGACGACCCTACAGAGAGAACAGACAGAAACAGACACAGAAACGTATGCCAGTCAATCTTTTCCGATCATGACTGCCAGGTAGCCTAGCAGAGGGGGCAGATATTATTCTGGCGGGCTGGGCGAGAATTTGTTTATAGTGGGTTCGTCGATCCCCACTCTCTCGGCCAAAGGGATTTGAGGACACAGTTGGCGTTGAGGAAGGTCCCTAAAGGCCAACCCATCCCTTTGGCTGCAGCACTAGAGCCGTCGCAAAGGCAACGTCGTATAGCCTACACAGAGACAAAGATAATATGCACAGATAGAAACAAAGATAGTGATAAAAAGTAAGAAACAGTGATAGCTAGATAGATAGACTGACAGACAGACAGACAAAATCGAAGAAACAGGCGCAGAGAGACAAATCAACTAGTGAATTAACCCTTTCACCGCCAATGTCACATTTTTGCCCCACAATGATTTAACACTCGTGTCATTAAAACTCTTGGATCAAGGTCTGTTATTCAATAATATTGTGTTCCTAAATCTGGGCAGTAAGGATTGACCCTATTTTAAATGTGCCACAGAGAAATCCCACAATATTGCAGATGAAATCTTTTCCGTAACCAAATAAATTTTATGGAAATGTTTGGATCAAAGATGGCTGGCGGTGAAAGGGTTAACTCGCCCCCTGCTTAATTAACTCTACCCCCTACAAACTCCGCTTCATTCGTTAATTCAATTCGCAGTATAGAGAATCGTACTCCCTCAAATAAGAGAGCCACGGCGTCACTGGCTTCGAACTTCAAAGTGAACCAACACCCCAACGAAGCATTGACGCCGTGTGTTTGACATTCGTGAGGGAAGCTCTCAAGACAGCACTGCCAATTTCCTTGATCTGATTCCTGGGTCCTCCACACTTTGCCTCTCCCACACAATCCATCACATTAAAGGGCCACCCTGACGGATGAGGTTTTTTTAAAAGAAACACGTCCAGTATCACCGGGAAAACACCCTTTACAGATATTGCAACACTCATTTCGCTCTGGTTTCCTAGAAATCAAACCGTCAAATCGGCGATTCCTCCTTGGCGGAGGTGCTTGAAGTCAAATTATTTCACCCAAAGAGAAGGCGTGTGCCGTCTCTTTTCTAATGGCCGCCTGCGTTTAGACCAAATCGTTTGCACGAAATGTTCGCAATACAAGCCTTTTGTTTTCTTTTTCTTTCTAAATTTTATACAGATTATCTAAAGGAGTTTCGCTCACAACAAAGGAAACAGCTCCTTTTTTTTTTTTTTACTGCACTACAAAAAAAGAAAACGCTTCAACCACAATGAGTGACCTTCACCCACCCCATCCAAAATGGCTACTCTCTCCGGCATCTCCGCCAAGCAGGAATCGCCGTTTTGACGGTTTATTTTATAGGAAACCAGAGCAAAGTGAGTGTTCCGATCCTTGAAAAGGCTGTCTTTCTGGTGATCTCGACGTGTTTCTTGCAAAAACTCATCCGTCAGGGTCCACCTTTAAGGTGATCTCACACAGTCCGACGAGTTGCATATAGAATACGGGTTGAATTTTTTATCCACAACTGGGGTCCGTTTCACAAGGGCTAACGTTACGTAGCGTCCGCGCAAATCGGCAAAAACGGTACTAAGAAACACCTCTTTTGCCGACGCTTGCCGAAAACGTTTTGTGGCTACTCCCAAAGTATCTCTTGGCGAACTATCACGTGACTTGCATGGGGTGAATACATTTCTTGTTGTTGATTGGTCCATTAAAGTTTGGTTAAAATAATACTTTTTCTTTTTGACCAATCAGACAAGAGCTTTCCACATTAAGGTGATCTCACACAGTCCGACGAGTTGCATATAGAATACGGGTTTAATTTTTATCCCGAACTGAATCACACATATAGGCCTACTGTATTAGGGCAAATATCTCCATTTCTCGGTTCTTTCCTTTTTGTCAGTCTTGCAGAACCTCTATCGATTTCTATATCTAACAAATATGAAATAGTGAGGCCAAGAGAGAGAATATAGAGAAAGTAATAAGGGGAAGGAACTTCTCATAATTACCTCCCTTTTACCAAAGTTATTTATGGCACCTATTCAGCTTATGTCTGTATTGTTGTGGCAACTACTTTGACTTTGCTAGGCGAATAGGCGCCATAAATAACTTTGGTAAAAGGGAGGTAATTATGAGAAGTTCCTTCCCCTTATTCATTTTTTTATATTTAAACGTTAATTTTCATCCATTTAAACAATTAAAAATATGCATTCGGTAATAGTAGAATACAAAGGGAAAACTGTTCCAATTCTGATCGTAAAACACCATTTTCGCTCGAGACAATTGATTGGGGAACATAAATTTTTGTTTATGTCCCATATGTGTTTGTTCAGCCCGAGAGGACGTAAAGCACCATTTTCGACGAGAAACTGAACTTCCAGAGTCGAGAGGACGTAAAACTCAAATTTACGATACGATTCGAGAGAATTGTTTTTTATTTGTGGCGGTACCATAGCCGATGAGGTTTAACCGAAGCATGGTTACCGCTACACCTATCTGTATTGTAAAAAAAATCGGGACTTTACTGGTGTTGCACTGCCTCCGGGCATTGCCTCCAGTATTGTTCCCACCATATTTGTATTTACAAATGTCCCATATGTGTCTGATTCAGACCGAGAGGACGTAAAACACTTTCACACGAGAGAATTTTTTTTTAATCTCATTATACTAAACAAACTTGTGGCGGTGCCATAGCCGATGAGGTTTAACCGAGGCGTGGTTACCGCTACACCTATCTGTATTGTTTTAAAAAATCGGGACTTTACTGGTGTTGCACTGCCTCCGGGCATTGCCTCCAGTATTGTTCCCACCATATTTGTATTTACAAATGTCCCATATGTGTCTGATGACCGAGAGGACGTAAAACATCATTTTCGTCGTCAGCAGAGAAAAAACCACCACATTTAGAATATTTAATGTGGCGGTACCATAGCCGATGAGGTTTAACCGAGGCGTGGTTACACCTATCTATATTGTTGAAAACTCGGGACTTTGCTGGTGTTGCACTGCCTCCGGGCATTGCAGCCAGTGTTGTTCCCACCGTCTTTGTATTTACAAATGTCCCATGTGTGTCTATGACCGAGAGGACGTAAAACATTATTTGCATCATCATCGAGAGAAAAAAGCACGTAAAGTTATAACAAATACAATACTACAAATTGTGGCAGTACCATAGCTGATGAGGTTTAACCGAGGCTGCTACACTTATCTGTATTGTTAAAAACTCGGGACTTTACTGGTGTTGCACTGCCTCCGGGCATTGCCTCCAGTATTGTTCCCACCATCTTTGTATCTACAAATGTCCCATATGTGTCTGTTCCAGACCGAGAGGACGTAAAACACCATTTTTCGTTCGTTCAGAAAAAACAACACGTTAAACCAAACAGAGAGAGAGAGAGAAACCCGCAATGAACGAAGACATTGAGAGAGTCTGCATCTTAATTAACCCCGTATTAGTTAACTGGAAAACAACCGATCCCAGAGATCGGGTCTTTTTCGCCAGAAAAGCTCTGCCTCGCGGTGGCTCGCACAACAGGGAACAAAGAAGGGCGAACCGTCTCTCTCGCCAGCTGTGATTC
>CM065704.1:41049500-41054993 GCA_017654935.2 Phymorhynchus buccinoides
GTGTTTGCAAGCAATCATCTATACACATGATTATGTGTTGAGTGTGTGAAGAAAGAGCCCTGTTTGATCTGCAGAACGGGTAGTAAGGAGAGGTTGGGGAGAGGGGGTGGGGGCGTTGGTGAAGAGAGCAGGGGGAGGAGGGGTGGGGGTGGGCATTCGATTAAGAATTGACGATTTTATGGGGTGTGTAGGGGGGAACTAGGAAGAGCACTTCGTGAAAATTAGAGTTGATTACCTCGACTTACTCGGTCAAAACCGTAGCAACCATGGCGTCGAAGCTTGAAACCGCAGGGCGCGAGTCAGCGACTTGCAAAAGTTGGTTTTTTTAATAGAAAAATGAGGGTTGGCCAGTATCCGCAAACTGACAGAACTTGCAAAAATGATGTAAAAAATATAAATGACATCAAGTTTAGAATGACACACGGCAACATCCGTTTGAGACAGCGGCAACATCCGTTTGAGAGAGATTGTGACGGCCAAAGAAAGGTCTCTGGAAAGAAAGAAAGAAGGAAAGTAAGAATGAAAAGTATCTCTGTGCTGTGTCTCTTTTGCTTTCTCCCTCTCGCTCTTTCTGTTTGCCTCTGTCTCTGTTCTCTCTGTCTCTGTGACGCTCTCTCTCTCTCTCTCTCTCTCTCTCTCTCTCTCTCTCTCTCTCTCTCTCTCTCTCTCTCTCTCTCTCTCTCTCTCTCTCTCTCTCTCTCTCTCTCTCTCTGTTTGTGTGTGTGTGTGTGTGTGTGTGTGTGTGTGTTATAGCTCGTAATAACAGTAGATTTTGGCTAAGCCTATTCTTCCAGTAAACGTCCGTACTAACAACAAAATAAGAAGGATCAAAACAAAACAAAACAAAAACTAAATTTTATTTAACTAGCCGAGAGAGAGAGAGAGAGAGAGAGAGAGAGAGAGAGAGAGAGAGAGAGAGAGAGAGAGAGAGAGAGAGAGAGAGAGAGAGAGAGAGAGAGAGAGAGAGAGAGAGAACTAGAAAGAGAGAGACAGAGATAGAGACAAAGAGACACACACAGAGTTTTGAGGAGATGAACGAGAGGTGTGGGTGGGGGTGTTGATAGAGGTTTGGGGGAAGAGAGTGTGGGGGAGCAATCCATGGGAGTGAAATGGGATGGAGCATGCCTGGATGTACAAATTCTGGGGAGGGTGTGCATGGAGTTAGTTAAAGGCGTTAGTCACCTTGATTACGAACACAGACTAAGGAAGTTGACATTACCGTCTCTGAAACATAGAAGAATTCGTGGGGATCTGCTAAACACATACAACATTTTTCACAGTGATGACAATACTAGGCCTAATAAATATTTGTTCCAGCTAACAACTGACTCAAGAACCCGTAACAGTGATTCAAAAATACTAACCTAGTATAGCCGAACTAATATTAGAAAAAAAATATTTTCTAACAGAGTAACAAAGTTTTGGAATACTCTTCCTGCACATCTTAAACGAGCACAGAATCTAACACAATTCAAAAACCTCCTTGATAAATACACCAACATAACAAAACTACAATATGAGCATGACTAAAAGGCAGATTTGCCCAAAACAAAATACCAAAACCTCTCAGCTGTGCAAAAGTTCAAACAAAAATGACTGGACAGTGAAGAGGCTGCGAGGCCTAATGTCCTAACTACCTGACCTGACCAGATCATGAAGGGTACAATGATCATTGATGACCGTGTATCAATTAGGCTTTATACCGTCCATTCTATGCCCCTGTCTCTTGACCTGAGATGCGAACGCCCCCTACTTAAGATTATCGCCCTTACCTGTCAGGAAGTAGTAGTATATAGCCACAGAAAAGTATCTGCTCCTGACTCGTCACCAGGGGGCATCGGCATTTCGGGCCTAAAATTATGGGCCTTTCGTGTCGGCAAGGAGTAGCATAAAGCCTCATTGTTGCTGTGTGAATGCGCTTTATTTCCTCATCTGGCTTTATTTCCTGATCATTATGTATTTATTTGCTAATCTGTCATTATTTGCTAATCTGTCATTATTTGCTAATCTGTCATTATATACTAAACTGTCATTACTCGCTAATCTGTCATTACTTGCTAATCTGTCATTATTTGCTAATCTGTCATTAATCTGTCATTATTTGCTAATCTGTCATTATTTGCTAATCTGTCATTATTTGCTAATCTGTCATTATTTGCTAATCTGTCATTATTTGCTAATCTGTCATTATTTGCTAATCTGTCATTATTTGCTAATCTGTCATTATTTGCTAATCTGTCATTATTCTGTCATTATTTGCTAATCTGTCATTATTTGCTAATCTGTCATTATTTGCTAATCTGTCATTATTTGCTAATCTGTCATTATTTGCTAATCTGTCATTATTTGCTAATCTGTCATTATTTGCTAATCTGTCATTATTTGCTAATCTGTCATTAATCTGTCATTATTTGCTAATCTGTCATTATTTGCTAATCTGTCATTATTTGCTAATCTGTCATTATTTGCTAATCTGTCATTATTTGCTAATCTGTCATTATTTGCTAATCTGTCATTATTTGCTAATCTGTCATTAATCTGTCATTATTTGCTAATCTGTCATTATTTGCTAATCTGTCATTATTTGCTAATCTGTCATTATATACTAAACTGTCATTTACAAATCTGTCATTACTCGCTAATCTGTCATTATTTGCTAATCTGTCATTATTTGCTAATCTGTCATTAATCTGTCATTATTTGCTAATCTGTCATTATTTGCTAATCTGTCATTATTTGCTAATCTGTCATTATTTGCTAAACTGTCATTATTTGCTAATCTGTCATTATTTGCTAATCTGTCATTATTTGCTAATCTGTCATTATTTGTCTAATCTGTCATTATTTTTGCTAATCTGTCTAATCTGTCATTATTTGCTAATCTGTCATTATTTGCTAATCTGTCATTATTTGCTAATCTGTCATTATTTGCTAATCTGTCATTATTTGCTAATCTGTCATTATTTGCTAATCTGTCATTAATCTGTCATTATTTGCTAATCTGTCATTATTTGCTAATCTGTCATTATATACTAAACTGTCATTTACAAATCTGTCATTACTCGCTAATCTGTCATTATTTGCTAATCAGTCATTATTTGCTAATCTGTCATTATATACTAAACTGTCATTTACAAATCTGTCATTACTCGCTAATCTGTCATTATTTGCTAATCAGTCATTATTTGCTAATCTGTCATTATTTGCTAATCTGTCATTATTTGCTAATCTGTCATTATTTGCTAATCTGTCATTATATACTAAACTGTCATTTACAAATCTGTCATTACTCGCTAATCTGTCATTATTTGCTAATCAGTCATTATTTGCTAATCTGTCATTATATACTAAACTGTCATTTACAAATCTGTCATTACTCGCTAATCTGTCATTATTTGCTAATCAGTCATTATTTGCTAATCTGTCATTATTTGCTAATCTGTCATTATTTGCTAATCTGTCATTATTTGCTAATCTGTCATTATATACTAAACTGTCATTTACAAATCTGTCATTACTCGCTAATCTGTCATTATTTGCTAATCAGTCATTATTTGCAAATCTGTCCTTATATACTAATCTGTCATTATTTACAAATCTGTCCATATCCGCTTATTTGTCCACACTATGTTTTGTTTTGTTTCTTTGTGGGGTTTTCTTCTTTCTTCTTATTCATCAACCTTTTCTTAATTAATTACTTTACGATAACACACTTTTCAGACAAGATAATTTAAAAAAAGGAGATCGGAACAGGAAACAAGAATAATATTCGTTACTTTATCAATACATGAAATAGTAAAAACAATTAAAAAAAATATGTATGCATGTTGATCGATTGATTTTGTTGGGTCTAATATATATATATTCGTTACTTTATCAATACATTAAATAGTAAAAACAATTAAAAAAAAATAGGTATGCATGTTGATCGATTGATTGTGTTGGGTCTAATTTAGAATGAATTTGTTCATTGGATTCTTTTTTTCTTTTTTTGTCAGTCTTCTTTTGTGTCTGTCGGCCTCTTCGCGAGTGTTGCTCTGTCTGTTTGACCGATTGTCTGTCTGCTGTCCATCGTCTGTCGTATACGCATATAGACACACAGACACATAGAGACGCAAACGCACACAGACACCCCCTCCTATAACACACAATACCCGTGCACGCACATACGCACGCACACATTGTATCCTAAATGTTTACTAAGTAGTTCACTTAGTATTTATCGTTAACATTGTTCATTGTTTGGTTATATTCTTGAAATATAAATTTAATTTTTTTAGGGGTGGGTGGGTGGGTGGCAGGTATGATTAGATCTGCATCAATATCCTATTTCTTTCTTTAATGCTTACACACACTCACAGGCACACACACACTCACCACCCCAACACGATAATATATTGTCTGAACCTCTTTTAGTGGAAGAACGTTAAACTGAAGAACAACAACATTGTATCCTAAGCATGTGCACATAGGTACAGAACAGTAGGCCCCTTCGTGTTCACGTAGGGGAGACTGGAGCTAGGCGGCCCCCTTTTTGCTGCGTTCCGGCGACCTTGAAGTTCACTGAGTTGAAGTAGAGAGGTCACGAGAACTCGGGCAAAGAAGCGCAGACAATTTAGTAGTCTTGTACACTCGTAGCAAATGCCCTATTATTCCTCAGAACAGCTCAGTCTTTCCCAGTGCTGCAACGCAAGACATAACCTCTGGATAAAACCCCTTGATTTACCCAGTGACTGAAGACTTCTCGGACTTCTTGCTTTGTGCACTGGCCAGCTAGGGAAGTGCGGTTTGTGTTTGAGCTCTTCACTTGATTCAACAGAAACTGCTTCAAACGTTCCCTGCGTTGTCGACGGAGATGTTCCATCCTCATGCTGAGCATGTAGAGAAAGGGGTTGATAGCAGAGTTGAGGGGCAACACCAGGATGGCCATGGCCACATTCACCTCACTGGCCACAGCATGGCCACTGGAGGCCAACAGGCCCAGAGAACCAACAGTGAACCAGCAGAGAAAGTCAGACACAGCGATGGCCATTTGATGACGAGCAGCGGAATGATCTGCACTGCTGCTTGTGCTGCAGTCATTGCCGGGCAGTTGGCTAGCATGTAGTGATGTGAATATGATCACCTGGCCTAGAGATACAATTAAAAACATGAGAAAATTAGGAAGAACCATCATGTGAAAAACTGCAGGCTGTTTGGAAAACGTAGCTGCATTGAATGGCAGTGGAATGCAGATACCATTCTGACCGTAAAACTGCCAGTGTGACGCAGCAGGAAGTAAGATGATGGCGGCCAGAATTAGTCCAGCAGTCCATATCCCAGCACACGTCACCACAGCGCTGATTCTGTGGAAGTGGAGCTGGCTGAAGGGGAAGCGTAGAACCAACAGTCGATCCAAAGTGATGAGACAGATGATGAAGGCTGACACTTCCCTGGACAACATTGACAAAAAGCCTGCTGTCTTGCAGGCAATGCTTTGTTTCCACGTGACAT
>CM065704.1:41055493-41096044 GCA_017654935.2 Phymorhynchus buccinoides
TGTGGACACAACAACAATTCACAGTCTCGTGTCTCCAGCATATTGAAACATGATCCCGTACGTTCTCTCTCTCGTCACACTAAGTCTGCACACGACACAGTGACTGTGAGAACATGAGCAACAAACTGTCATTTATGAAACATGATCCAGTGTCACCAAGCGACGATGGACACAGTCTGTTGACCGTATCAACAAATGACCAGTTATGACAGATGAAGCCAGTGTCACAAGTGACGCATGACATCATCAACAGGCAACATACAACACACAACAACATACAGCCTACACAAGTAATAACATTAAACCACGTCATAGATTCTTCTTTCAGCGTCGTCGCGCATTGCTACAGACAGTTTTCTTGTCAATTATGAGCAGCAGATAGCTGATATGCTGCCACGCTATGCGCCCAGACAGAAATAATTAGCCCGGCATGTCCGATCTTCAGACAGGAGTAGATCAATCTGTTTTCGAAAGCTTTTAAAAACGAATTATCGTGAAAAAGGCAGAGGAAGGCCACCGGAAAAGAGCTGAAAGATAGTAGGATGCGACAAGTAGCAAGGGGAAAGGCAGCGCAAAGAGAGTGACAGATAGAGGAAGTTACAAAGCACAGAACTTGTCCAGAGCAAGGTGGGGGAAAGTATTTCTACAAAAGGACCCCCGGTACTCACCACGGGGAGACGTATTAGATGTCAGACGATTGACTAGATCGACCAAAGTAAGTGTTGTTCTGACCAGCACAGAGAAAGTTGTACATAGTCATTAATTAACAACGTCACAAGAACACAGTTGAAAAGAACAGCTTTTACTATTCCAAAAGATGAGGGGTGGTTGTCTATTATCTATCGTTATCCATCCCCCCCTGTACACAAAGAGGAGGAAGGAGGAGGGCAGAGAATGAAAGAAGAAAAGAGAAGAACGAAGAAGGAAGGAGGAGGCGGAGGAAGAGGAGGAAGAGGAGGAGGAGGAGAGTGTAGTGTAGAGGTAGGAAGGAGGAGGAGGAGGTACGAGGAGGCGGAGGAGGGCGACTAGGAGGTATGTGGAGAGGAGAACAGAAGAGAATGATAGAAAGAGATAGAAGCATAAGAAGAAACAGAAGGAGTGAGGAGGAAGATGTAGGAGGAGAAGGAAGGTGTAAATGATGAAAAAGAAGAAAACTAGAAGAAGAAGAATGAAGAAGAAGATAGTATAGAAGAAGAAAAAGAAGAAGAAGAAGACGTAAGAAGAAGAAGAAGAAAGAAGAAGAATAGACACGATAGAAGAAGAATAGAAAAAAAAGAGTAGGAGGCGGGAGGAAAGAGTAGAGAGGGGAGAGAAGAGAAGAGGAAAAATAAGAAGAAGACGAAGAAGATAGAAGAAGAGAAGCACGAAGATATGTAAAGAGTAAGAAGAGAGAAGAAGGAAGAAGAGAGAAAGAAGAAGATCGAAGAAGAGAGAAGAAGAGATGAGAGAAGCAGAACAAGATCAAGAAGAACAAGAACAAAAGACAAAAAATGGTTACCAGAGTCACCAGTTCACCCGTCGTCACCACAGCATACGTTCCCAAATGCAAAGGAAATGCGAATCACACGATCATATAGTGAAGCCTAAAGCCTAGTAATAGCATTAGTTTTAGGTAGAGTTAATACGCATATACCCTTCACACAGGTTGGCGTTTCATCGCAGCAGTTTCTTGGCCACGCCAAAGAATTCTCTCTTTTAATGTGTTCTCCCTCTGCGCGACTATGCGCGCTGGCAAAAATAGATCCCCCCCCCCCTCCCTTCTATGTGACAAAGGGGGCGTAAAACAAGTCAGTAGAGTAATGTCGCATGGGGTCCCCCAGAAGAGAAGCGCGCAGTGGTCATGTTGGAAGTGGTGAAAGCAGTGTGTGGTGAAAGTGAGTGGATGTTAGTGCACTACGCAGTGGAGTGTATGCCCATAACCAAGTACGTTTGCCACCGCGAACCGTTTTACAGGGGTTTCGGGGATTAGTTATATAATGTAGAGGGTTATTATGAAATGCGTTGTATTGCGAAAAGTGTACGCACGACATGCTAGGAATACGTGCATGCAGAGAGAGAGAGGAGAGAGAGAGAGAGAGAGATGAGAGATGAAGTGAGAGAGAAGATGAGAAGAGAGAGAAGATTCAGAGACGAAGAGAGAGAGGGAGGAGGGAGACGAGAGAGAGAGAAGAGATGAGAGACAGAGAGAGAGAGAGCGAGAGAGACGAGAGAGAGAGATGAGAGAGAGAGGAGAGAGACAGAGAGAGGACAGACAGAGAGAAGACCGAGAGAGAAGAGACTGAGAGAGAAAGAGAGGAGCAGAGAGAGATTGAAGATGAGAGAGAGGACATAAATTAGGCGATGGTATTGACATGCACATACACGTCCACAACTTCCGATAAATGCCCACACACGCACGCACACAAGTGCGACGCGCACGCGCACACACAACACTGCACACAGTGACAAACACATAATACAACACACACCCAACACACACCACACACACACATGCTGCACGCACGCCCCACGCACGCAAGGGACGCCACCACGCACAACGCACACACTACACGCACAGATCACACACACACACACAGACACGTGCACAGAGACAGGAGGACGAGAAGAGGATTGAGAGAGAGAGAGAGAGAGAGATAGAAAAGATGAGGGAAGAGAGATGAGAGCGGAGAGAGAAGAGAGAGAGAGAGAGGCGGAAGGAGGAGAGTTGAGAGAGAGGATTGAAAGAGAGAGAGAGAGAGAGAGAGACAGACAGACAGACAGACAGACCGACAGACACAAGAGAGAAAGAGTCACTTCAAAGCACATAGTATTTACAACAAACACACGCATCACATATTAATGTGAGGCACGCCACACAGTTATCATATTCACGCGCACGGACGCATGCAAAAAAAAAAAAAAAACCCCAACTTAATTTTTGCCAAAAAAACAAAACACCAGTTTGCACCTAAATTAGGACCCTACCTTTGTTGCACATACAACGCCTGATAGGGGAAAGACTGGGGTGTAAAAAGCGCACGGTGGGTAAGAAGCTACCCCAATTTATCTCATGAAATGAAGCAATTTCAGTTCATTTTGACATGAGGACGAGCGTTAATGTCTAGCATTCGGTTCTCATGGGCAAATTTGACTGCACTTTCTTATTTCATGAGATAATGGGTGGGCTTCTTACCCGCCCATGCGGCTTTTTTACCCCGTCTTCCCCGACTGTTGTTGTTGTTGAGAGAGAGAGAGTAGAGTAGAGAGTGATGATGAGAGAGTTGAGAGACCGAATACGAGAGAGAGAGAGAATGGAGAGAGAGAGAGAGAGTTTTTTATTGAGGAAAATAAGATAAGCTACAAAGCTTCTTTTCACTATGCCCTCCACAAAGAAAAGGAACTAGAAGAAGAAGAAAAAAATGTGATTTAGATCACAACAATACTAAGATAAGAAAAAAAAATGAGAAAGGAAAAAGGAAAACTGTAATTATAAAAGAGCATCAAACACATAATTGTAAAATATACACAGCAATATGTGCAACATAACATCCGACATTATCATCAAAATCATATCACACTAAACTGAAATGGCACTAAGCACCAGCAAATACATGCAGAAAACATACTCTCATAGGTTAGTCTACTAGAGAGAGAGAGAGAGGGGACGAGAGAGAGAGAGAGAGAGGGAGATGAGAGAGGAAAGAGAGGGGGGGGAGTGGGTGCTGCGTTTATATTGGTAGGTGAATTTGGTTAAGTTCGCATCTGCAATAGCGAACACGAGAGGCACTAACCATACAAGTATGGAACCAAAAGGTGATTAGTGGGGAAAAAATTATTATGAGTATGCTAACGTAGGCACTTTTTTTTATAAACACTTACGTATTCACTGTAACCTTTAATGACATGATTTATATTTATGAAAGAGGCTTTAGATTATAGAATACCCAAAGCGAACAGAATAATATCCACACCAAATGTCAAAGGAGAGAAATATGCATAATGTCAAAAAATGTGACTACTTATGATAAAAACTTCTATCGAATCTTGGTTTAAGAGCAATTTATCGGACCTACAGAGTAGTTTCTAGCAATCAGAGTTCAATGTCCATTTTTGATAAAGGAAAGCCTATGGTCTAGAGTGTGTCTAGGTCTAGTGTTCGTTAGGTCTTTTTCTTCTTAGGGTGTCTCGGTCGTACGATAGGCAAAGAAGCGGCGAAGCATCTAAGTAGAAAAAACAACAACAATCCTTTATAGGTATTAGAACGACACACCTATATGAAAATGTAGGCTCACAACAATGCGCAGCACGCAAACAGCACAACGCACCCACCCCACAACACACACACAAACTGTATTTGACAACCTTGACACTTGTTAACATATAACTGTTCTTGCCAATCTTGTCGTTGATCGCATAGTCCTTGACATAGAACATAAACGTGGCAAGGCATACTATTACGCATGGGACAGAGCGTGAAACAAAAGGTATCAAAGCAGGTGGATATGGTGCATAATACAGAGAGGAGAGGCAGAGACGAGAGACGAGAGACCGTTGATTCCGCTGCGTCGAGAGGAGAAGAGACCCCGATGAAGAGAGAGAGCTGAGATGAGAGCAGAGGAGAGTAGAGCGAGAGGAGCGAAGGGAGAGAAGAGAAGAAGATGATAGAGAGAGAGAGCTCCAGCTTCATATGAAAGCTGAAGTGTACCGGTCAGGTAACATCTGTATAGGCACATATTACAAATATCAATACAGACATTGGGACGATCCGGGATGTACTGCAATACGTGATCGCATGAAAAAAGTGTAGAGTCGTAAACAATAAGTAGCTCGCTACTATGAGACGTCATGTTATTGCGACAACACAATTTCACTGTGTTTCTATTACAATAGCATTTTACCTAACCCTAACACCTAATCCTACCACTATAGAACCAAGTGTGAAATTGCGGTTGCTCACGCACAATGTCGCAATACACACTTCGTCATAGGTAGCGAAGCTACTTATTTTTACGAGTTACCTTTCTTTCATGCGATCACGCCTCCCTCTTCGGTTTACTATACCATACTAACACAAATGTTTCAAACAGCTGGTTTAGATGTTACCGGTCGACCGCAGAGAAAGTAGTATGATTGATAGTAAGGCCTAGTAGTAGTAGTATGCATTTTGGCGAAACCAAAACCGACAGGCTACCTCCGTCACCCACCTACCGACCTATGAACTTTGTACCCGTTAGAACCTAGTCGAGTCTAGCTTATCGAATACGAATCTCTCTTTCGTGCATCCTGCACTCCACCAAACAAGTCGTTGCAGCGTGCAACCCTTTTTGTAAACGAAGGTGAAACGGCGACATGCCCTCTATACGGCCGGTATGACCTGGTGGCAATGGCAAGTCATGTCCCTGAACAACATGTATTAGATGAGACAAAACACACTAGTTTATGCCCCAACTCGCCCCCGTAGACACACTTGGCGTTCCGAGCACTGTTCTTGTGGGGTGGCCGTTGTGTTGGGTGATGTTCCCCGCAGTCATACCATTTATTGATCATATGATGTCCCACCGATCTCTATATGTCATAATTTTTGTCTTCATATGTAGTCACCGTCTCTATGTGTGTCATCCATTTTCGTTGTCTGCTATGTTCCCCGTCTCTCATGTGTCAATCCATGTCCAGTCTCTACTGTGTCCCCGTCGCTATGTGTGTATGTTGTATGTTAGTAATTATGTGGCCCAAACGTGATCATGTGTGTTCACCCATTGTGTTCTATGTGTCCGTCTTTTGTGTGGTGGTACCCCACGTCACCAGTTGCTACCATATGTGGTCCCCGTCTCGTGTGTGTCATCATTGTATGTCTCTATGTTTACCCCACCGTCTCTATTGTGTGTCATCCATTTTGTCTGCGTGCCCCCGTCTCTGTGAGTCATTCCAATCGCTAAGTGTTTGTCGACGTATGATGTCCTCCGTCTGTCTATTTGTGTGCACATTTTTGCTATCTTATGTGGTCATGTAGTGACATGCCATTTTCCATGTTCTCTTATGTGTCCCCTGTCTCTATGTGTCATTCCAATTTTTGCTGTAGTTGTGTCGTCGATTCTTTACGGTCAATCAATTGTCGTCCTTCTATTGTGTGTTCCCGTATCTATGTGTTCACCATTCTGTGTCTCTATGATGTTCCCTTGTCGATATGTGTCACCCACCATATCGTGTCTGTGCTAGGTGTTCAGCCAGTGTCAGAGTCATGATGTACCCACGTCATGTCATGTGTGTTCGCTCGTCTCTATGTGTCCTCGTCGTCATCGTGTCACCCATATTTCGTCTCTATGTGCACCCATTTTGTCTCTATGTGTCACCCATTTCGGGGCTCTATGTGTCGCTCGTCTCAAATGTGCTCACCCATCGATGTCTCTATGTGTCCCAGTCTCTACGTGTCAAACATTTTGTCTCTAGTGTCACCGTTTCTCTATGTGTGCATCTGTCTCTAAGTGTCACTCAAGTTCATCTTTATGTGTCCCGACGCTTATTGTGCTGTCACCCATTTCGTGTTATATGTCCCCGATGAAAATGGGTGACACATAGAGACGGGGACACACATAGACAGACATAGCACAAGAGATGACACACAGAGCATGGAGACAAAATAGAGAAGGGACACATAGAGACAATGACAAATTGAGACGGGGGCAACAATGAGAGTGACACATAGAGACAGGGACCAATGAGAGTGGACAACAGAGACGGGGACACAATGAGAGTGACACACAGAGACGGGGACACAAGAGAGTAGACAACAGCTTTTGTACTGGGCCACAATGAGAGTGGACACACAGAGGGACAGGGACACAATGAGAGTGAGACACAAGAGACAGGGACAAAATGGATGAGTGACACACATGAGACGGGGAACACAATGAGCTCGGTGACTACACAGAGACAGGGACACAATGAGAGGACACACAAGAGCACAGGGACACAGCAAATTGAGAGTTGAAACTGAGTAACAGGACACAATGAGAGGGACCACACACATAGAGAGACAGGGACCACAATGAGAAGTGACACAGCACATAGAGAGAAAGGGACACAATGAGAGTGAACACACCATAGAGAGACAGGGACACAATGAGAGTTGACACACCATAGAGAGACAGGGACACAATATGAGAGGACACACACATAGGAGACAGGACACAATGAGAGGTGACACACACATAGAGAGACAGTGGACACACAATTAAGAGACAGGGGACAAATGAGAGTGACACACACATAGAAGAGACAGGGACACACAAGAGGACCTAAGGATCACAATGAGAGCTACACAACGCACACACACCACACCCACGAAACACACCACACACACACACACCACACACACACACACACACACACACATCACACACACACACAACACGACACATGGAACCACAGAGACTAGGGCAATCAGTACGCGATTCCTTGTACAATGTCATGTAGGAGGGTCGTGACAGGCGAAGTGGTCTCCTTGCTCTCACCGGCCGTTCACCTGATCTCTTTGTGATAAACTTACAGGTACTTCTCTAGTAATAAGGTCGACTGTTAGTTGACTTTGCCGTTATATCAGCGAGGAAGGTCAGAAGGAGAGAGAGTGAGAGAAGAGAGAGATTGAAGCTAGTTATTAGGCTTATGTGGTGTAGTGACACAGGTGGCTATGCGCGCGCGCGTGTGTTGTGCGTGTGTGTGTGTGTGTGGGTGTTGCTACCTGTGTGTGTGTGTGTGTATGTGTGTGTGACAGCTGTTTCAGAAGGATACATTTATTTCAGTTATTTCACAGAATTTTTTCATGAGCACCGAACTTTAGTTTCACCATAAGGTAAATATGTTCGCAAATAACAGTCAAGAATATGATGTTATGTGCGTCATTAGTTGTTGTTTTCACGTCAAAAATTGCTAGATTTTCAACTGTTCGGGCCAATTCTGTTATAGTTCGCGAATACTAAAGAAATTATTAAGAGCATTCTACTAAATATGTGTCTGTACGGCTCAATAAAAAAAAAAATAGTTTTTCACATTTAAATTGTGAAATAAGTATTTGAAATATTATGTATGACGAAACATACACAAAAATTTTAAAGATCGTGCTGGTGCATTTTTTTTAGATCCTTTATAAGAATGTTCTAGATTCAAAAGTTTCTTGAAACCTACTTTATTACATTTGTATCGCTAAAAAAATCGGAACTTTCCTAGGAGTTGCACTGCTCCGCGTGCATTGCATCTCCAGGATCGTTCCCACCATCTTTTATCTATCATGTCCCATATATGTGTCTGTTTCAGACAGGCCGAAGGTTATAGACGGCATTTTGTCATCATAGATTCAACGTACTTTTATCTAACTAAAAGCTGACGTTTGTCGTGCGACGAACTGCTGTATGCTGTGGTGTGTGTGTTTGAGAGATGATGAGAGAGATGAGAGAGAGCGTAGCGAGTAGGTGTATGTAGAGAGAGAGAGAGAGAAGAGTGGAGGAGAGAGATGAGAGAGTTAGAGATGAGAGAGGAGAGACGACGAGAGAGGAGACGAGAGAGAGAGGAGAGAGAGACGAGAGAGATGAGACGATGAGAGGCGAGAGAGAGATGAGAGAGAGAGAGTGATGCCCTAGTTCCCGGAGCGAAGCTTCGTGAAGTATTGTTTTCTGTTCCGTCCGTCCTATCCGTGATCCGGTGCGTCCGATCCGTCGTTGGATGCGTTTCTTGAAAAACCGTTCTGTCCTATTCCAATCATTCTAACTTAGTGACAAAGTTTTAGAGGAATTAGACTAACGATTGATTGCTTTTATTTTTTATTTCAGTCAATGGTCATGTCTGATAAGGAGTTGGTAACCCAAAATACTTACATCGGCTAATATCTCGCGAAGTATGTCACGTTATTTCAAATGCGGTTTTTTACACCCATGTTTTCTGACAAAGGGCTATATCAATCATAATCATTGCATTTGTCTCTTGCGCTCGTTGCGCCGCAGCGCTGCCGAATCACGGGGGTTCGAACCCCCAAGCTGCAATCTCAAGACCTGTTGCATAGATCGTCTTCAAATTTACTGTGCGTGGATTGCAATCACGGTGCACGAAAGTTCTCCATGCACAAACACTAATAAACCATGCTGATCCTGGACGTTTGACCTTTGAAAACGTAAATTCTTCTTGGGCCATATAATTATTTCACACATTGGACTTACATGCATGAGTGCACTGTTCAGGACCAGTTACATTAAGCTAGAAGCGCCAAGGCTAATCAAATGTTGTTATGCTGTGAATGGTTGTGCGGGGATTGTCTTAAGCATGACAAGCTCCCAGCATAACATCATCAGTCTAAAATCCCCGAAGTACGGACTGGGCTGCCCACATCGGCGGCGGGCCCCCCCCCAGCGGTAATCAAAAACGGTCACACAAGTAATGTCTCATCCACTAGCTGGTTGCATTTGTACGAATTGTTTTCAAGTGCTCTGGATTGTTGGGATGATCCCTGGAGCGTTAAGCCAGGAACAACAACTAACACAGCAAACATTGGACTTACAAGTTCATATTGGTCTTTGATGCATAGATGATTGGGCTATGAAATGTCCCGGAATTATTTAGTACAAGTATTTCAACGGTCACAACGGTTACAGTCTGTTCGATATGACAATCCTGTAATCGGTCATTACAACCACACACGTCCTTTTTGACACACTGTATTATTTATTAAGATTTGGTGGGGGCAATTGCTCAGTTTCTTGTCACAGGAGGCAGATGCATACAATGTATGCTGCCTGTTATGTGCCCAAGTTCACCTAGCCTCCGGGAAAATATCTGCCGCTCGGCGATCGGCACTTGTTTTGACAAATGAAATCCATGTTTGCGTTAACGCACAATGGCGTGAGTATCAAGGTCCAAGGTCACATAATGTCGAACTTTTACTGTCATGAACCTGGAACAGTGAAATGGAAAGACTCATAAGGCATATGAGGGTGTAAATAGAAGGTTTGAGAACACCGAATTGGAGGTTAGTGTCCTATTTTTGGAAACTAAACGGGTAAATTATCGTCCTTTGTTTTATTCGTATTTACCTTCTTCAGGGAGATATTAAGCTGTCTTTCAGGTCTTCTGCTAACAAAAAACAATGATTGAAGTATAAATGCCAGGGTCGTTTCAGACCATGACTTGTCAGATAGCCCAGATACATTACTCTGAGCCGTGCTCGCGACGAGAATTTGTTTATAGTGGAGATGCCTTTGCCAGGGTTACATCCCCACTTTCTCGGCCAAAAAGGGATACTGAGGATGACGTTGGCGTTGGGGAGAAGGTCCCACAAAGGCGAGCCGGTAAAGGTCAGCTGTGCCTACCCCACTCATTTCTCGGCTAAGGGTTATGTTGTCCGTTTTTGCTTTCTACCATACATAAAGCTGTATTTTAGGAGCAGTTTTAGCTAATAACCTTTTTTTTTGGGAATACTAACCTAGCCCTAACCCTACCCCTAACCCTATAGACGGAAAAACGCAACGACCACACAAAACTGTGACAAATCGCGGTGTGTAACGGGGGGGGGGGTGGGGGGGGGTGGGAGGGGGGGGTGGGGGGGGGGAGGGGGGGGGGGGGGGCAGTACATAGTGGGGGTTTAGGTAGGGTGGCTTTAGGGCTAGGAGTTAGTATTTTCAAGAAAGGTTATTAGCTAAACATGTCCTAAAATACAGTTAGGTATGGTTAAGTAAAGGCAAAACGGAAAATACAATTAACCGAGGAAATGCTAGGGGGTGTGGGGACACATCTTTACTTTACCGGCCATCCAACCCTTTGGCGTGCAGCACCAGAGCCTGGTGCCAGGTCCCCTCTCGTCGAAAGTCATAGTCCTTCCCACACTAAACTGTACCATGATCTTTCCATTTACTGTACACAATCCGACTATTGTACAGCTCTCATGTTTTCTGTGGCCCCTAATACAGGCTAGATGTCACAGACCAATGATAAAAAAGCCAATTTGAGTAAAGGGCATTAAAAACCTAGGGAAGACGGGGTAAAAAGCGCGATCAGGAGCGGCGTAAGACGCCCACCCACTTATCTCATTGAAATTAAAGATAAATTTCAGTCAAATGTGGCCAATAGACGAAATGCTAGACATTATAATGCCGTCTAAGAGGCAAAATGAGCACTGAAATTTGCTCATTTCAAGAGATAATTTGGGGTGGGTGATATCTCTACCCGCCCTCTTGCGCTTTTTACCCCGTCTTCCCCTATATGTAGTGTCTGTTCTGTTATACTATAAATAGACCCGGTGTGTTGGGTGGGTTTGGGGTGGGGGTGGGAGGGATGGTTCGTTATTTAACACCCCAACTGAAAACGTAACTAGAAGCGTGGAAAACGCTAGATTCAAACAGCCACGGGGCCAGGCATTTTCGGCTCACACTAGTGACCTTGACCTTTGAACATATGACCTTCATCTTTGAACTTGGCCTAGATATACTAACACTACCGATATTACGACATGAACCATTTGAGGATCCTCGTTTCCAAACGATAAAATGGCACAGTGGTAACCTCCTTATAAAGACCCCCTCCACACCATAACCTACTTCTCTGAGGACTTTGCCCTTTTGTAAGCATTAAAATGACTCTCCCTTTATAAGGAACCGCTTTTTGGATGATTTTTTTAAGGTCTATAAGGGAGACGGTTTCCACTGTAACATAGAGTGTCGAGTTAGATAGTAGTCCAAGTCAGAAGCAAAACAGACAGCCTGATGAACACTAAACAGCTTTTTCGCTTCACAGCTTGCCAAAACATATTTAATAAGGAAATTTTATAATACGTGTGTATATGTAGTAGTTCACATGCCCTTGTTCAATTCTGTTGTGTGTTTAGAAACGTCGCTACAAAGTTTTGAAGATATTCATTTTCATGATAAATTCTATGGACATCTCGTGTCATCCAAAACGCACATCCGGAGTCCATCCAATACCTGTTATTGCACTTTCTCAAGAGGAAGAGATGAGAGCAGAATGAGAGACAGAGGATGAAGAAGTGCCGAGAGAGAAGCAGATATGCAGACGGAGAATTTTGAGATTATGTTGAGATAGACGAGAGAGAGAGAAATTGGAGTTTTTATAGTCCTCTTGTCTGAATCAGACACATAGGCGGACATTTGTAATACAAATATGGTCGGAAACATATACTGGAGGCAATGCCCTGGGAGCGAACAGTACGTAACCAGTAAAGTCAATATGGTTCGGAACAATACTGGCAGGCAATGCCCGCGTACTAGGCAGTACGCAAAACAGTAAAGTCCCGATTTTTTCAAATATAATACATGATAGGTTTGTAGCGGTGACCACGCCTCGCCGTCTAAAACCCCATCGGCCTATGGCACGGCTACATTATGAACATACTAGCACAAAAAATTAACATATGCGCTGCACGCGTGTGTAGTCATTCTGCCGTAGTAGCTCGAGATGTGTAATGTGTCCGTGCAACTATCTCATGGAGTTTATTGAATACAAGGTGAAAAGAAATGAGTCCACTGTGTCACTCCCGTGGGCGCATCCGGGGACGGTCCTTCGCTAAAAATAGTTCCCCTGCACCTTCCTGTGCTTGTGAACTTCTCTAGTCTGCACTCTCTTATGACTCTGCCTTTTCCCATTTGCCGCCTTTTAATACACTCTACTATCTTATCTAGTCTTATTGGCCCTCATTCTCCCTACCTTTGAAAAAAAAAAATATTCCAAATATATTCTCCTATTGAACTCCTCCGACAAATAGCGAATGGGTGAGACCTACGTGTTGAAAACTGAAAACCGGATTGCATACCGTACTTACCCATTATGACGACCATATGGCCTAGGGAACGCATGCAAGAAGGAAGCTCAGTGTAGTCTGTAATTAGGTGTCGTTGTCGTTGTTCTGCGTGATGTGTAACATGCCTGCGTTAGCTGTCATCCTGAATACTATTTTGTGTTGTCATGCTTGTTGAGAGGCCCCATTGGTTAGCCAAAGTCTTGCGATAATAGTGAGGCTTCTACGCGCTAATATAATGTACTTTTATATATTATGTTATATTTCTTTATTAATCAATACTGTTGTTGTTTTACTAAAAGTTAATGCTTCCTCAATACATACTTTTCAACACACTAAAAAACATCTTTTATATCAATCGCGCGCATGTGTGTGTATCTGTCTTGTGTTGTGTGTGTGCTTGTGTATCTGTCTGCTATAATGTGTGTGTGTGTTGTGTGTGGTGTGTGTGTGTGTGATGTGGCCCGTGTACCCTGATTGCAACTATAACTATGAATATTGCCTGAAAAAAAAAGTCAAGATGAAGTTTGCCATTGTGTGTGGGTGTGTGTGATGTGTGCTATGTGATGTAACCTGCTCAGCAACTGTGTATCTATGATTTCGCCTTGAATTAAAAGGGTCAAAGATGAGAAGTCTAGTGTGTTGTGCTTTTTACATAGACCATATGATCTTTGATGTGTATGTCTGTCTGTCGTGTGCTGCTTTATGACATGTTGTGTTCGTTGCCTGGTCAGTAGTCATCTCTTGAATTAATAATATTTTACGGGCCTATAAGGACGAAGATCACTTTGTCCTCGACTGAGACCCAGCTGCACACCGCCTAAATAAATGTGACTTGATAATGTCGAATGGATAATTATTAGCTAAGAAACTATAAATAACAAAATTCCGAAAATTGCTTTATAATCAGGTGCGCCTGATCCGCTAAAAATTACAGCTACTAATTTTCGTCTGTACTAGCTTGTGATGGCAAGCATTGTAAGGTTAGTTAAAGGCTTTAAAAGGGAGACTTCGAGGTAAAACCGCCTATATTATAAATGTAACTTTTAAGTATTATTGTGTATTTAATCAATATTGTGGTTTAAAAAATAATCACAAATTAATTTCCCCTCAGCTATAAGAACCCAACCCTCTTTATAAGACCTACATCTTTGTATGCCATTTTTAAGGCTACTTCATACGGGATGGGTGGTTCCCAACTGTAATTTTACAAGGGTCCAGACAACCCAAATAATTTGTATAAAACTAAAAATCTGACCTTAAAAACATAGTAAATTTAATGAGATGTCATCTGACACACAATAACTATTTTATAAATTTATACATTGTGTTGCTACAACAATCATAGACTGCTGCTCCCTACTAGAATTCCCCTTCATTCTTTATGTCATTGTCTGCCGTCCTCATGTATGCTCTGTTTAACGTTTCTAGTACCTGTCTTATATTTTCAGTTTTCATACTAACCTAGCTTACAAATGCTCCCATATGTACCGCCCCATGTCCCAGGTTCGAGGAGGACTGTTAAAACCACAAACATACAATTTTACAAGCTTTATCAGACTCAAATTCTCTCATTTAACTGTACGTCTCGACATATATCCTCTACTCTTAACCTCCTTGATGCCAGGAGCAAAATTAAAGACAAACATCATTGCCCCGACAAATATGCCATAAAAAAGCCCAACTGCATAGAGCCAATCTGGCAAATATGGTCTGGGGAGCATAACTCTCTATGACTGTGGTTAGAGCAAAAGCCAGCATAAATCAGGGTTATTCCTCTTCAGACTGATGACATAATCCAGGTCAGTACGTAATACGATGGTAAGCAGCCAGTACAAGGGGTTAAGTTAGCCACCCCCCCCCCTACCTCTTCCCTGAATCGTACGCACAGGGCTCCATGCCTCCCTAATACCTAGACCGGGGAATGCCATGGGTCCCTGCCCAGACCCCTTGCCTTTCGGTCGTTCTTTTTCATACTTGCCCGGGAGCTTTGCACACCCATCTATGATAATACGATAACTAGAAAGTCGCATAAGAGGTGCGAACATGCATCATCTGAACCAAGAATCGGCGACAGGAATTCAGTTTTAACTGAAAGCTGCCTTGCCACAAGCGGACATAACCCTTTCTCTGAGCACAAGAGAATGTTTTTTTTTTTTTCCTTGCATGACCGTATGGCATACAAACTAATTCCCATAGGGTTGCAGGCCCTTGAGAGGCCAGCACACTGCCATACGAGATTGCCCCAATCCGATCGGATTGTGACATTTGTAGAGGCATGATTGTCGTTGAAATTCTAACTGCCATGTCCTAAATAAATCCTGATGCAAATTCTGCCTAGTTATCGTTCACTTGTATTTGTAGTACCCCCGTACACAAATCGATAAAATATAACTGTATATTATAGTATCAGACATTGTATTTGATTTGCTGTATCGGAGGGCAACACGACAGTACATGGAAGCAACTCCTGGAGAAATTTTTTTCAAAATCCTGCCAAGGTGGTGGGAGTGGCCCCGGCGGAGTGTTGGGGCAGCGCGCACACACACACACACACACATTATACTGTCTTTTTTTCTACTCCCTACTAGACTAGTACTACATTCCTAATTGAATCTACAAGGGTGCCAACTCCACAGAATGAAAAAAACTGAAAGCGCCTTGGTTGCCAGAGCGTCCAGGGACCCATGGCCCAGCCAGGGTTTTAACAGGGGCAGAGCCCCGTGGACGATTCCTGGGGGCGCAAGTTAAGAGAGAGACATAACGAAGACAGACACAGATTAAAATGCATAGACAGAGACAGTTTGAGTTGTTCTGCATATAGCATTGATTAAAATTATTACATTCCAGCCTTTCGTCCAAACTTCCAAGATGGCAACCACAAGTTTCAAACGCCCAATAGCTTGTGGTCATTCTTTTTTAATTAATAAAAAACACCAGAATTCAGTTTGTGCACAGTCAAATTAAAAATACTGAAATCACGTGTACAAATGAAGAGTAGCAACCCAATGAATAATAGCCAAATGATTATTATGATGACCCTAGCACCACAACAGCGCGACATTAAGCGCTCGGGATTAGTTTCTCACAACAGCGCCTTAGCAAAGTCAAAAAATTCTAATCTTATTTCTTAATACAATTTGATGGTGAAGTGTATTTTCTTGATCTCTAACATCTTATCTTTCATATCACAATAAAGGATCTAATTTTCAATTATGGTCTCTAACCATTCCAATATGGTAGCTTTTATAAAATTAGTAGGTTAGATGCCATTAGTAGATCTTAGGATAGGCTAGACTGTAGACTGTGATTTCTAACAAAATGCAAACGACAGTCACCTTCCCACTTTTTAAAAGCGTCATAACTCCAGACAACAAAAATTTATACGCGTTTTTTTCATAAATTAGGAAAGAGAATGCCTAAAGTTTCCTAACCTGTGCCATATTATCTCAAAATATTAGGTAAGTATCGACACTTAAATCAGGGTATCCCAGGGCTTTCAGCCTATCCCTAAGTTAAGCGAACCTGTAAGTGATCTGCAGGCCTAAGGATAATCTGCCATCTTTTAGCAACGATCTTTGAAAGCGAACACTTCCCAGCATTGAGAACAATGTCTAAGCAGATAGAAAAACTAGAAAGCTGACACACGCACTATTAACGATGTTTATCGCAAAACGATCACCATGAGATAAAGAACGAGATTTACAGTCCAATGTACTCTTGCCAAACAAAAAAAACGCCGGAAGGGAAATTCTAAGACGTGCATCGCTTCATCTGCTAAGCGGTCAGTTTTGAAAAACGGCGAAGAGGAGCTAATAGGGGCAAGTGGGGAGGGCTCGAGTCGGGTAAGAGTGCAATAGTAGGTGCTGAGCGACTGTTTTCAAAGCGTTAAAAGTGCTGCTATCTCGCGATCTATTTTGAGTAATGCGAAGTCGGCTGCTCCAGGGGCAGTTCTTTGGCAGCGGTCTAGGACTTGTAAGGACCTTACGTGTAATGTAAGCACTATGTAAGCCTTACATGGATGATTTCAATAGCCGTCAAGACTCTATAAGGACTGGTAATGGCGCCCCATATGAACCCTGTAATGTCCTGCGCGAACTATAGGACCCCTTTATAATGCCTCTCTCCTCTTCCTCTCCCCCCCAACTGTGTGTGCATTAGAATATCGTTGCATCTTTTCCCCCCAAATTCTCAATAATACCAGCGATTATGAGCGTCGCGAGTATATTCACGTGAATCATGACTCACAGACATCGGTCACAATTAGGCATCGCTTAATAAGCATCATACGCAGCTGTAGCTGTTATATAAGAGCCAGTGTAAAAGAACCCTGGTTTCATTGCCCCACATGGTCCGAAAGGTCGAAAGCAGGGCGTTTTTAAACGCCTTATTCGTCAACCCTGGTTTGAGAATCATCATCTCCTTCAGAAAAGCATAACAAGCCTAGATATGGAATTTCCATCGCCCTTAGCCATACGAAACCATTGTCATAAAGGTATCACTCTCAGTGTACTATATGCGCCAGATATTTTTTCAAGGCCCTGCTGATGCCGTGTTTATGAGTGATAAAGGCCATCAGTGTGTGAAAAGGCCAACACGGAAAGTGCCAGAATCAGAACTGTCCTATCCTATTGAGCGAATTTTGATTTCATGCATTACCGATCTCGAGTGTCGTGTAGTGGTCTGTTGGTGGTGTGTGTACTAGTGTAGTAGTGTGTTTGGTGTGTGTGTGTGTTTGAGTAGCTGTAGTGAGTGTATATGACCTCAAGTTTGTGCGAGTGTTTTGCTAGCTCGTTTCTGTCTAGCCTTTTCATTCTAGTTAGTACTATATGTCTTTATCATGATCTGATAAGCAACATTAAGTCGGCTTTCGTTAGATATAAGCGCTCCTAAATAAATTACATTTTTTCTTTCTTTCCCATTCTTAATTCTTGCCTTACAGATTTTAGGAAGTGCAGGCCAGAGGCCACATCATTAGAGCCATTGAATATAACATATGAAAAATGTCACTATTGTGTTCCTCCCTCTCCGTACAGGAACATGTCTGGTTAAATTTTAACAAACTGGCGACGACTTTTTGTATCTTCCATTGATTTCTGCAAGAGCCAGAGACATTGCTCCTATTGATTTCTACTTGTATCACAGCGACCAGTTTGCCTCATCATCACTTAACATATCTTGCGACACTACATCAATGATCGTGTGGTGTCCTTTATGCGTAACCAGTAAGTGTTTTGCTGTTATCAGGACGAATGAGGACATCTTGTCCAGCCAAAACAGCAAGTTTCCGCCTGAAAATAATTGTTATCTATCAAGCCGCCCAAAAAAGTCTACGCCGCCAAAACCCCCAAGAAATTAGCTACATTTAGCCATTCTAAAGCGTTTTAGAAGCTTCAATTCTACCAAAACAAAGCTTCAGCGTGACCCCCATGGGCACCACCTATCTAGGCGGACCCCTTCTGTGGCCCCTAGGAACCCTGCTTTCAGCTCCCCCCCCCCCCCCCCCAAAAAAATAATCCAATATCCAATGCCTGCTGCTTAATGTAGCGCGAGATTATTCCACAAACATGCATGCCGTGCACACTCACACAAACACAAGCACGCCTACACCCATAGAGTCACACACACACTATAAGTCTCTCAACTCACACACACATACACTCACACATACATTCACACACACACACACACACACACACACACCACACACACACACACACCTCCTATCCTTTCTTTGCAACCACAACTTTTCACCTCGTTTAAAACAAATAGACACACATCATACTTTTTCAACTCTACATTAATGTCTTATATCTCTCTATCTCTCTCTCTCTCTCTCACTCTCAACACACAAATATGCCCACAATGCCTTACTGGCCCCCTCCTCTTTCTCCTCCTACTACCTCTCTAGCCTGCTAAAGCTGCACGCTTCCGCTGCAAACAACTCTTCAATTTCACACTTTTCAACAAATCAAAATAACAAAAAATCTCTGATCAATCAGATCTATCAATCAAGTCCCAACACACCACAAATCTCAAAAGCTTTTTTAACTTATAATCTTACATCATGCCATTATTCATCCACTGCTGCAGCCTCATTCTCCGCATTAACATCTGCCTCGATGATGGCTAGTCCAATTTGTTGGCCCGTATTAATCGAACACGCAAGCAGAGTAGCGCCACAGCTTCCATATCGTGCTAGTGTCCCACCGACCGCTACTGCCACACCGTCACGCCTCATCCGACTAAACGACTACGACGCTTTGATGTCACCTCATCTTGTAAATGAGAAAAAACGACATTAAGAATAAATATAGACAATGACAATGCTTAAAGACGGTCTACTACTAGAGCGGCAAGAGATTTCATACTCTAACTCTTCGACTGCCCACGATGCATATATACGGTCCTCCTATAAAGCGCGCTTCAGTACTTGCACCAACGATTGCCTCATTATATATTGACCGGCCGCTAAGTAACGAATATTGCCGCGTTCAAAAATCAGACCCGCCCCCCCCCCCAGTGTGAAACCGCGCCGCGCATGCGCGAAGTAGTAGGCCGCGTCAGCGAAAGCGAGCTATAACTTTATCTTTTGCCTTCCATAGATCCTCCCCATGCAGAGTATGCCAGAGGGATGGGTGTCATTTCACACAAATAGTATACCCCTCACCTTCACTGGAAGTTCCTGCCTGCCTTGTAACGTCCTCATAAATATGTCACTACTCTGTTGACTGTCTTTCATTTTGACTTTCTGTACATCTGCCCTAGCTTTATTGACATTATATCGCAGCCCCATTTTCCTGCTTTTACTAAAAAGAAATCTTCCAAATATTTTCTCTTTCATAGAGCTCCTCCGACATCGAGAATGGCGTTGGCCTTGTACGCAGACGGTGCACATGGAGAACCAGTGCACGAAAACTAGAAACAAGAGTTATTACTGAGTATATGAAGTCCGTTTAACTCAATTGTAGTCTACACATGAAAATAGCAAAATGGCGGGCATAATTTGAGGAATCATATTTCTAAAGTATCGCCCAAAAATGATGCCATCATACAACATTGCGACATCTCATCGACGCTGATATGTATAAATCAGCATATTTTTGGAAAGCTTCTTACCATTTGAATACGAGTAGCACCGCATAAAATTTCACGATGTCAAGCTAATCGATGCAATGCGCTTCGTCATGATAAGAGAGACAAAACTTTCTCACTCAACACCTGCAACTTCTGTATAGCTAGCATCTCGCATCTATTTTCACAAAGCCAGTCAAGTTTTGATAGACCTTGGAGCTTTAGCATAAAAAATAAGTGATTGCCTAAAGAGCACAATTCTCAGCTGAATTACCACAACCACATTTCTTCCTTTAGCGACGTCCGAATAAAGTGAACTAAGTCGGTCGCCCGCCTATTCGGAATTCAGCAAAATTCGAAGATGATAGTAGTTCTCTTTCAAAGAATTGTTAAACGAAAGAGGAAGAGACTCCAGAGGCCATCGAAGGGACAACTGCCCCAAGAAAATGAGTCTGAGGACTTCATTGGAACAGTGAGTGATTTCCCTCCTATTGCCCGTCACACACATCAGAAAAATCACGAGAATGCCGGAGGAAAAACCCTCCGACGTGACTGCCAAACGATTTGGATGGCAGAACAGCGTCGGAAACACATCTCCAACGTGACACCATTGAGCTACCTAACTTCCACTAGTTAGGAAGACACTATTTCGCGCACCAGCACCACGAAAGGGGACATTAAGTGATCAACTGCACCAATTATGCTGACCAAATTATACATTTGCCAAAACTTCAGACAATTCTCTTTCTCAATCGATACAAGTACCGTTCTTAGCTATCCTTTCCGGTTCCAGAGACTTACGATTACATTCGAAGTTAAGCCTGTAGCAGAAAGCCGTCGCGCCATATTGGAAATCACTACGTACTAAAAGTATAGCTGAAGAAAAATGCTATTGACCCTACTACGTATTAAAAACACTTAATAAGACCATTTAGAGACCATATAAAGATTTAATACCTGTTATAAATATGAAAGACAAGATGTAGAGTAACACAAAAAATACCCATAACTCAAAATGAACAAAAAAATAAGATTTTGAATTCACAAGCCTTTGTGAGAAACGTTATATCCAGCGACTTAATGTCCCTTTCATGGATGCTGGTCACATTGACAGAACAGCCAAGGATGAATGAAAGGCAGCTGGCCTTCATAAAGTTTTTCTGCCAATCAAAAGAACGTCATTCGGCATGAGTACAAAGAAAAACAGGTGCTTGAGAATGATTGTAACATTTGACATGATCCTCCAGTCCTCATCGCCTGAGCTCCTTCTTACTGCGCTGAGGAAGTATAGGATACTGATGCTACACTTAAAGCCAATCTCCTGCCTTTCTGCGATATGTCTCTGGCACTCAGCATCACGAATCGTAGAATGACACTTAACTCACCAGCCCACGTGAAAGAGGAAAAAAATTCAATCCTCTTACCTCATTCACAGGCCTTCGTCCAATCTCTTGCCTGCAAAACAAACACAGACACACACTTCCAGCTGCACTTCTGTGAACGAGAAATTCTTATATTTTCTACTTCTTCACAGCATTTTCCCTGCCAAAACGCCTCCACAACCAAAACCACACAAGTGCACATGAACGAGCAAATTCATTCTTTTCACAGCCTTCTCCATCTCTTGCCTGCAAAAAAACCACACACACAAGTAAGTGAAAGAGAATTCATACTAACTTCTTCACAAGCCTATCTGCATACTTCTTGCCTAGCCAAAACACACCACACCACAAAATATGAAGTTGGAAGGTGGGTACCGGCACACAAACTAGCTGCAGGGATATGATATCAGACCTGAATTCTAACTTCTATTAAGCGCCAAAAAATTGCAAAATCATGGACACGACACGAAACGACACGACACGACGGCCCCCCGCCGCCTCGCTGCTGAACTGAACAAACGAGAACTACATGGAGTGCTCCTTGTGATAGCTGAAGGGAAACAACAGTTAGTCACAATGTAACGACAGGCCTCTCGTTAGCCACTCTCTCACTTCTCGTGCTATTAAACTCCATGAACCTCTATTAACCAGCGAAATGCATCTCTCAAATATATCTAATCCGCGCGCCGTAGGACACCGCTCCCCCCCCAGGCGATAAAAAAAAAAATCCTCAAAGCGGAGCATCCAATGAAAATACTGAAGGAATTCAGAATAGGTTGATAACGCCAGCAATGCAGAAGAGCTTTAAAACCTAAAAAAATAACTCTTTACTAAGAAGCGTCTAGCACGCAGGTAAGAGAGCTTTCAAACCTAAAAAACTACGCAGGCATTCAGGCGCTCCAATAGCTCCAAAATAAACAAGGGGTCCGGTGGACTCCTTCACTCTAACAGGTCTAGAGCGAGTCCTAAGAGGCGGAGATCATGAGACCGCGGCTAACAGTGGCATAGCCGAGTAAATGCCTAAAAATAATTTTTCTCAAGTTGCATCTCTCGGGACACTGCACATTCTTTTAGAGCGAGCGATCACTTTAGAATTTAAGTGATTTCATAGACCCCAAAATGAGAGGTCCCTGGAGCCTACGGATATAACCTTATCTCCCTAGCTTTCCACCTGAACCTGAATAGCGTCATGAAAGATATGCACGCAACCTCGCGCCGGGGAGATCGTGTGATGAATCGCTCGTGTTTTTTTTTTTTTTTTTTTTAATGAGACAGAGCGCACCTAGTTGGTCGGGGGCGCGCGTTATCCAACATGTCCGTCGCCGAGCTACGGTCGAACCCTTACGCCGACTCCTGGCAGTGAGACTTGTCAGACCACAGAGCCGCACCCGCAGCTGTTATGATGCACTCCTTGCTACCCCCTGAGAAAGAACAATGACATAGACGAAGCATGTATGTTGTGTGCTTGTGAGTCGAGAGAGAAGTAGAGAGAGAGAGGAGGCAAGAGGTACGAGAAGAGATTAGCTGTAGTGTGTGGGTGCATGTCGTGTGTGTGTGTGATTGGATGTAGTGAGAGCAGCAGCAGAAGAAGCATGAGACTAGACATGATGAGAGAGAAATGGTGAGAGAAAGAATGAGAAACGAAGATAGCACCGAGCAAGAGAGGCACGAGAGTAGTGTGTGGTCTTGTGTGCTGAGATATATTTATTTATAATTTTTTTCTATTATAGGCCCGTCAACAGCTTAGACGAGTGATTCCCAGGATGTCACTGCGCGGGTGTGTGAGTTAAAGTTTTGACCACTGAAGCCTACAAAACACTCATACAATATATATCATTTAACATCGTTCAACAACCTGTAACCACAAAACATACAGTACATCTCATAACATGACACCTCCCATATTGCCACCCACTATAGCAACATAAGGCCACACAGTTCTGGAAAAGTTTGAAGACACTCTACTCTCTCCTATTACTTAATCGAGCCATCCATTAAAAAAACTAGCTAAAAAAGCCCGATAACAAATACATACTCAGCCCAAAATACATAAAAACAGGCTATATAGCAAATATGCACTGCCGAATGGACAACAAAGTCAGCCCACTCAATGTGCGCCCACAAGTATCACGCGGAGTGGATGCTCAGCTGTACATAAAAAAAACTTGACACAGTCATAAAATGAACAAGGAAAAACGTCGGAAGGGTTTTATAGAAAAATTTTACAGGAATGGACCAAGGCAAGAAAACAGTAGACGCCAGAAAGCAAAAAGAGAGAAAGGCCAGCAGTAAAGATGAATGACTCGAGATGTGTTCAGTTACTAGCATAGAACTTCCAGAAGAGGTGGAACATATTTCTTTTTTTTATGCCTGAAGACCCCCCGGCTAATCCCACGGGAGGGCCATAACCACAATAAGCCAGCTAAGCCGTATGCCCTCTACGACTTATCCGAGAGACGTGTGGTGGACTATTATGACGGACTGCCCCTGGTGCCTACCTCTCCGTAAGCCCCCACCCCCCCCCCCCCACAATGATAGTGGAAGCACCCCGCCGGAGGGGAGTGCCGCATGTACCTGTGTGTGAGAGAGAGAAGAGAGAGTGTGTGTCGTGTGCTGTACTGTGTAGCCGAAGAGAGAGCAGAGAGATCGAGAGTGAGAGAGACCAAGAGAGGAGAGATGAGAGAGAGCGGGCAGAAGAGAGAGCAGCAGAGAAAAGATGAGAGACGAGCACGGAAGAGAGAGAGAAAGCCGACAGCAAGCTTGAGATGACGAGAGCAGCAAGATTGTGTGACAACGACCGAAGATGAGATGCACGCGAGAGAGTGAGAGAGAGTACGAGATGAGAACTTAAAAACTTAACTTTATTTTCCAAAGGATATAGATGGCAATGTCAAAAGGGCTGCTTTCCAATGCAAACAATTAATGTGAAAAATTAAAATTGTCATTAGTCCAGCCCATACTATTTGACCTTTTCTGTTCTTTTCAACTCCCATATAAAATGGACTTTGTGGTGAATTTATGGATAAATTAGCCTCTAGATTATGATATTATCACAATTTTAAATGACGCCTAAGGAGGCGCATGTTACATTGTCGACAGTGCAATTCATAAAGTACTAATGCAGCTGCGAGAAGAGGCTAGCAAAGATCATCTTCAATAAAGCAGAAATAAATAAAAGAACTCACATTGCTAGAATATCTTTAGGCTGTATAATTAGCTTTTGACACATTTAGATAATACACATGTGTATGCTCCATTTATGTATCATACCTACACATACGTCGTAATGCTCACTCGCACACAATAGGCATACCATAAAAATGAAAATCTCAGAAAAGCAAACAAATCGTTTATTTACTTCAAAGAAACATTACCATGTGTATATTGTAAAGCAATGATAAAAAATTCAAGTCCGAATTGAATAAGAGCCAGTAGAACTTTATTATATTAACTTGCTACACAAATCCATGCTAAACTGACAAATTGAAAGTGTATAGTCACAGGTCTTTATCCAAGTAAATGTGATGAAGTCATTAAGTCTCATAAACCAACAAAAAAGAAAGTACTTTCCAAGAAATATTGCATTCAGTATAATGAAACAGCCAATAGTGTTGTGAAGCTAGACTTGTAATGCTGCCTAATTTCAAACTTAAATCGCCCTTAAACTCATGAAGTTACTTGGAAATGTGACAACAAAAGATCTATTTTTTTCTGCCCGTCACAAGCGGCGGTCTCTACCCTACAACTCAATTTGGATCCCACTAGCAGAAGAGTATTACAAAATAAAGAAGTTTTGTGCCAAGCCCTGTCAATATTCTACATCCAAATTACTGCCAATCGATCCCCCCCCCCCTTTGAATGGATATAAAATGAACTATGTGTTTAGCTGTGTATACTTGAGGGGTTGGGGGGTTGGGGGGTTTTCTTTTTTTTTGTTGGGTTGTGTGTGATAAAGATTATGCTACTTGTGACGTAAATTCATCCGTGACAATCACAAAAATTTATGAGCACTTCTATTCGTCTTTTGCTCCTTTCGATGTTGAAAAGAGTTTACAAAGCCTATTGCAGCATTAGCCCACACTGCGCGACAAGCGTTTACAGAAAACTGGGGGTTCGTGATTCTGCTTGACTGAATTTTTTAATTGTATAAGCATTGAAAGCCATAAAGTCGTTACTTGTAGACGATCCGTGACGACAATCCTGTAAATGATCGTAATTTTGCTAACTATTACCACAAAAAAAAATATCTGTAATAATAAGGTGCTTAAAAAAAGAGCAACTCAATGCGATAACTATAACCTTCATTAGAGGACCTCTTTTTTCCAATTTGTTTAGCAATGTAAACAGTTATCTGCTAGCCTCTCAAATGTGGACGACAAATTGTAGCATAGTAATCATACGACTTTGAGGTCATATTACGAAAGATAACACCAAGAGAACATTTTATTTTAGAACGATTCATATAGTTGCCCAAGCATACAGGTCATGAACATAATACACTGAAAATGGGTTTGCTTATTTACGCATACTATTGGAACCACAAGCCCCTCCAAGTGGTGCGCTGCTTGCACCACAGTCAAATGCACGCGGCATATTCGGCCATCTAGCTGCCGGTGCGCTATATTCGCCAAAATATTTTTTAAATTTGATGTCTCATAGCTTTTACTAGTGTAATAAACATTTTAATGTTTCTACAACACAGACAGACTAATCACTGAGATCATAAGCATCATGAAATTAAGTTATGGACAATTTTGTGAGGTAGGGGTGGGGCATGGCACCTTTTGACATTGCCTCATATAGATTTTAGGCAACGCCTATCTTTCCAATCTGTCCTTGGAGGGAGGGAGAGAGAGAGAGAGGAGACGAGAGAGAGAGAGAGAGCGAGAGCGAGAGCGATTGAGAGAGAGAGAGAGAGAGAGAGAGAGAGAGAGAGAGAGAGAAGAGGGGTCCAGCCAGAGTACTAAAAGAAATACATACAGAACTAGCACTTCCTTTAACAATTTTGTTCAATAAAAGTTTAGAATCAGTGGAACTCCCAGTAGATTGGAAAACGGCAGAGGTTATAGCCATTTATAAAAAAAAGGAAACAAGAAAACCAGAAAATCCGGGGGGAAAATACAGGCCTAGTGAGGGCCTCAACATGAATTAAAACATGTAAAACTTTTAGAACAGTTTGTTTCGGGACGCAAAATGTTAAAAATCCACATGGGGACTGATTTCTTGGATCTGTAATTTACAGGTGACTGCCCAATCAGGGATTTTCAGGGGGCAGGGCGTTCTTGTATGACCCAGCTATTAGATGTGATGGACGATTTTACTAAACTGTTGGAAGACAAGGAGGCTTTTGATATTGCATACTTAGATTTTAGGAAGGCCTTTGATTATGTGCCGCACGAAAGACTTCTCCTAAAACTACAAGCATATGGCATAACTGGGAACATACTAAGTTGGGTAAAACATTTCCTAAAAGGCAGATCACAAAAAGTGCGGGTTAGGGCAAAACTATCATCTAACATTGACGTCTTAAGTGGCATTCCCCAGGGTAGTATCCTGGGGCCAATACTTTTTACAATTTTTTATCAATGATCTCCCGGAGGAAATGCAAAGTGTCTGTAAGATATTCACAGACGATACCAAACTTTACAACTGTTCTAAACATTCAGACATAATACAAAATGACATAGATAAACTTATGGAATGGTCAGAAAAGTGGAATCTCTATATTAATGCAGGAAAGTGCAATGTCATGCATGTGGGCTATGACAATCATAATGAAACTTATGAAATTTCCCATGGTTCAGCTAAACATGTTTTGGAAACCTGTCCAGATGAAAATAGACTTAGGAGTCATACTTGATTTTAATCTCAAATTTGATAAACACACTACAACAGCAGTAATCAAGGCCAATAGAATATTGGGTTTAATTAGAAGTTTTATGGAATTAAATACAGAATTTTTTTTGAACCTATATAAAAGTTTAGTAAGACCTCAACTTGAGTATGGAAATCTAATTTGGAACCCTTTTCTTAAAAGACAATCTACACAAATTGAAAGGGTACAAAGGTGAGCAACCAAATTAATAAAATCAATTAAAAAAAAATTGGAATACGGGGACAGACTTCATAAGTTAAGTTTACCATCCTTAAAATTTAGAAGATTAAGGGGAGATTTGATAAATGTATATAACATTTTTAATAACCCTGACAAAACTAACAAGCATTTGTTTCAATTGTCTAATGATTTGAGAACCCGTAACAGTGATCTAAAAATACTAACCCAATACAGTAGAACTAATATGAGGAAAAACTTATTTTCTAATAGTCACCCAGCACTGGAACAATCTCCCTGCACAAACTAAACTTGCTTCCAACACTAACCATTTCAAAAACCTCCTAGATATAGTGACCCCAAAATTAATGTTTTTAAATACAATTATGATTAAGACGACAATGATAGTTCAAAAAGCACCACAGCGGTGCCAATCTGATTAATGAACAAAATCACAATAACAAACAATCAAAAGATAGGGCATATCAAGAGGCCGCGAGGCCTGGCTGCCCTGAAGATCTGACCTGAGAGAGAGAGAGAGAGGGCGAAACAGAGAGAGAGAGAAAGAGAAAGAGACACAGAGAGAGGCAGAGATAGAGAGAGACTGAAGATTGAAAAACTTTATTTACACAAGGATGGAGATTTTAGGCCAAGCCTATTCTTCCACTCTGTCCTTGGGACGAAAACAAGACTAAAACAAAACAATGAAGCAACAGATATGGGCGTACATAGTGAATGATGCAAGGCATTAAAGAAAACAATGAAGCAACAGATATGGGCGTACATAGTGAATGATGCAAGGCATTAAAGAAAACAATGAAAGGCAACAGATATGGGCGTACATAGTGAATGATGCAAGGCATTAAAGAAAACAAAGTTAAAGCACACGAGAGAGAGAGAGAGAGGGGAGAGGGAGGGAGAGAGACAGAGAGAGAGAAAGAGAGGGGGGGGGAGGGGGGGGGGTGAGAGAGGAGAGAGAGAGAGAGAGAGGAGTAGAGGGAGAGAGAGAGAACTGAAGACTGAAAAACTTTATTGTGTGCATAAGGATTAAGATTTTAGGCAGGGCCCATTCTTCCAATCTGTCCTTGGGACGAAAACTAGACTAATACAAAACAAAGTAAGAGAGAGAGAGAGAAGAGAGAGAGACGAGAGAGAGAGAGAGAGAGAGAGAGAGAGGAGTAGGAGAGAGAGAGAGAGGAGAGAGAGAGAGAGAGAGAGGTGGGAGAGACAGAGAGAGACAGACAGACAGACAGAGAGAGAGAGAGAAGAGAGAGAGAGAGGGCGAGAGAAGAGAGAGAGACTGGAGAGAGAGAGAGAGAGAGAGAGAGAGAGAGAGGAGAGAGAGAGAGAGAGAGAGAGGGAGAGAGAGAGACTGAAGACTGAAAACTTTTATTGCATAAGGATTAAGATTTTGGGGCTGGGCCCATTCTTCCAATCTGTCCTTGGGGCGAAAACTAGACTAATACAAAACAACGTAGAGAGAGAGAGAGAGAGAGGCAGGAGAGAGAGAGAGAGAGAGAGAGAGAGAGAGAGAGATCGAGAGAGAGAGAGAGAGAGAGAGAGAGAGGCTGGGAGAGACAGAGAGTGACAGACCGACAGACAGAGAGAGAGAGAAGAGAGAGAAGAGAGAGAGAGAGAGAGAGGAGAGATAGAGAGAGAGAGAGAGAGAGAGAGAGAAAGAGGAGAGAGAGAGAGAGAGAGAGAGAGAACACAAATCTGCATAGAACCGATTTACAAACCAAAGCTGTGTTGTGTGCATTACTTCTCTACTGCTTGTTCTAAATTTCAGTACAGTGGAACCTCCCTTATAAGACCTTCAAAAACCATCCAAAATGAGGTCTTATAAGGGAGGTCATTTTAATACTTACAAAGAAGGGCAATGTCTCAGAGAAGCAGGTCTTATGTGGGAGGGAGTCTTATAATGGGAGGTCTTATATAAGGGAGGTTCCACTGTATACTTCATGTCCTGGTTTGTCAGGTTGCAGACCCCAACACACATTTTTTGTGTGTTTTTAGTCGAATACAAAAATCGCATTCACATGCTTACAGGTAACTGTCACGTCCCTCTGGGCAGTCTAAACTTTCATCCTACACAGCTGATCCGTTGTCAAGCTGCTTAGTTAACCCTTTCACTGCCAAAGTCGCATTTTGGCACCACAGTGATTTAACACCTATGTCACTAAAAGGCATCAAACTGGGGTCTATTATCCAAACACCTTATTGTCTTAGTTTTGGGAAGTAAGGATAGACATTAAAATTAAAAAAATATTTTATATTTTTATATGTCGAGTCACAGAAGAATCCCCAATACTGCAGATGGATTTTGTTCTCTACCCAGGTAAATTTAATGGACATGGCTGGTGGGGAAAGGGTTAAATGACTGAATCTAGAAATCTTAGGAAAAAAAACACACTGCATCAAGCATGTCTTTGCAAAACGATTTTGACTATATGTTCTTCACTGTATTTTTTAACATATTTCTTCAATCAGATTTACAGTGGAGAACATTTAACCCTTTCAACGCTAGCCATTCCTCAGCCAAAATTTACCATTAACCTTACCCGGGTAGAGAAAAGATTTCGTCTGGAATACTGGGGATTCCTCTGTGACGTGCATAACATAGGGCCTGTCCTTACCTCCCACAATTAAGAACATAAGGTCACTGGATACCAGACCCTCATGTGATGCCTTTCAGTGACATGGGTGTTAAATCATTGTGGTGCCAAGAGGCGACACTGGCGATGAAAGGGTTAACACAAAATTCAGGGGACAAAGATTTTTATGTGCGTAAGCATTAAGTAATAATAAAGAGGGGTTTCGTCCGTTCAAACAGATGTTTGTAGGTAAACCAATATTTTATGTTATCCAGCTTTGTGTTAATTAGAGCACTCTGCTGTACGTTTAAAACTATTTCTGTTGAGCACTATCATGCAACATATTTAGTAGAAAATGTTCTTCAGTGATACACTTAGCATCGCAAACATAAATACAACTGCCCATGAGTTAAAATCGAGCAATGTCAAATGAATATGACTTATATCACATTCTACTTGAATATATTCTTGATCGTTAATTATGAAAAGTTACTTATTTACCATAAATTTGGCTTAACCCTTTCACCACCAATGTCGCATTTATGCACCACAATGGTTTAACGCCCATGTCACTAAAACTTAAAAGGCATGAGATCAGGGCCTGCTATACGAAGACCTTTCTTTATTTGGGGAGGTAAGGATAGGCCTAATGTTATACATGTCACAGAGGAATTCACAATATTGCAGATAACTTTGTTCTCTAACCAGTTAACTTTAATGGTATTTTTTGACTGAAAAACATCTGGCAGCGAAAATGTTAAGAAAACTTCAGAAAATATAGATGAACTAAACGTTCCCGAAGGAACAGCAGTGCCTACCTTTTTGTCTGCGAGGTTGATGGCTGTGACAACACCGTACACACTGTCATCGCTCGCATCCTCTTCACAGCACTCATCTTCTTCGTCATCTACTTGCTGCACACATCATCATCATCATCATCGTCGTCGTCGTCGTTGTTGTTATCATGCTACATCACCATCATCATCATTGTTGTTGTTGTCATAATCATCATCGTCGTCGTTGTCATCATGGTACGTCACCGTCATCATCATTGTTGCTGTCACCATCACTACTGTCATTCATTGTCATCAACATTATCATCATCATTATTGTCATCATCATCATCATCATCATCATCATTGTTGTCGTCACCATCATTATTGTCATTGTCATCAACATTATTATTATCGTCGCCGTCATCATCATCGCCATAGCCATCAGCAGCAGCATCCTCTTCATCCTCCACTTACTGTGCAGGGCAGACCATCATCATCATCATCATCATCATCATCATCGCCATCAAAAACACTATCATCGCTTATTTCGTCACTCTAGAGTCATCGTCATCCTCCACTTTGCTGCTCACAGTCACATCATTATCATCATCATCAAATAGTGTCATCATCATCATCAAAGCTTGCTGTCGTTCTCTCTCCCCCATAAATACCACAATACCTGGTAAGAATTTACCTTTTCTTCATCATATCTTCTCCTTCTGTGGTGGTGGCCAGCTTCTTTTTTATAGAAGTAAACTAACCGGTTGAACACCCGCTTCACGGATAATAAGCCAGGTTGATTGTTTAACCCTCTCGCATTCACAACGTAACGCTATGGGAATTCCCCAATACCCCCCAATGTGTTCATAGCGTAAGTCGCCGTGACCTTCAACCTGGTACTTTTCCGTCACGTGCTGACCCCGTGAAAGTGTGTAGAATGGACCAAAAACTTCGTAGCATCCTTGAGACAGACCAATGAAACTGCTTCTAGTATTATGGGATAGTAATTCGTGTCCATTCATAGACGAGGAGCTAAAACTGCATGCGTGTCAGTGTAGCAAAGCGTGGGTACCAAATTTGCCGTCTGCTCGAGCACTGCTGTGTGTGATTGTACGGATTTCTCGGCATTTCGGAAGATGAGTAGGATAATATTATTGAAGAAATGGAAAAATATAACCATGAAGAGTTAGAAGAAGAGTCAGATGTGGATTTAGGAGGTGGTGTAGAGCAAAACGTTAGCAATTCCGAAGTCAAGTTGTCAACACTCAGCTTGCATCGCGTCAAACAAAATGGCGGACTAGGTACGGCATGCCAGGATTTCGAGAACCAACTGGCCCATACACGCATTTCCAAACACTGCGGCCCCTCTCGATTATTTATTTTTGTTTTACCCCACCCATTCTTCAAAACAGCAGCAGACAAAGCAAACAGATGTGCAACACAAGCAAGTAAACAAAGGTCCACACTTGACCCACTTTTGTGGGTCATAGCAGACGATACATACAGGCCTAGGCCTACATGATTTGGGGAATCAAGCGACAGTGACAGTCCGTCCTTGGCCTACATCACTGCTCGTTTGTCAGCTAGTTCTCTGTTATTGCAAGAATTGGTGTTTTTTGTGACTACCATGACACAGTAGTAGAATGTATGGAGGGTGGAGGGTAGGGGATGGGGGTGGGGTATGCACACCTGTATGATGGGGTGACACCAATGACACAACGACAGTGGTGGTACACACTGTGACTTATCACTGTACAGCTCTGATTGAGTGTGTGTTTGTGTTTTATAAAGTGTATTACAGTGTGTGAAAGTGTATACAAACAATGTACAGTTGTGGTTTGAACTACATCCAAATAGGTTTTATTGGTGACAGTCGACAATTTTCTGTGTCACTCACTGGATTAGCAGTATGAACTGAAGTGACAGACAGAGTACAGACTAGGTGAGGTAGGCTTCAGCTTTCATTTTCACCCTAGTAACGTGCATGTGCATGAATAAACTGCATGTCAGTGTGCTGTTTTACAATGTTAACCATAATATGTGACACATTTGGTGACATTTAGTTGACAATGACACGACCCTTCACTCTGAGACACACAAAACACTTCACACCCGCAAACAAAGCCTCATGACCACACATGCAAAATCTTATGGCTGTAGACATTTATTTCTAGCAATGGTGAAGCATAAACCACACTAACCCATTTTGGGCTACATTTGCCAAAAGAATACGAAATCTAGCAGAAGTTTGGTCTCAAACAATCCGAATATAAGAGGGTTACCCCCCCCCCCCACCCCCCAAAAAAAAACACAAAAAAAATTGGGACGGAGCCAGGTTCGAACTCGGAATGTTCGTGTGAGAGTAGTACGCCTAACCCACACAGCTACGGTTTTTCTCTGACATGAGAGTAAAATTTACCCTTTTATAGTGACCCCAACTTTGACCCACTGCTCGACTGACCCCAACTTTGACTAATTACGCTAATTACGGGGCGCGTTGCCAAATGTAAAGTACCCTACCGTCAGCATGGGTCATCCCTCTGGATACTGCGAAAGTTTGGCGGTGCTAAAACCACGCTAAATACGGTTGCATAGCGTCCACACAGACAGACAGACACAGCTGGCATATATATTTAGATGCACACGTAAAACATTATTTCTTCTTAGGGGGTGACCAAAGAAAAAGAAACAGAAGAGAGAAAAAAAGAAAATGAACAGCAAAGACAAAAATCAGCTATCACACATACTTTGAATTTACTTGGGTCCAGTAGAGGGAGAAAATATCAGACGCAGCAAACAAAATCAAAATTCATAATTCTGGACTGGGACAGGGATATCTACTAATTTTCATACACGACTCTCTTTTTCTCTCTCTATCTCTCTTGTTCTCCACCCCCCACTGCCCTCCCTCTCTCTCTATTTCTCTCTCTCTCAATATATATATATATATATATCTTTGATTACAATGTGCTTGATATTTTGTAAACTGGTTCATTAAGATAAAGTATGAATTTCGTATCTTCATGCATTTTCATTTGGGTTTCTTGTTTACATTTTCTACATTTTGTTGTTGTTGGTGGTGGGTTTTTTTCCCCTTCATTTTTATTTGATGAGAACTCAGGATGCACACACGCCGTCACTTTGAACAGACCCTTCCGTCTTACCTCTCCAGTGCTCTTCAAACCTACACCCCTTCCCGCTCACTCAGGTCCTCAATACTTTCAAAGCTAAACTCAAGACTCACTACTTTCAAAGCTCATTTGGTTTGTAAATGTTTCCTTCTTGATCTTGTACCTGGGTGAATGGTTGGGTAATAATGTTTTGTGTGACTGCGGGTGTATCAGTGAATGGAAGCGCCTTGAGTGTAAAATAATTATAGAACAGTGCTATAGAAATGCTATCAATAATTATTATTTTATTATTATAGTGCTTATTCTTGACTTATCCCTTAACTCACTCAGGACTGGCTGAATTATTTCCCCTTGTTCTGTGGGGATTGGGCATTTGACTAGGTTCGTAAAACAATCACCAAAACCAAGTTATGAAGAGCTAGGCATCAATATTTTCAGAAAGGATTAGCAACACCATGCACTAAACAATCGTAAAATATCAGATTCCTTACCTTCGTCGTTTGTCTCCTATTGACGAAAACAGCTAACACACAGAAAGAAGGAAAACTTCACATTCCGATCTTTGACCCCCCTCTACAACCAAAGGTGAATGCAAACTATGCAATGATTGGTTGATTTCAAGAGAGGCAAGGTCAAAGCAAACTGAAAGTAGGTTATGACGTTGCACTGGAAAGCTGGTTACACGCCAGAAATCAAAACCTCTTGAAAACTCTTATGAGCCGGATCCGGGCCATTCGTCCTAAATGGTTGTGCGAGCCATGAGCCGGATTATTCGTCCCGAGTGAGTTAATAAAAAAATTTAAAGTTTGTTCGTTCTTTCTCTCCCTCATACACTAACTGTACCTTCAGCACACTTCCAACGTAATTCTGTGAGATGATGATGTCTGTGAGATCCGATAGGTTGACATTCGACTTCAGGAACAGCTGAAAATAAATCAGTAAGGCACTGATTTGATTTCAGTTCAAAACACTTGTTTCCCCGCTTTCTTCTTCTTCTTCGATCGCTCAAAACAGTTTCCTGTCAATTATGAGCGCAGATGCGTCATGCTGCTGTTATGCGCCTAACTAAGAAATAGTTAGGCCCAGCAAGTCCGCCTTCGGCTGGAGGAAATCTTTTTTGAAAGTGTTTCGTGAAAAAAGGCAGGAGAATGGACCGGTAAGGCAGAAAGATAGTAGATGACAGTAAGAAAAGGGAAAAGGCAGAGTCAAAGAGAGTGACAGATTAGAGGAAGTTACAAGCACAGAACTTCCAGAAGGTGGGGGAACTATTTATACAAAAGACCCCCTGGTATCCCCACGGGGGGTTGTTTCCCCACTGATTTTATACTATTTATTTCAGACTGATTCACCACTTTTTCATGTTAACACATTTCAACCCTAAAAGTAAAACAAACGTGAGACTAATATCAAGAACACAAGGTCACATTTATGTTTGTTTAATTTTAACAGCACACACACATACATACAGTAACACACACACACACACACACAAGAGAGAGAGAGAGAGAGAGAGAGACGAGAGAGAGAGAGAGAGAGAGAGAGGAGAGAGAGAGAGAGAGAGAGAGAGAGAGAGAGAGAGAGAGAGAGACAGACAGACAGAGAGATAGAGAGAGAGAGAGAGAGAGAGAGACTCACAAATGACAATCTACTTGTTTTTTCTTTTGTTAAGTTATCAAACAAACAAAAATTACATTTAGCACATGCAATAATAAAAAGCAAACTGTAGCAGTCCTGTATGTCTCTACTAATACTAATAGACTCTAGAGTGTAGAGTGGCACAGAGGTATCCCGTTCGCCCTGTGTCAAGTAAACCCAAGAGTTCGAACCTGGGTACAGGGTATTTTTCCTCTCACTTTGCACTAGGCCTTACGGTCTGAACATGGAGTCTTTCGGATGAGACGATAAATCGAGGTCCCGTGTGCCCATGCACTTAGCCACATGCGCTAAACCCAGTGGCAACGAAAAAGTTGTCATTTGGTGAAAATTTACCCCCTCCCTTCCTTCCTTATCAGTCACACAAAAATCGCATGCAAAAAAAATAAAAATTGGGTGGTGCGCCTCTGGCTGTGACGCGCTCTCCAGGTGGGAGCAACCCGAATTTCACAGACGCCTCTGTGACTATAAAGTACCTAATACCTAATAACACCTAATACTATGATTAAATTATTATTCATCAAACTTGTATCGTCAACCCACTAAGTCAGCATCACTTAGTAAGAGACTTAGAAAACAAAACCAGTGTGCATGAACATTAACAATAATGTAAAGTGCTGTGCTCTCTGAGCTTTAACTCTCTCTCTCTCTCTCTCTCTCAGGACTAAGTGTAAAAAAGCTTTTGAATGCTTAAGCTCATTACTCTGGGTAAATAAAATTTCGCTTCGCTTTATTTCTCTCTCTCTCTCCTCTCTCTCTCTCTCTCTCTCTCTCTACTCAACCCTCTCTCAAGGCTGAGTGTAAAAAAGCTTTTTAACGCTTAACTCATGACATTACCCTGGGTAAATAAAATTTCGTTTTGTTTATTCTCTCTCTCTCTCTCTCTCTCTCTCTCTCTCTCTCTCAGTCTCTCTCCAACCTCTCTCTCAAGGCTGAGTGTAAAAAAGCTTTTTAATGCTTAACTCATGACATTACCCTGGGTAAATAAAATTTTGTTTTGTTTCATTTCTCTCTCTCTCTCTCTCTCTATTCACCTGTTGCAGCAGCATCTTGATGCCGTGGAAGTCACTGTCCACAGGTGTTCGGCCCTCAAACTCCACTTGTACTTGCTGTGTGAAAGAAAGAGAATGAACTGGGTAACACTTTTCACTGGCAAATTTCGTTATAAACTAGAGCGTTAAGACGCTAGACCACCAGCCACGTGGCAGTATTTTGGGGTCCAGTGACCTTGACCTTTGATCTATGACCTTGATTTTCGATCTTGGTCTAGATATCCTTAGTACCTATCCGCAAGCAAACTTTTGAGCATCCTAGGTCCCTCCGTTCAATCGTTTTTTATCGTGACAGGTGTTAAGCAGCATTTTTGGTGCCCATGACCTTGACCTTGGCCTGGATATCTTTAGTACTTATCTGCATGCAAAATTTGAGAGTCCTAGGTTCCTCCGTTATCGTGCCAGGTGTTCGGTACCATTTTCGGCTCCAGTGACCTTGACCTTTGACCTTCATCGTTGAATTTGGGCTGAGATATTTTTTAGTACATGTACTTACCCGCATGCAAAATTTGAGCATAACTTTCAATCGTTATCATGCCAGGTGCTTGCAGCATTTTTTCAGCGCACTGTGACCTTGACCCTTTGACCATTTCTGAACTTGGCCTAGCTAGTAGATATCTTTAGTACCTATCAGCATGCAAAATGTGAACGTCCTAGGTCCCTCCGTTATTGTGCCAGGTGTTTCGGCAGCATTTTCTGCTCCAGTGACCTTGACCTTTTCTACCTTCATTTTCAAACTTGGCCTAGATATTCTTAGTATCCTATCCGCATGCAAAATTTGAGTTTCCTAGGTCCCTCCGTTCAAACGTTATCGTGTTAACATAGACAGATAGATAGATATAATACAATAGATATATAGTCAGTCAGAAACAGAACCCACTGAAAACATTCCCAGCTTCGCTCTCTTCGATCGCGGCTGCTGTAAACAGCCAAGAGTCCACAGTAAAAAATGAAAACAAATAATCACGTCCATTACTGAACTTCATAATCAAGAAATTGATATTTAATAATATCAATTTGATAAAATAAAAACAATTAAAAAGAGACAAAAACAAATGCAGAAACACGTAAAGAATAATGATTTAACCTTAGTCTAAATTTATCCCATGGACCTGACCTGACCAATTTTAGCTTTCAGTTACATGCAGCCAATCACGTTCGCGTTGACGGTCTACCCCTAGCGGTATGTGAATTTAAGTTTGTTATGTTAGGCTACTAAATCATCACAATATACATATATGTCAACAGGCATTGAGGTAATCTTAATGTGCATGTTATCATAGGTGTTTTTATAATTTTTTAAGAGTATTGGCTATATTCACATTTTCGACCGCAAGGGAGATTATTTGATGACAGAAAATAGCAAAAAAGGTGGCTTCTTTCTGTCATCAGATTATCTTCTCTTATGGGCAAAAATGTGAATATAGCGGCTTATAGCCAATATAGGGTTCCTAATCCTATTCCTAACCAAGATGCGTTAAATATACGAAATAAGAAAAGTGCATTAGGTAAAGGTAAAGATGTGCCACACCCCCCCTGCATTTCTCGGTTAATTCCATTTTCCCGTTTTTGGTGTGAGCTTTCTTACCAAACATAAAGCTGTTTTTTAATTTTATTAACCTTTTTAGCTAAGGCCAAGAAAAAAAAAATGTCTGTTTCCAGTAACCCGACCGAGCCTATTTTTTGCTGCCGACCCTAATTTTTTGGGGGGACGAGTTTCAAAAAAAAAAGAAAAAAAAAGCAATTTCAGCAGACGATGCAAGGGAAACAACCACTGCACTCTCGTAGTCAAGGACCGTTAGTCAAGGACCGTTACTCGTGCAGGAAGACTTTCGTGATCAACATCCGCCAACACAATTTGCGGGCGCAAGGCACGCGATTGCCATTTCTTTGATTTCTATGTCTAAATGCGATCATGCGGATGCAATGAAATTAACATGTTTCAGCAAATACAGCAAAAATCTTGCACCACGAGGAAACAAATAAAAAAATTGAAAGCCTACCTACCTACCGTATTTTTTGGGGCCATGTTCCCGTAAACAGACATACTTTTTTATTTGGCTAATAACCATTTTGGAATACTAACCCTATCCCTAACCCTAGGCCATTATCTAATAACACAGGAATGACCCCCCACCCCCCCCCCCCCCCCCCCTCCCCCCCCCCCCCCCCACCCCCCCTGTATAGGGCGTTTGCCACGAGTGTTCGTTCACTATACTAGACTACTAATTTGCCCGAGCTCGTTCTGCCCGAGTTACGCTGACCTCTCTAACTCAACTCTCTAAATTCAACTCAATGAAATTCAAGGTCACCGGCGCGCGGCAAATGCTCTATTTGCAGTACAAAAGACGGTGACGGCGCGTCATTTGTCACAGTCGTGGTTTCATTGCGTTTTTTTCCCGTCTCATAGGGTGGTGGTGGGGCTAGGGTTAAAACGGAAAATTGCAATTAACCGACAAATGCAGGGGGGGTGGCACGCGAATCCTTTTTACCTTTACCAATGCATTCGTTGACGAAAAATTCGACTAGACTAGGAGTTACTATCCCTGAACATGGTCATGAGTCTGAGTGTTGCAACAACGCCGTACCCGGCCGTAGCCACTGTAACGACTACGATTGCACACCGTCATAATTCGTACAAGGTGCTTATCACTAATTACCTGATCCATAAATTCATTTTCGCTTTCATCTGTGTCGTCGTCTTCTCCCGACTCGTCTTCTTGTTCCATCCCATTGTCTTCCTCGGGTGTTTCTTCCACAGCACGTCTCTTCCTGGAAGACGCCATTTTAGTAAGTGTAATTGTGCAGAGTAGCTTCCCTTTCACTAAGCAAAAAACAAAAATGTATCTTTTCACCAGTCTTAAAACAAACAATTGCAAATGTTTTCGAAACAAGACTTGGGTGTGGGTGATGTGGATGACATCGATAAAGTGTGTGTGTGTGTTGCGTGCGGTTGTGCGTGGCGCGAGCGGCGCGCGCGAGTTGGTGTGCGTGCTGTGGTGTGTGTGTGTGTGGGTGAGGTGTAGTGCTGGTTTATTGTGTGTGGGGTGCGCCGTGCGCGTGTGTGTGTGGTGTGAGTGAGTGAGTGAGTGAGTGCCGTGCTGTGAGGGCCTGTGCTGTGTGTCTGTCGTCGAGTATGTGTGTGTGGGTGTTTGTGGTGGCGTGTGTGTGTGTTAGGTTAGTTAGATTAGGGAATTATAGTCACAGAGGGTCTCTGTGAAATTCTGTTTGCTACCCACCTAGGAAAGGGTGTCGCAGCCAGAGGCGCGCCACCCAATTTTGATATATTTTTTTTTTGCATGCGAGTTTGTGTGACTGATGAGGAGGAAGGAGTGGTAAATTTTTGACCAACTGCCAAACTCAGTTTCGTTGCGGCCACTGGTTTCACGAGTGCTAGTGCATGAGCACACGGAACTCGGTTTATTGTTCTCATCCGACAAGACGACTCCACTTGCAAGTAAGTCATAGTGCAAAGTTGAGAGAAAAAATACCTGTTACCAGGTCGAACTCGGGTTACTTGACACGAAGGCCGAACGCGCTACACGGTGCCACTCGATCTCCATCTGTGTGTGTGTGTTGTGTGTGTGTGGGGTGTGTGTGTGGTGTGTGTGTTTGTGTGTGTGTGTGTGTGTGTGTGTGGTTGTGTGTGTGTTGTGTGTGGATGTGGTGTGTGGTGGTGTGTGTGTGTGTCAGCTGTGTGTGGGGGGTGTGTGTGTGTGCTGTGTGTGGTGTGTGTGTGGTGTGTGTGTGTGTTTGGTGTTATGTGTCAGTTTGTAGTGGTCTTTGACTCCATGTACGTCTGGGGACGGGGTGGGCACGAGGGTAATCGGTAAGAAGGGACTCCATTGACTTAAAAAGTGCACCTAATACTCCCACATTTAAACAGGTCTTGATAAGTCTACGTATTTGTTATATTGGAATCCTTTGCATACTCCTGTTTATTTTATCATTATCTCCTTGGTCTTGGGTGTTTCCTATTCCGTTCTTTTGGTTTGTGTTTCCTGATGATGTAAATATGATGTTTCTTTGTCTATAATTAATTTATCTATTTTGCTTGTTTATTATTTA
>CM065704.1:41101544-41139044 GCA_017654935.2 Phymorhynchus buccinoides
TCCCTGTTCTACACCCTACTCACACTGGTCACAGCCATATATAACGTGGCCAATGATACATCCCTGCTCTACACCCTACTCACACTGGTCACAGCCATATATAACGTGGCCAATGATACATCCCTGCTCTACACCCTACTCACACTGGTCACAGCCATATATAACGTGGCCAATGATGCATCCCTGCTCTACACCCTACTCACACTGGTCACAGCCATATATAACGTGGCCAATGATACATCCCTGCTCTACACCCTACTCACACTGGTCACAGCCATATATAACGTGGCCAATGATACATCCCTGCTCTACACCCTACTCACACTGGTCACAGCCATATATAACGTGGCCAATGATACATCCCTGCTCTACACCCTACTCACACTGGTCACAGCCATATATAACGTGGCCAATGATACATCCCTGCTCTACACCCTACTCACACTGGTCACAGCCATATATAACGTGGCCAATGATGCATCCCTGTTCTACACCCTACTCACACTGGTCACAGCCATATATAACGTGGCCAATGATACATCCCTGCTCTACACCCTACTCACACTGGTCACAGCCATATATAACGTGGCCAATGATACATCCCTGCTCTACACCCTACTCACACTGGTCACAGCCATATATAACGTGGCCAATGATGCATCCCTGCTCTACACCCTACTCACACTGGTCACAGCCATATATAACGTGGCCAATGATGCATCCCTGCTCTACACCCTACTCACACTGGTCACAGCCATATATAACGTGGCCAATGATGCATCCCTGTTCTACACCCTACTCACACTGGTCACAACCATATATAACGTGGCCAATGATACATCCCTGTTCTACACCCTACTCACACTGGTCACAGCCATATATAACGTGGCCAATGATGCATCCCTGCTCTACACCCTACTCACACTGGTCACAGCCATATATAACGTGGCCAATGATGCATCCCTGCTCTACACCCTACTCACACTGGTCACAGCCATATATAACGTGGCCAATGATACATCCCTGATCTACACCCTACTCACACTGGTCACAGCCATATATAACGTGGCCAATGATACATCCCTGCTCTACACCCTACTCACACTGGTCACAGCCATATATAACGTGGCCAATGATACATCCCTGCTCTACACCCTACTCACACTGGTCACAGCCATATATAACGTGGCCAATGATACATCCCTGCTCTACACCCTACTCACACTGGTCACAACCATATATAACGTGGCCAATGATACATCCCTGCTCTACACCCTACTCACACTGGTCACAGCCATATATAACGTGGCCAATGATACATCCCTGCTCTACACCCTACTCACACTGGTCACAGCCATATATAACGTGGCCAATGATACATCCCTGCTCTACACCCTACTCACACTGGTCACAGCCATATATAACGTGGCCAATGATGCATCCCTGCTCTACACCCTACTCACACTGGTCACAGCCATATATAACGTGGCCAATGATGCATCCCTGCTCTACACCCTACTCACACTGGTCACAGCCATATATAACGTGGCCAATGATGCATCCCTGCTCTACACCCTACTCACACTGGTCACAGCCATATATAACGTGGCCAATGATACATCCCTGTTCTACACCCTACTCACACTGGTCACAGCCATATATAACGTGGCCAATGATGCATCCCTGCTCTACACCCTACTCACACTGGTCACAGCCATATATAACGTGGCCAATGATGCACCCCTGCTCTACACCCTACTCACACTGGTCACAACCATATATAACGTGGCCAATGATACATCCCTGCTCTACACCCTACTCACACTGGTCACAGCCATATATAACGTGGCCAATGATGCATCCCTGCTCTACACCCTACTCACACTGGTCACAGCCATATGTAACGTGGCCAGTGATACATCCCTGCTCTACACCCTACTCACACTGGTCACAGCCATATATAACGTGGTCAACGATACATCCCTGCTCTACACGCATTAATCTGTATTAATAAAAGATCGGGACTTTACTGGTGTTGCACTGCCTCCGGGCATTGCCTCCAGTGTCGTTCCCACCATCTTTGTATTTACAAATGTCCCATATGTGTCTGTTCCAGACCGAGAGGACGTAAAGCACCATTTTTCATTCATTCATCCCTGCTCTACACCCTACTCACACTGGTCACAGCCATATATTACGTGGCCAATGATACATCCCTGCTCTACACCCTACTCACACTGGTCACAGCCATATATAACGTGGCCAATGATACATCCCTGCTCTACACCCTACTCACACTGGTCACAGCCATATATAACGTGGCCAATGCTAGTCATAGCTGCACTGTGCCCAGGGTGCATCCCCATTAATACTGGTCAAAGCTGTAGCCCACTAAGGTACATCCCCACTAAAGTATAATGCTTGTCATAACTACTGACATACCTGTATCCAAATAAAGGAAAGTAATCCAAAATGCACTTTCGTCTTTCAAAGTCGAAAGTTTTAGCAAAGTCGAAAGTTTAAAAAAAAATGATCCTAAAGCACAAGAGAAGCTAGAAATATTGAAACAAAAATCTGAAGCTGGAAAATGATTTTTCATTCCTCCTGACAATGACCATCTATGCAACTTGGCAGCGCGCGTGCACACACACACACACACACACACACACACACACACACACACACACACACACACACACACACACACACGCACGCACGCACGCACGCACGCACGCACGCACGCACGCACGCACGCACATACGCACGAATGCGACGAATGCTATCAAGCAAATTTCAGTCAAATTTGCCCATGAGACGAATGCTAAACATTAACATTCGTCTCATGGGCAAAATGTGACTGAAATTTGCGTTATTTCATGAGATAATTGGCATGGCCTTCTTACCCGCCCATGGGCTTTTTACCCCGTCTTAACCCTACACGTTGTAGAATTGAATGTAGAATTAAATGCATATAGTTGTGTTAGTAAGTATATGAACTGTGCATGCATGTGTAGTGATACAAATCGACACATGTAAGCATAGGTGTACATTGGCACGCGTGAGATTTTGTCCGGGACCCTCTGATGGCAGGAGGGTCGATCGAGGGGTGAAAACAACAGAAAAGGCATCCCAGTGTCACGAAAATAAGTACCTGTCATGAAATATCTACCTCACGCATACGAACTATAACCATCTAACCCTAACCCTATCCCTAACCCTAACCCTAACCCTATCCCTAACCACGGAAATAGAGCAGGAGGGGGTAAATCTACATATTTGCCGAGAAATCGATGTACAAAGCCATGCACTTAGTTTCGTACAATTCACACAGGTGGACAAACAAACGATTCTGATTGGCTAGGGGCAGCTAGGGGTACTTATTTGATAGAGGTAGGATATCATCTTCACACCAGTTGATGGGTTTTTTATGATCAATGTTTGTTTGCTGGTTCCCCGTGACTTTTTTCCCTCTGACTATATTTTTCCTCACTTTTTATTCACTTACTTTTTTTTTCATGACCAATTTTCCTCTGACCAATCTTAGTAGTAGTAGTAGTAGTAGTAGTAGTAGTAGTAGTAGTAGTAGTAGTAGTAGTAGTAGTAGTAGTAGTAGTAGTAGTAGTAGTAGTAGTAGTAGTAGTAGCAGTAGTAGGGGAAGACGGGGCATACAGCGCATGGGCGGGTAAGAAGCCCACCCCAATTATCTCATGAAATGAAGCAAATTTCAGTTACATTTTGCCCATGAGACGAGCGTTAATGTCTAGCATTCGTCTCATGGGCAAATTTGACTGAAATTTTCTTTATTTCATGAGATAATTGGGGTGGGCTTCTTACCCGCCCATGCGCTTTTTACCCCGTCTTCCCCTAGTAGAAGTAGTAGTAGTAGTAGTAGTAGTAGTAGTAGTAGTAGTAGTAGTAGTAGTAGTAGTAGTAGTAGTAGTAGTAGTAGTAGTAGTAGTAGTAGTAGTAGTAGTAGGAGTAGTAGTAGGAGTAGTAGTAGTAGTAGTAGTAGTAGGAGTAGTAGTAGTAGTAGGAGGAGGAGTAGGAGTAGGGGAAGACGGGGTAAAAAGCGCATGGGCGGGTAAGAAGCCCACCCCAATTATCTCATGAAATGAAGCAAATTTCAGTCTCATTTTGCCCATGAGACGAGCGTTAATGTCTAGCATTCGTCTCATGGGCAAATTTGACTGAAAATTTCTTTATTTCATGAGATAATTGGGGTGGGCTTCTTACCCGCCCATGCGCTTTTTACCCCGTCTTCCCCTAGTAGTAGTAGTAGTAGTAGTAGTAGTAGTAGTAGTAGTAGTAGTAGTAGTAGTAGTAGTAGTAGTAGTAGTAGTAGTAGTAGTAGTAGTAGTAGTAGTAGTAGTAGTAGTAGTAGTAGGGACCAAACAAGCCGTGAAGCTTTTCATGCAGTCCCATCGTTAACAATATCAGATTTGTTTTCCCCGGCTTCCAGGTCAAGGTTTATACGGTTAAATTTTCCTAGTTATTGGCCAAAGCTTCTAAAAAATATCTATAAATTTAGTCCTTGAACTTGAACTTGAACTTGAAATGTTTAAGGAGGATGAACTGAATAAGCATAACAACACTTCTTTTCATCAGGTCCTCAAACAACTAAAATAATAAACAAGCAAAATAGATAAATTAATTTATAGACAAAGAAACATCAATATTATAACATCATCATTAAACACGACACCAAAAGAACGAGGAAATAGTAACACCAACAATAACAATGATATAATGATAATAATAAAACAGTATTATGCAAAGGATTCACAATACTACAAATACGTAGACTTATCAAGACCATTTTTAAATGTGTTAGTATTAGGTGCACTTTTTAAGTCAAATGGCAAGTCATTCTACCGATTACCCTCGTGCCCACCCCTTCCCCAGACGTACATGTAATTCAAAAGACCACATACACTGACACATAGACACACACACACACACACACACACACACACACACACACACACACACACACACACACACACACACACACACACACACACACACACACACACACACACACACACACACACACACACACACACACACACACACACACACACACACACACACACACACACACACACACACACACACACACACACACACACACACACACACACACACACACACACACACACACACACACAGAATGGAGATCGAGTGGCACAGTGGTAGCGCGTTCGCTTCGTGTCAAGTAAACCCGAGTTCGAACCTGGGTACAGGGGATTTTTTCTCTCACTTTGCACTAGGCCTTACGTGCAAGTGGAGTCTTTCGGATGAGACAATAAACCGAGGTTCCGTGTGCTCATGCACTTAGCACTCGTTAAACACAGTGGCCGCAACGAAAACTGAGTTGTCATTTGGTCAAAATTTACCACTCCCTTCCTTCCTCATCAGTCACACAAAACTCGCATGCAAAAAAAAAAATATATAAAAATTGGGTGGCGCGCCTCTGGCTGCGACACCCTTTCCAGGTGGGAGCAACCCGAATTTCACAGAGACGCCTCTGTGACTATAATATACCTAATCTAACTAACCTAACACACACACACACACACACACACACACACACACACACACACACACACACACACACACACACACGCACGCACGCACGCACGCACGCACACCACACACACGCGCACGCGCACACACACACACATAAACACACACACACACGCACACTCACACACACACACACGCACGCACGCACACACACGCGCGCGCGCGCGCGCGCGCACGCACACGCACGCACACACACACACACACACTTTATCGATGTATCCACATCACCCACACCCAAGTCTTGTTTCGAAAACATTTGCAATTGTTTGTTTTAAGACTGGTGAAAAGATACATTTTTGTTTTTTGCTTAGTGAAAGGGAAGCTACTCTGCACAATTACACTTACTAAAATGGCGTCTTCCAGGAAGAGACGTGCTGTGGAAGAAACACCCGAGGAAGACAATGGGATGGAACAAGAAGACGAGTCGGGAGAAGACGACGACACAGATGAAAGCGAAAATGAATTTATGGATCAGGTAATTAGTGATAAGCACCTTGTACGAATTATGACGGTGTGCAATCGTAGTCGTTACAGTGGCTACGGCCGGGTACGGCGTTGTTGCAACACTCAGACCATGTTCAGGGATAGTAACTCATGCTAGTCGAATTTTTCGTCAACGAATGCATTGGTAAAGGTAAAGACGTGCCACCCCCCCTGCATTTGTCGGTTAATTGCAATTTTCCGTTTTAACCCTAGCCCCACCACCACCCTATGAGACGGGAAAACGCAATGAACCACGACTGTGACAAATGGCGCCGTCACCGTGTACTGCAATAGAGCATTTGCCACGCGCCGGTGACCTTGAATTTCACTGAGTTGAATTTAGAGAGTTGACTTAGAGAGGTCAGCGCAATTCGGGCAGAACGAGCTCGGGCAAATTAGTAGTCTAGTATAGTGAACGAACACTCGTGGCAAACGCCCTATACAGGGGGGGGGGGTGGGGGGGGGGGGGGGGGGGGGGGGGGGGGGGGGGGGGGGGGGTCCTATTAGATAATGGCCTAGGGTTAGGGATAGGGTTAGTATTCCAAAATGGTTATTAGGCCAAATAAAAAAGTATGTCTGTTTACGGGAACATGGCCCCAAAAAATACGGTAGGTAGGTAGGCTTTCAATTTTTTTATTTGTTTCCTCGTGGTGCAAGATTTTTGCTGTATTTGCTGAAACATGTTAATTTCATTGCATCCGCATGATCGCATTTAGACATAGAAATGGCAATCGCGTGCCTTGCGCCCGCCATTGTGTTGGCGGATGTTGATCACGAAAGTCTGCACGAGTAACGGTCCTTGACTACACCGAGTGAGAGTGCAGTGGTTGTTTCCCTTGCATCGTCTGCTGAAATTGCTTCTTTTTTTTTTTTTTTTTTGAAACTCGTCCCCCCAAAAAATTAGGGTCTGCAGCAAAAAATAGGCTCGGTCGGGTTACTGGAAACAGACATATTTTTTTTCTTGGCCTTAGCTAAAAAGGTTAATAAAATTAAAAAACAGCTTTATGTTTGGTAAGAAAGGCAAAAACGGGAAAATGGAATTAACCGAGAAATGCAGGGGGGGTAGCACATCTTTACCTTTACCAATGCATTTTCTTATTTCGTATATTTAACGCATCTTGGTTAGGAATAGGATTAGGAACCCTATATTGGCTATAAGCCGCTATATTCACATTTTTGCCCATAAGAGAAGATAATCTGATGACGGAAAGAGCCACCTGTTTTGCTATTTTCTGTCATCAAATAATCTCCCTTGCGGTAGAAAATGTGAATATAGCCAATAACTTAAAAAATTATAAAAACACCTATGATAACATGCACATTAAGATTACCTCAATGCCTGTTGACATATATGTATATTGTGATGATTTAGTAGCCTAACATAACAAACTTAAATTCACATACCGCTAGGGGTAGACCGTCAACGCGAACGTGATTGGCTGCATGTAACTGAAAGCTAAAATTGGTCAGGTCAGGTCCATGGGATAAATTTAGACTAAGGTTAAATCATTATTCTTTACGTTTCTGCATTTGTTTTTGTCTCTTTTTAATTGTTTTTATTTTATCAAATTGATATTATTAAATATCAATTTCTTGATTATGAAGTTCAGTAATGGACGTGATTATTTGTTTTCATTTTTTACTGTGACTCTTGGCTGTTTACCAGCCGCGATCGAAGAGAGCGAAGCTGGGAATGTTTTCAGTGGGTTCTGTTTCTGACTGACTATGTATTATTGTATATATATCTATCTATCTGTCTATGTTAACACGATAACGTTTGAACGGAGGGACCTAGGATTAGGAAGCTCAAATTTTGCATGCGGATAGATACTAAGAATATCTAGGCCAAGTTTGAAAATGAAGGTAAAAGGTCAAGGTCACTGGAGCCGAAAATGCTGCCGAACACCTGGCACAATAACGGAGGGACCTAGGACGTTCACATTTTGCATGCTGATAGGTACTAAAGATATCTACTAGCTAGGCCAAGTTCAGAAATGGTCAAAGGTCAAGGTCACAGGCGCTGAAAATGCTGGCAAGCACCTGGCATGATAACGATTGAAAGATGCTCAAATTTTGCATGCGGGTAAGTACATGTACTAAAAATATCTCAGCCAAATTCAACGATGAAGGTCAAAGGTCAAGGTCACTGGAGCCGAAAATGGTACCGAACACCTGGCACGATAACGGAGGAACCTAGGACTCTCAAATTTTGCATGCAGATAAGTACTAAAGATATCCAGGCCAAGGTCAAGGTCATGGGCACCAAAAATGCTGCTTAACACCTGTCACGATAACGATTGAACGGAGGGACCTAGGATGCTCAAAGTTTGCTTGGGGATGGGTACTAAGGATATCTAGACCATGATCGAAAATCAAGGTCATAGATCAAAGGTCAAGGTCACTGGACCCCAAAATACTGCCACGTGGCTGGTGGTCTAGCGTCTTAACGCTCTAGTTTATAACGAAATTGCCAGTGAAAAGTGTTACCCAGTTCATTCTCTTTCTTTCACACAGCAAGTACAAGTGGAGTTTGAGGGCCGAACACCTGTGGACAGTGACTTCCACGGCATCAAGATGCTGCTGCAGCAGGTGAATGAGAGAGAGAGAGAGAGAGAAATGAAACAAAACAAAATTTTATTTACCCAGGGTAATGTCATGAGTTAAGCATTAAAAAGCTTTTTTACACTCAGCCTTGAGAGAGAGGGTGAGACTGAGAGAGAGAGAGAGAGAGAGAGAGAGAGAGAGAGAGAGAGAGAGAGAGAGAGAGAGAGAGATGAAACAAAACGAAATTTTATTTACCCAGGGTAATGTCATGAGTTAAGCGTTAAAAAGCTTTTTTACACTCAGCCTTGAGAGAGGGTGAGAGAGAGAGAGAGAGAGAGAGAGAGAGAGAGAGAGAGAAATAAAGCGAAGCGAAATTTTATTTACCCAGAGTAATGAGTTAAGCATTCAAAAGCTTTTTTACACTTAGTCCTGAGAGAGAGAGAGAGAGAGAGAGAGTTAAAGCTCAGAGAGCACAGCACTTTACATTATTGTTAATGTTCATGCACACTGGTTTTGTTTTCTAAGTCTCTTACTAAGTGATGCTGACTTAGTGGGTTGACGATACAAGTTTGATGAATAATAATTTAATCATAGTATTAGGTGTTTAGGTATTAGGTACTTTATAGTCACAGAGGCGTCTGTGAAATTCGGGTTGCTCCCACCTGGAGAGCGCGTCACAGCCAGAGGCGCACCACCCAATTATTATTTTGGGCATGCGATTTTTGTGTGACTGATAAAGAAGGAAGGGAGGGGGTAAATTTTCACCAAATGACAACTTTTTCGTTGCCACTGGGCTTAGCATGTGCTAAGTGCATGGGCACACGGGACCTCGATTTATCGTCTCATCCGAAAGACTCCATGTTCAGACCGTAAGGCCTAGGGTAATGTGAGAGGAAAAATACCCTGTACCCAGGTTCGAGCTTGGGTTTACTTGACACAGGGCGAACGGGATACCTCTGTGCCACTCTACACTCTAGAGTCTATTAGTATTAGTAGAGACATACAGGACTGCTACAGTTTGCTTTTTATTATTGCATGTGCTAAATGTAATTTTTGTTTGTTTGATAACTTAACAAAAGAAAAAACAAGTAGATTGTCATTTGTGAGTCTCTCTCTCTCTCTCTCTCTCTCTCTATCTCTCTGTCTGTCTCTCTCTCTCTCTCTCTCTCTCTCTCTCTCTCTCTCTCTCTCTCTCTCTCTCTCTCTCTCTCTCTCTCTCTCTCTCTCTCTCTCTCTCTCTTGTGTGTGTGTGTGTGTGTTACTGTATGTATGTGTGTGTGCTGTTAAAATTAAACAAACATAAATGTGACCTTGTGTTCTTGATATTAGTCTCACGTTTGTTTTACTTTTAGGGTTGAAATGTGTTAACATGAAAAAGTGGTGAATCAGTCTGAAATAAATAGTGTAAAATCAGTGGGGAAACAACCCCCCGTGGGGATACCAGGGGGTCTTTTGTATAAATAGTTCCCCCGCCTTCTGGAAGTTCTGTGCTTGTAACTTCCTCTAATCTGTCACTCTCTTTGACTCTGCCTTTTCCCTTTTCTTATTGTCATCTACTATCTTTCTGCCTTACCGGTCTATTCTCCTGCCTTTTTTCACGAAACACTTTCAAAAAGATTTCCTCCAGCCGAAGGCGGACTTGCTGGGCCTAACTATTTCTTAGTTAGGGGCATAACGGCAGCATGACGCATCTGCGCTCATAATTGACAGGAAACTGTTTGAGCGATTAAAGAAGAAGAAAGCGGGGAAACAAGTGTTGAACTGAAATCAAATCAGTGCCTTACTGATTTATTTTCAGCTGTTCCTGAAGTCGAATGTCAACCTATCGGATCTCACAGACATCATCATCTCACAGAATTACGTTGGAAGTGTGCTGAAGGTACAGTTAGTGTATGAGGGAGAGAAAGAACGAACAAACTTTAAAATTTTTTATTAACTCACTCGGGACGAATATGATCCGGCTCATGGCTCGCACAACCATTTAGGACGAATGGCCCGGCTCCGGTTCAAGAGTTTTCAAGAGGTTTTGATTTCTGGCGTGTAACCAGCTTTCCAGTGCAACGTCATAACCTACTTTCAGTTTGCTTTGACCTTGCCTCTCTTGAAATCAACCAATCATTGCATAGTTTGCATTCAGCTTTGGTTGTAGAGGGGGGTCAAAGATCGGAATGTGAAATTTTCCTTCTTTCTATGTGTTAGCTGTTTTCGTCAATAGGAGACAAACGACGAAGGTAAGGAATCTGATATTTTACGATCGTTTAGTGCATGGTGTTGCTAATCCTTTCTGAAAATATTGATGCCTAGCTCTTCATAACTTGGTTTTGGTGATTGTTTTACGAACCTAGTCAAATGCCCAATCCCCACAGAACAAGGGGAAATAATTCAGCCAGTCCTGAGTGAGTTAAGGGATAAGTCAAGAATAAGCACTATAATAATAAAATAATAATTATTGATAGCATTTCTATAGCACTGTTCTATAATTATTTTACACTCAAGGCGCTTCCATTCACTGATACACCCGCAGTCACACAAAACATTATTACCCAATCATTCACCCAGGTACAAGATCAAGAAGGAAACATTTACAAACCGAATGAGCTTTGAAAGTAGTGAGTCTTGAGTTTAGCTTTGAAAGTATTGAGGACCTGAGTGAGTGGGAAGGGGTGTAGGTTTGAAGAGCACTGGAGAGGTAAGACGGAAGGGTCTGTTCAAAGTGACGGCGTGTGTGCATCCTGAGTTCTCATCAAATAAAAATGAAGGGGAAAAAAACCCACCACCAACAACAACAAAATGTAGAAAATGTAAACAAGAAACCCAAATGAAAATGCATGAAGATACGAAATTCATACTTTATCTTAATGAACCAGTTTACAAAATATCAAGCACATTGTAATCAAAGATATATATATATATATATATATATATATATTGAGAGAGAGAGAAATAGAGAGAGAGGGAGGGCAGTGGGGGGTGGAGAACAAGAGAGATAGAGAGAGAAAAAGAGAGTCGTGTATGAAAATTAGTAGATATCCCTGTCCCAGTCCAGAATTATGAATTTTGATTTTGTTTGCTGCGTCTGATATTTTCTCCCTCTACTGGACCCAAGTAAATTCAGTATGTGTGATAGCTGATTTGTGTCTTTGCTGTTCATTTTCTTTTTTTTTCTCTTCTGTTTCTTTTTCTTTGGTCACCCCCTAAGAAGAAATAATGTTTTACGTGTGCATCTAAATATATATGCCAGCTGTGTCTGTCTGTCTGTGTGGACGCTATGCAACCGTATTTAGCGTGGTTTTAGCACCGCCTAACTTTCGCAGTATCCAGAGGGATGACCCATGCTGACGGTAGGGTACTTTACATTTGGCAACGCGCCCCGTAATTAGCGTAATTAGTCAAAGTTCGGGTCAGTCGAGCAGTGGGTCAAAGTTGGGGTCACTATAAAAGGGTAAATTTTACTCTCATGTCAGAGAAAAACCGTAGCTGTGTGGGTTAGGCGTACTACTCTCACACGAACGTTCCGAGTTCGAACCTGGCTCCGTCCCAATTTTTTTGTGTTTTTTTTTTTGGGGGGTGGGGGGGGGGGGGTAACCCTCTTATATTCGGATTGTTTGAGACCAAACTTCTGCTAGATTTCGTATTCTTTTGGCAAATGTAGCCCAAAATGGGTTAGTGTGGTTTATGCTTCACCATTGCTAGAAATAAATGTCTACAGCCATGAAATTTTGCATGTGTGGTCATGAGGCTTTGTTTGCGGGTGTGAAGTGTTTTGTGTGTCTCAGAGTGAAGGGTCGTGTCATTGTCAACTAAATGTCACCAAATGTGTCACATATTATGGTTAACATTGTAAAACAGCACACTGACATGCAGTTTATTCATGCACATGCACGTTACTAGGGTGAAAATGAAAGCTGAAGCCTACCTCACCTAGTCTGTACTCTGTCTGTCACTTCAGTTCATACTGCTAATCCAGTGAGTGACACAGAAAATTGTCGACTGTCACCAATAAAACCTATTTGGATGTAGTTCAAACCACAACTGTACATTGTTTGTATACACTTCCACACACTGTAATACACTTTATAAAACACATACACACACTCAATCAGAGCTGTACAGTGATAAGTCACAGTGTGTACCACCACTGTCGTTGTGTCATTGGTGTCACCCCATCATACAGGTGTGCATACCCCACCCCCATCCCCTACCCTCCACCCTCCATACATTCTACTACTGTGTCATGGTAGTCACAAAAAACACCAATTCTTGCAATAACAGAGAACTAGCTGACAAACGAGCAGTGATGTAGGCCAAGGACGGACTGTCACTGTCGCTTGATTCCCCAAATCATGTAGGCCTAGGCCTGTATGTATCGTCTGCTATGACCCACAAAAGTGGGTCAAGTGTGGACCTTTGTTTACTTGCTTGTGTGTTGCACATCTGTTTGCTTTGTCTGCTGCTGTTTTGAAGAATGGGTGGGGTAAAACAAAAATAAATAATCGAGAGGGGCCGCAGTGTTTGGAAATGCGTGTATGGGCCAGTTGGTTCTCGAAATCCTGGCATGCCGTACCTAGTCCGCCATTTTGTTTGACGCGATGCAAGCTGAGTGTTGACTAGACTTCGTAATTGCTAACGTTTTGCTCTACACCACCTCCTAAATCCACATCTGACCCTTTTTCTAACTCTTCATGGTTATATTTTTCCATTTCTTCAATAATATTATCCTACTCATCTTCCGAAATGCCGAGAAATCCGTACAATCACACACAGCAGTGCTCGAGCAGACGGCAAATTTGGTACCCACGCTTTGCTACACTGACACGCATGCAGTTTTAGCTCCTCGTCTATGAATGGACACGAATTACTATCCCATAATACTAGAAGCAGTTTCATTGGTCTGTCTCAAGGATGCTACGAAGTTTTTGGTCCATTCTACACACTTTCACGGGGTCAGCACGTGACGGAAAAGTACCAGGTTGAAGGTCACGGCGACTTACGCTATGAACACATTGGGGGGTATTGGGGAATTCCCATAGCGTTACGTTGTGAATGCGAGAGGGTTAAACAATCAACCTGGCTTATTATCCGTGAAGCGGGTGTTCAACCGGTTAGTTTACTTCTATAAAAAAGAAGCTGGCCACCACCACAGAAGGAGAAGATATGATGAAGAAAAGGTAAATTCTTACCAGGTATTGTGGGTAATTATGGGGGAGAGAGAACGACAGCAAGCTTTGATGATGATGATGACACTATTTGATGATGATGATGACACTATGATGATAATGATGTGACTGTGAGCAGCAAAGTGGAGGATGACGATGACTCTAGAGTGACGAAATAAGCGATGATAGTGTTTTTGATGGCGATGATGATGATGATGATGATGATGATGGTCTGCCCTGCACAGTAAGTGGAGGATGAAGAGGATGCTGCTGCTGATGGCTATGGCGATGATGATGACGGCGACGATAATAATAATGTTGATGACAATGACAATAATGATGGTGACGACAACAATGATGATGATGATGATGATGATGATGATGACAATAATGATGATGATAATGTTGATGACAATGAATGACAGTAGTGATGGTGACAGCAACAATGATGATGACGGTGACGTACCATGATGACAACGACGACGATGATGATTATGACAACAACAACAATGATGGTGATGTAGCATGATGACAACAACGACGACGACGACGACGATGATGATGATGATGATGTGTGCAGCAAGTAGATGACGAAGAAGATGAGTGCTGTGAAGAGGATGCGAGCGATGACAGTGTGTACGGTGTTGTCACAGCCATCAACCTCGCAGACAAAAAGGTAGGCACTGCTGTTCCTTCGGGAACGTTTAGTTCATCTATATTTTCTGAAGTTTTCTTAACATTTTCGCTGCCAGATGTTTTTCAGTCAAAAAATACCATTAAAGTTAACTGGTTAGAGAACAAAGTTATCTGCAATATTGTGAATTCCTCTGTGACATGTATAACATTAGGCCTATCCTTACCTCCCCAAATAAAGAAAGGTCTTCGTATAGCAGGCCCTGATTTCATGCCTTTTAGTGACATGGCCGTTAAACCATTGTGGTGCATAAATGCGACATTGGTGGTGAAAGGGTTAAGCCAAATTTATGGTAAATAAGTAACTTTTCATAATTAACGATCAAGAATATATTCAAGTAGAATGTGATATAAGTCATATTCATTTGACATTGCTCGATTTTAACTCATGGGCAGTTGTATTTATGTTTGCGATGCTAAGTGTATCACTGAAGAACATTTTCTACTAAATATGTTGCATGATAGTGCTCAACAGAAATAGTTTTAAACGTACAGCAGAGTGCTCTAATTAACACAAAGCTGGATAACATAAAATATTGGTTTACCTACAAACGTCTGTTTGAACGGACGAAACCCCTCTTTATTATTACTTAATGCTTAGCACAAAATACTGGTTAATAAAAATCTTTGTCCCCTGAATTTTGTGTTAACCCTTTCATCGCCAGTGTCGCCTCTTGGCACCACAATGATTTAACACCCATGTCACTGAAAGGCATCACATGAGGGTCTGGTATCCAGTGACCTTATGTTCTTAATTGTGGGAGGTAAGGACAGGCCCTATGTTATGCACGTCACAGAGGAATCCCCAGTATTCCAGACGAAATCTTTTCTCTACCCGGGTAAGGTTAATGGTAAATTTTGGCTGAGGAATGGCTAGCGTTGAAAGGGTTAAATGTTCTCCACTGTAAATCTGATTGAAGAAATATGTTAAAAAATACAGTGAAGAACATATAGTCAAAATCGTTTTGCAAAGACATGCTTGATGCAGTGTTTTTTTCCTAAGATTTCTAGATTCAGTCATTTAACCCTTTCCCCACCAGCCATGTCCATTAAATTTACCTTGGTAGAGAACAAAATCCATCTGCAGTATTGGGGATTCTTATGTGACTCGACATATAAAAATATAAAATATTTTTTTTATTTTAATGTCTATCCTTACTTCCCAAAACTAAGACAATAAGGTGTTTGGATAATAGACCCCAGTTTGATGCCTTTTAGTGACATAGGTGTTAAATCACTGTGGTGCCAAAATGCGACTTTGGCAGTGAAAGGGTTAACTAAGCAGCTTGACAACGGATCAGCTGTGTAGGATGAAAGTTTAGACTGCCCAGAGGGACGTGACAGTTACCTGTAAGCATGTGAATGCGATTTTTGTATTCGACTAAAAACACACAAAAAATGTGTGTTGGGGTCTGCAACCTGACAAACCAGGACATGAAGTATACAGTGGAACCTCCCTTATATAAGACCTCCCATTATAAGACTCCCTCCCACATAAGACCTGCTTCTCTGAGACATTGCCCTTCTTTGTAAGTATTAAAATGACCTCCCTTATAAGACCTCATTTTGGATGGTTTTTGAAGGTCTTATAAGGGAGGTTCCACTGTACTGAAATTTAGAACAAGCAGTAGAGAAGTAATGCACACAACACAGCTTTGGTTTGTAAATCGGTTCTATGCAGATTTGGTGTTCTCTCTCTCTCTCTCTCTCTCTCTCTCTCTCTCTCTCTCTCTCTCTCTCTCTCTCTCTCTCTCTCTCTCTCTCTCTCTCTCTCTCTCTCTCTTCCTTCTCTCTCTCTCTCTGTCTGTCTGTCTGTCACTCTCTGTCTCTCCAGCCTCTCTCTCTCTCTCTCTCTCTCTCTCTCTCTCTCTCTCTCTCTCTCTCTCTCTCTCTCTCTCTCTCTCTGCCTCTCTCTCTCTCTCTCTTACTTTGTTTTGTATTAGTCTAGTTTTCGCCCCAAGGACAGATTGGAAGAATGGGCCCAGCCCAAAATCTTAATCCTTATGCAATAAAGTTTTTCAGTCTTCAGTCTCTCTCTCTCCCTCTCCCTCTCTCTCTCTCTCTCTCTCTCTCTCTCTCTCTCTCTCTCTCTCTCTCTCTCTCTCTCTCTCCTCTCCCTCTCTCTCTCTCTCTCTCTCTCTCTCTCTGTCTCTCTCTCTCTCTCTGTCTCTCCCAGCCTCTCTCTCTCTCTCTCTCTCTCTCTCTCTCTCTCTCTCTCTCTCTCTCTCTCTCTCTCTCTCTCTCTCTCTCTCTCTCTCTCTCTCTCTCTCTCTCTCTCTTACTTTGTTTTGTATTAGTCTAGTTTTCGTCCCAAGGACAGATTGGAAGAATGGGCCCAGCCCAAAATCTTAATCCTTATGCAATAAAGTTTTTCAGTCTTCAGTCTCTCTCTCTCCTCTCTCCCTCTCTCTCTCTCTCTCTCCCTCCCCCCCCCTCTCTCTCTCTCTCTCTCTCTCTCTCTCTCCTCTCTCCTCCTCTCTCTCTCTCGTCTCTTTAACTTTGTTTTCTTTAATGCCTTGCATCATTCACTATGTACGCCCATATCTGTTGCTTCATTGTTTTCTTTAATGCCTTGCATCATTCACTATGTACGCCCATATCTGTTGCTTCATTGTTTTCTTTAATGCCTTGCATCATTCACTATGTACGCCCATATCTGTTGCTTCATTGTTTTGTTTTAGTCTTGTTTTCGTCCCAAGGACAGATTGGAAGAATAGGCCTGGCCTAAAATCTCAATCCTTGTGTAATAAAGTTTTTCAATCTTCAGTCTCTCTCTATCTCTGCCTCTCTCTGTGTCTCTTTCTCTTTCTCTCTCTCTCTGTTTCGCCCTCTCTCTCTCTCTCTCAGGTCAGATCTTCAGGGCAGCCAGGCCTCGCGGCCTCTTGATATGCCCTATCTTTTGATTGTTTGTTATTGTGATTTTGTTCATTAATCAGATTGGCACCGCTGTGGTGCTTTTTGAACTATCATTGTCGTCTTAATCATAATTGTATTTTAAAACATTAATTTTGGGGTCACTATCTAGGAGGTTTTTGAAATGGTTAGTGTTGGAAGCAAGTTTAGTTTGTGCAGGGAGATTGTTCGTGCTGGGTGACTATTAGAAAATAAGTTTTTCCTCATATTAGTTCTACTGTATTGGGTTAGTATTTTTAGATCACTGTTACGGGTTCTCAAATCGTTAGACAATTGAAACAAATGCTTGTTAGTTTTGTCAGGGTTATTGAAATTTGTATATACATTTATCAAATCTCCCCTTAATCTTCTAAATTTTAAGGATGGTAAACTTAACTTATGAAGTTTGTCCCCGTATTCCATTTTTTTTTTAATTGATTTTATTAATTTGGTTGCTCACCTTTGTACCCTTTCAATTTGTGTAGATTGTCTTTTAAGAAAAGGGTTCCAAATTAGATTTCCATACTCAAGATGAGGTCTTACTAAACTTTTATATAGGTTCAAAAAAACTTCTGTATTTAATTCCATAAAACTTCTAATTAAACCCAATATTCTATTGGCCTTGTTTACTGCTGTTGTAATGTGTTTATCAAATTTGAGTTTAGAATCAAATATGACTCCTAAGTCTTTTTCATCTGAACAGGTTTCCAAAACATGTTTAGCTGAACCGTGGGAAATTTCATAAGTTTCATTTTGATTGTCATAGCCCACATGCATGACTTTGCACTTTCCTGCTTTAATATAGAGATTCCACTTTTCTGACCATTCTATAAGTTTATCTATGTCATTTTGTATTATGTCTGAATGTTTAGAACAGTTGTAAAGTTTGGTATCATCTGCGAATATCTTACAGACACTTTGTATTTCCTCAGGGAGATCATTGATAAAAATTGTAAAAAGTGTTGGCCCCAGGATACTACCCTGGGGAATGCCACTTAAAACGTCAATGTTAGATGATAGTTTTGCCCCAACCCGCACCTTTTGTGATCTGCCTTTTAGGAAATGTCTTACCCACCTTAGTATGTTCCCAGTTATACCATATGCCTGTAGTTTTAGGAGAAGTCTTTCGTGCAGCACAGAATCAAAGGCCTTCCTAAAATCTAAGTATACAATATCGAAAGCCTCCTTGTCTTCCAACAGTTTAGTAAAATCGTCCATCACATCTAATAGCTGGGTCATACAAGAACGCCCTGCCCTGAATCCATGTTGGCAGTCTGTATACAGATCAAAATCAGTCATGTATTTAACAATTGCGTCCCGAACAAACTGTTCTAAAATTTTACATGTTATACATGTGAGGCTCACAGGCCTGTAATTTCCCGGATCTGTTCTTGTTCCTTTTTTATAAATGGCTATAACCTCTGCCGTTTTCCAATCTACTGGGAGTTCCCCTGATTCTAAACTTTTATTGAACAAAATTGTTAAAGGAAGTGCTAGTTCTGTATGTATTTCTTTTAGTACTCTGGCTGGGACCCTCTCTCTCTCTCTCTCTCTCTCTCTCTCTCTCTCTCTCTCTCTCTCTCTCTCTCTCTCTCTCTCTCTCTCTCTCTCTCTCTCTCTCTCTCTCTCTCTCTCTCTCTCTCTCTCTCTCTCTCTCTCTCTCTCTCTCTCTCTCTCTCTCTCTCTCTCTCTCTCTCTCTCTCTCTCTCTCTCTCTCTCTCTCTCTCTCTCTCTCTCTCTCTCTCTCTCTCTCTCTCTCTCTCTCTCTCTCTCTCTCTCTCTCTCTCTCTCTCTCTCTCTCCTCTCTCTCTCTCTCTCTCTCTCTCCTCTCTCTCTCTCTCTCTCTCTCTCTCTCTCTCTCTCTCTCTCTCTCTCTCTCTCTCTCTCTCTCTCTCTCTCTCTCTCTCTCTCCTCTCTCTCTCTCTCTCTCTCTCTCTCTCTCTCTCTCTCTCTCTCTCTCTCTCTCTCTCTCTCTCTCTCTCTCTCTCTCTCTCTCTCTCTCTCTCTCTCTCTCTCTCTCTCTCTCTCTCTCTCTCTCTCTCTCTCTCTCTCTCTCTCTCTCTCTCTCTCTCTCTCTCTCTCTCTCTCTCTCTCTCTCTCTCTCTCTCTCTCTCTCTCTCGCGCAAGGACAGATTGGAAGAATAGGCGTTGCCTAAAATCTATATGAGGCAATGTCAAAAGGTGCCATGCCCCACCCCTACCTCACAAAATTGTCCATAACTTAATTTCATGATGCTTATGATCTCAGTGATTAGTCTGTCTGTGTTGTAGAAACATTAAAAATGTTTATTAAACAGTAAAAGCTATTGAAGACATCAAATTTAAAAAACTATTAGCGAAAATACCGGCACTAGATGGCCGAAATCGGCGTGCATTTTGACTGTGGTGAACAGCGCACCACTTGGAGGGCTTGTGGTTCCAAATAGATGCAAATAGCAAACCCATTTTCAGTTGTATTATGTTCTTCTGTAATCTTTGCAACTATAATAATGTTCAAAATAAAATGTTCATGTGTATCTTTCGGTAATATGACCTCAAAGTCGGTATGTTACTTGCTACAATTGTCGTCACATTGAGAGCTAGCAGATAACTGTTTACCTTGACTAACAAAAATATGGAACGAGTCTAAAATGAAGGTTATAGATCCATTGGAAGTTGCTCTTTTTAACACCTATTAGTACAATAGTTTTTTTGTGGTAATAGTTAGCAAAATTACATCATTTACGGATTGTCGTCACGACGTCACAAGTAACACTTATGAGCTTTCAATGCTTATTACAATTAAAAAATTCAGTCAACAAGAACGGAACCCCCAGTTTCTGTAAACCTTCGACTCAGTGTGCAATGCTCAATAGCTTTTCCACTCTTTTCAACATCGAAAGAGCGAAGAGAAGGCTCATAAATTTTTGTTGTCACGGAGGAATTTATGTCACAAGTAACATAATCTTGTAGCAAGTAACACACAAACCATAGTTCATTTTTATATCAATTCGATTGAAGCAGTAATTTGGATGGAAATATTGACAGCTTGGCACAAAACTTCTTTATTTTGATCTACTCTTCTGCTAGTGGGTGCCAAAATTATGTTGTAGGGTAAGAGACCCCCTGTGACGGGAGATCTTGTGGTGTCACATGTCACAAGTAACTCATGAGTTACGATTTTAAGTTGAAATTAGGCACATTACAAGTCTACTTCACAACACTTTGGCTGTTTCAGTAATACTGAAGCAATATTTCTTGAAAAAGTACTTTCTTTTTTGTTGGTTTATGAGACTTAATGACTTCAATCACATGTTACTTGCTACCTGTGACAACACTTCAATTTGTCGTCACATGGATTTGTGTAGCAAGTAATATAAATAAAGTTCTACTCTCTTATTCATTCGGCTTGAATTTTTTTATCATTGCTTTACAATATACACATGGAATGTTTCTTTGAAGAAATAAACATTTGTTTGCTGTTTCTGAGATTTTCTTTTATGGTAGGCAATTGTGTGCGAGTGAGGCAACGACGTATGTGTAGGTGATGATACAAAATTGAGCATAACACATGTGTTATTACTAAAGTGTCAAAAACAATTATACCAGATTATTCTAGCAATGTGACTTTATTTATTTCTGCTTTATGAAGATGATCTTTGCTTTACTCTTCACACAGCATAGTACTTTATGTTGTCACGTGTCACAAGTAACATGCCTCCTGAAGCCAATTTAAAATTGTGATAAATCATAATCTAAGCTAATTTATCCATAAATTCACACAAAGCCATTTTATGGGAGTTGAAAAGAAACAGAAAAGGTCAAAAGAATGGCTGACAATGACATTTTATTTTTCACTTGCTTGGAAAGCACCTTTTGACATTGCCTCATATCCTTGGAAAATAAAGTTTAAGTTTTTAAGTTCTCTCTCTCTCTCTCTCTCTCTCTCTCTCTCTCTCTCTCTCTCTCTCTCTCTCTCTCTCTCTCTCTCTCTCTTCTCTCTCTCTCTCTCTCTCTCTCTCTCTCTCTCTCTCTCTCTCTCTCTCTCTCTCTCTCTCAGACACACACACACACACTCTCTCTCTCTCTCTCTCACACACACTCCCCCCGGCGGGCTTCCACCTATCATGGTGGGGGGGGGGGGGGGGGGCTTACGGAGAGTAGCCCAGCAGCCTCATAAAGTCCAACCACACGTCCTCGTCGTAGGAGGGCAACGGCTTAGGCTGGCTTATGTGGTTATGGCCCTCCCGTGGGGATACCGGGGGGTCTTCAGCAGAAATAGTTCCCCCTTCTTCTGGAAGTTCTATGCTAGTAACTTCCCCTACTCTGTCATTCTCTTTGACTCTGCCTTTTCTCTTCTTTTTGCTTTCTGGCGTCTACTTTTTTCTGCCTTATTGGTCCATTCACCTGCATTTTTTCTATAAAACCCTTCCACGTTTTTCCTTTTTACAATTTATGACATGCCAGGTTTTTTTTTTATTGTACACTGGCATCCACACGTGATACTTGCGCACTTGAGTGGGCACTTGTTGTCCATTCTGCAGTGCATATTTGCTTATATAGCCTTTTTTATGTATTTTGGCTTACTAGTATGTATTTGTTATCCTTTTTTACTGTTTTTTTAACCTGGATCCGATAAGTAGAGTAGAGTGGCTCAACTTTTCCAGCACTGTGTGGACTTATGTGCTATAGGGTGCAATGATGGAGGTGTCATGTTATGAATTGTACTGTATGTTTTGTTTACAGGTTGTTGAACGATGGTAAGATATATTGATGAGTGTTTTGTACTAAGTGGTCAAAACTTTACGCAGTGACAGTCCTGGGATGACCGTAGCTGTTGACGGGACTATAATAGAAAAAAATTAAAATAAAATATATCTCACACACGCACACACACACACACTCTCTCTCTCTCTCTCTCTCTCTCTCTCTCTCTCTCTCTCTCTCTCTCTCTCTCTCACACACACACACACACACACACACACACACACACACACACACTCTCTCTCTCTCTCTCTCTCTCTCTCTCTCTCTCTCTCACACACACACACACACACACACACACTCTCTCTCTCTCTCTCTCTCTCTCTCTCTCTCTCTCTCACACACACACACACACACACACACACACTCTCTCTCTCTCTCTCTCTCTCTCTCTCTCTCTCTCTCTCTCACACACACACACACACACTCTCTCTCTCTCTCTCTCTCTCTCTCTCTCTCTCTCTCTCTCTCTCTCTCTCTCACACACACACACACACACACACACACACACACACACACACACTCTCTCTCTCTCTCTCTAACTCTCTCTCTCTCTCTCACACACACACACACACACACACAATCGTCTATGTCATTGTTCTTTCTCAGGACAAGGAGTGCATCAAACAGCTGCGCGCTCTGCTGACGTCTCACTGCCAGGAGTCGGCGAAGGGCGACGTGGCGTCGGCAGTGACGGACATGTTGGATAACCCCGCCCCCGACCAACAGGTGGCTCTGCTCATCAACGAGCGATTCATCAACATCCCCGCGCAGGTTGCCGTGCCTACGTTTCAGGCGCTCAGGTCAGGTGGAAAGCTAGGGAGAAAGGTTATACCGTAGGGCTCCCAGGGACCCTCATTTGGGGGTCTATGAAACACTAAAATTCTAAAGGACCCTCTAAAAGAATGTGCAGGGGGTCCCAGAGATGCACTAGAAAATTATTTTTAGCATTCGCTATGCCACTGGTACCCTCTATCCCGCCTCTAGGACCCTCTATCCTGTAAGTGAAGGAGTCCCCGGGACCCCTTGTTTTGTGGGACTATTGGGAGCCCTGATGCCGTAGTTTTTTAGGTTTGAAAGCTCTCTACCTGCGTGCTAACGCTTCTTAGAAAGAGTTATTTTTTTAGGTTTTAAAGCTCTCTGCATTGCTGCTAACTATTCTGAATTCTCAGTATTTTCATGGATGCTCCTGCTTTCAGGAATTGTTTTTATCGCCTGGAGCCGGTGTCGCCGGATTATGAGAATTTGAGAAGATGCATTTTGCTGTTTATAGAGGTCATGGAGTTTTTAACCAGAAGTGAAAGTGCAACGAGAGCCTGTCAGTTACATTGGAAACTGTTGTTTCCCTTCAGCTTCCAGGAGCACCCATGTATTTCTCTTTGTTCTGTCATGTCGTGTCGTGTCGTGTCCATGATTTTCAATTTTTTTTAACCTTAATAGAAGAATTTAGAATTCAGCTGATTATCAATATCCCTGCACAGTTTGTGTGCCGTACCCACCTTCCAAACCTTCATATTTTGTGGGTGTGGGTGTGGGTGTGTGTTTTGCAGGCAAGAGATGCAGAAGGCTGTGAAGAAGAAGATGAATTTATCTTTCACTTACTTGTGTGTGTGGGTTTTTTTGCAGGGGAGACATAGAGAAGGCTGTGGAAAAGAAGATCAATATGTGTGGGGGGGGGGGGGGGGGGGGGGGGTTGCAGGCAAGAGATGGAGAAGGCTGTGAAGAAGAAGATGAATTTCTCGTTCATTCACTTGTGTGTTTTGGTGTGGGGCGGTTGCAGGGAAAATGCTGTGAAGAAGAAGAAGAAGAATTTCTCGTTCACTCACGTGTGTGTCTGTGTTTGTTTTGCAGGCAAGAGATGGAGAAGGCTGTGAAGAAGAAGATGAATTTCTCTTTCACTTACTTGTGTGTGTGGTTTTTTGCAGGCAAGAGATGGAGAAGGCTGTGAAGAAGAAGATGAATTTCTCTTTCACTTACTTGTGTGTGTGGTTTTTTGCAGGCAAGAGATGGAGAAGGCTGTGAAGAAGAAGACGAATTTCTCGTTCATTCACTTGTGTGTTTTGGTGTGGGGCGGTTGCAGGGAAAATGCTGTGAAGAAGAAGAAGAAGAATTTCTCGTTCACTCACGTGTGTGTCTGTGTTTGTTTTGCAGGCAAGAGATGGAGAAGGCTGTGAAGAAGAAGATGAATTTCTCGTTCACTCACTTCGTGATGCTGTGCAAGACATATCGCATGAAAGCAGAGATGGGGCAAGTGAGCTCAGACCTATACTTCCTCAACCAAGAAGAGGAGCTCATCGCTGAGGTATGGAGACATGGCAAATGTTACGATCATTCTCAAGCACCTGTTTCTTTGTACTCATCCGAATACGTTCTTTTATTCAGAAAATACTTATGAAGCCAGCTCCTTTCATTCATCCTTGGCTGTTCTGTCAAATGTGACCCAGCACCATGAAAGGGACATTAAGTCGCTGGGATAGTTTCTCACAAGAGGCTTGTGAATTCAAAAATCTTATTTTTTGTCAATTTTGAGTTATGGGTATTTTTGTGTTCTCTAACATCTTGTCTTTCATATTTATAAAGGATAATCTTTACTATGGTCTCTAAATGGTCTTATAAGTGTTTTAATACGAGTAGGTCAATGCATTTTTTTCAGCTAGACTTTAGACAGCGATTTCTGAAAATGTCCGACGCTTTCTCTACTAACTTCGAATGTTCGTAACTCTGGAACGGAAAAGGATACAAGAACGGTACTTGTATCATTAGAAAGAGAATTGTCTGAAGTTTTCAAATGTATAATTTGGTCAGAATGGTCAGTTTGACACTTAATGTCCCTTTCGTGGTGCTGGGTCACAAATAATGTCTCCTAACTGTGAAGTTAGGTTAACTCATGGTGTCATGGAGATGTGTTTCCGACGCTGTTCCAATCGTTTGGAGTCACGTCGGAGGGTTTTTCCCCGGCCAATTTCGGTGATTTTCTATGTGTGTGAAGCAATAGGAGGGAAATAACTCACTGTTCCAATGAATCCTCAGACCTTTTCTTGCAGTTGTTCCCCTTAGGCTCTGGTCTCTCCTCTTTTCGTTTTAACATTCTTTGAAAGGAACTACTATCATCTTCGAATTTGCTGAATTCCAATATGGCGGTGACCACATAGTTCATTTTATTCGGACCGCAAAGGAAGAAATGTGTGTGTTTATAGCTGAAATTGTGCTCTTTACAAACACTTTATTTTTATGCCAAACCAAGTCTATCAAAACTTGACTGGCTTTGTGAAAATAGATCGAGATCCTAACAAAGTTGGCAGGTGGTTGAGTGAGAAAGTTTTTGTTTTCATGACGAAGCGCATTGCATCAGATTACTGACATCGTGAAATTTATGCGGCTCACTCGTTCAAAGTAAGAAGCTTCCAAAAATATGCTGATTTATCTATCACTCAATGAATGTCGCATGTTTGTATGATGGGCATCCAATTTTGGGCGAACTTTAGAAAATGACCTAAAATTATGCCTGCCATTTTGCCATTTTCAGTGTGACTCAATTGAGTTAAACAGACTCATATACCAGTAATAACTCTTGTTTCAGTTTTCACTGGTCTCCCCGCTGCGTACAGCCAACACATTCCGATGTCGGAGGAGCTCAAAAGAGAAAATATTTGGAAGATTTCTTTTTTGAAAGCAGGAAAATGGGCCAATAAGTCAGAAAGCTAGTAGATGACAGAAAGCAAAATGAAAAGACAAGTCAAAGAGAGTGACATATTTAGAGGAAGTTACAAGCACAGAACTTCCAGAAGGTGGGGGAACTATTTGTGTGAAAGACACCCCTCCCCTGGCATCCTCATGGGGAGGATCTATGGAACAAAAGATAAGTTAACCCTTTCGCTGCCGCCTACTACTTGCGCATGCGCCGCCGGTTTGCTGCGCGATTTTTGAACGCGGCAATATCGTTACTTAGCGGCGGTCATATATATACACGTTGGTGGCAAGTACTGAAGCGCTATAGAGGACGTATATATGCATCGTGGGCAGCGAAGGGGTTAATGAAATCTTTTCGCTCTATAAACCTCTTTACATTGTCATTGTCGATATTATTAATTAATGTCGTTGTTTCTCATTTACAGATGAGTGACATCAAAGCGTCGTGGTCGGTAGCGGATGAGCGTGACGGTGTGGCAGACGGTCGGTGGGACACAGACGATATGGAAGCTGTGCGCACTCTGCTCGTGTTCGACGCCAACAAATTGGACACCATCATCGACAGAATGCAGAAGGAGCTCAGCAGTGGATGAATAAGCATGATGTAGATTATAATTAAAAAAAAGCTTATGAGATTTGTTGTGTGTTTGATTGATTGATAGATCTGATTGAAGAGATTTTTTGTTATTTTGATTTGTTGAAAAGGGAGAAAAAGGTTGTTTGCAGGGAAGCGCGCGCGCGCAAGAGAGAGAGAGAGGGAGAAAGAGAGAGGCAGATGGATTGTGTGCATATGTGTGTGTGAGAGTGAGAGAGAGAGAGAGAGAGAGAGAGAATAAACTTAATGTAAGTTAAAAAGTATGTGTGTTTCATTTGTTTAAACGAGGTGAAAAAGTTGTGTGCAAAGAAAGGATAGAGTGTGTGTGTGTGTGTGTGTGTGTGTGTGTGTGTGTGTGTGTGTGTGTGTGAATGTATGTGTGAGTGTATGTGTGTGTGAGAGAGTTATAGTGTGTGTGTGACTCTATGGGTGTGCGTGCTTGTGTTTGTGTGAGTGTGCACGCATGCATGTTTGTGATAATCTCCGCTACATTAACCAGGCATGGGAATTGGATTTTTTTTTTTTAAAGCTGAAAAGCAGGGTTCCAGGGGCCACAGAAGGCCCCTAGTAGGGGTCCAGGGGGTCACGCTGAAGCTTTGTTTTGGTAATTGAAGCTCTAAAACAGCTTTAGAATGGCTAAATGTAGCTAATTTCTTGGGGGGGTTTGGCGGACAGACTTTTTTTGGCGCTGGAAAAACAATTATTTCAGCGGAAACTTGCTGTTTGGTGGACAATTCCCATCCCTGATAACACAAACACTTACTGGTGCATAAAACACACACTATCATTGATGTACCAAGGATAGAAAAGTGATAGGACAAACTGTCCTGAGACAAGAGAAATCAATAGGACAATGTCCTGGCTCTTGCAGAAATCAATAAGACAAAGCGTGCCAGTGTTAAAAATTTAACCAGACATGTGTCCTGACAGGGGAGAACACAATAGGACATTTTCAATGTTAATAGGTCAATGGCCTATGACTGGGGCCTCGGGGCATCACTTCACTATCTGTAAGCAAAATAGAATGGGGAAAGAAAAGAAAAAAATGAATATTTAGGGCGCTTAATCTTAACAAAAGCCCTAAGTGCTTACAATCATGATAAAAACAATACTAACAAAATGAAAAGCTAGACAACACACAAAACACTCGCACGAACTTGAGGTCAAAGTCACACACACACACACACACACACACACCAACACACACACACAGACACACACACACCAACAAACACACACACACACGTAATGTATGAAATCAAAATGTCGCTCAGAGGATAACATTCTGATTCTCAATTTCACATGTTGGCCTTTTTCCCTGATGGCCTTTATCACTCATAAACACCAATCAGCCTTAATTCTGGGCCAATAGTACACTGAGAGTGATACCTTTATGACAATGGTTTCGACAAGCGATGGGGAAATTCCTATACAGCTTGATCTTTTCTGAAGGAATGATGATTCTCAAACCAGGGTTGACGAAATAAGGCTTTACGCCCTCTTCGGCCTTTCGGCCATGTGGGGCAATAAACCAGGGTTCATTTACACTGGCTCTTAAATACAAGCTACACTGCGTATGATGCTATTGCGATCCAATTGTGACCATGTCTGTGAGTCATGATTCACGTGAAATACTTCCGCCTCAAAATCGCTGGATTATGAGAATTTGAGATGCAACGATATTCTTATGCACACACAGTTGTACAATAAAAGGGGCCTATATGTTACCCAAGGGACATTAACAGGGTTCATAGGGGCCTTACCAGTCCTTATAAGTCTTGACCAATTGAAATCTCCAAGTAAGGCCTTACAAGTGCTTACATTCACTTCAAGGTCCTTACAAGTCCTGACAGCTGCCAAAAACTGCCCTGAGCAGCCAGACCATACTCAAAATAGATCGCAGAAGCAGCACTTTTACGCTTGAGAAACATCGCTCAGCACCTACTTCACCTTACCCCCCTCCCCCACCTTCCCGTTTCAACTGACCGCTTAGCAGATGAACGATGCACCGCGAGTTGTCAAGAGAAATTGGACTGAAATCTCGTTCTTTATCCTGGTGTCGTTTTGCGATAAAACACGTATATCTGTGTCAGCCATAGTTTTTCTATCTGCTTAGACATTGTTCACAATGCTGGGAAAGTGTTCCTTTCAAGATCGCTGGCTAAAAGATGCAGATTATCCTTAAGCCTACAGATCCTTACAAGGTCCTTACTTAGGGATAGCTGAAAGCCCTGGGAACCCTGATTAAGTGTCAACATTACCATTTTGAGAAAATGGCACAGTTGGAAACTTTAGGCAATTCTCTTTCTAATATTATGAAAAAAACCGTATAATTTTTTGTTGCAGAGTTATGAGCTTTTAAAGTTGGGAAGGTGACTGTCGGCCATTTTGAGAAATCACAGTCTAAAGTCTAGCCTATCCTAAGACAATGCATCAACCTACTAATTTTAAAGCACATATTGGAATGTTTAGAGACCATATTGAAAATGATCCTTTATGGATATGAAAGATAAGATGTTAGAGAGCAAGAAAATACACTTCACTCAAAATTGATTAAAAAAAATTAGATTTTTGACTTTGCAAGCCTGTTGTGAGAAACTAGCCCAGCGACTTAATGTCCCTGTTGTGGTGCTGGGTCACATATAAGCATTTGCTATATTCATGGGTGCTACTCTTTCATTTGTACACTGATTTCAGTATTTTTAATTTGACCACAAACTGAAATTCAGGTGTTTTTTTAATTAATTAAAAAAAAAATGACCACAAGCTATTTGGGGCGTTTTGAACTTGGTGGTTCCATCTTGGAAGTTTACAAAGGCAATGTAATAATTTAACAAGGCTTATCAGACTCAAACTGTCTCTGTCTATCATTTTAACTGTGTCTGTCTCGTTATCTCTCTCTTAACTTGCCCCCCAGAATCGTCCGACGGGGCTCTGCCCCTGTACCCTGCCTGGGCCATGGGTCCCTGGACCCCGGCCTTTCAGTTTTTTTCATTCTGTGGAGTTGCACCCATGTATATTCAAAGGAATGTAGTACTAGTCTAGAGGGGTGAAAAAAGAGCAGTAAATGTGTGTGTGTGTGTGTGTGCGCTGCCCCAACACTCCGCCGGGGCCACCCCCTTGCAGGATTTTTGAAATTTCCCAGGAGCTTCCATGTACTCGTGTTGACCCCGATACACGAATCAAATAAAATGTCTGATACATAAATACAGATATTTTATCGGATTTGTGTACGGGGGACTACAAATACAGTGAACATAACTAGCAGAATTTCATCAGATTTATTTAGACAGTAGAATTTCACGACAATCATGCCTCACAAATGTCACAATCCGATCGGATTGGCATCGAATCTTATGCAGTGTGGCTGGCCCTCAAGGGCTGCAACCCTAGGGATTAGTTTGATGCCAACTGTCATCAAGCACTCTTGTGCTCAGAGAAAGGGGATGTCCCTTGGGCAAGGCAGCTTTCAAGTTAAAACTGAATTCCTGCCCTTCTTTCCAGATGATCATGTTCCACCTCTAGCGCTTTCTAGTTATCGTATTATCATAGATGGGTGCAACTCCCCAAATGAAAAAAACACGAAAGGCAGGGGTCCAGGGACCCATGGCCCCGGCAGGGTATAGGGGCAGAGCCCTGTCGGACGATTCAGGGAAGAGGAGGGGGGGGGGGGGGCAACTTAACCCCTTGACTGCCACCAACGTATTACGTACTGACCTGATGATGTCATCAGATGAAGAGGAATAACCCTGATATGCTGGCTTTTGCTCTAACACAGTCAAGAGAGTTATATCCCCAGACCATTTTGCCAGATTGGCTCTATCAGTTGTCTTTTTTATGGCATGATTTGTCCAATGATGTTTTCTTTAATTTTCTCTGGCAGTCAAGGGGTTAAGAGAGAGATATAACGAGACAGACAGTTAAAATGAGAGACAGTTTGAGTCTGATAAACCTTGTCAAATTGTATGTTTGTGTTTTACGTCCTCTCGACCTGGGAAGGCACATATGGGACATTTGTACTGGGTTAGTATGAGAAACTAAAAATAAGACAGGACAAAACGTAAACAGACAACATGAGGACGCAGACAATACATAAAGAATGAAAGGGGAATTCTAAGGAGCGCAAGTCTATGATTGTTGTACAAAAAATGTAAAATTTATAAAATAGTTATTTGTGTCAGATGACACTCATTAAATTTACTATGTTTAGGTCAGATTTTAGTTTAAAAAATTATTTTTGTTGTCTGACCTTGTAAAATTACAGTGGAACCTCCCTTATAAGACCTTAAAAAATCATACAAAATGAGGTCTTATAAAGAAGGGGTCTTATACTGAGGGGAAATTAACTTATTTTTTAAACCACAATATTGATTAAATAACAATAATACTAAAAGTACATTTATATAGCGTTTTACCTCAAATTATCCCAAAGCGCTTTACAACCAAATGCTTGCCAACAAGCAGACAACGAAAATAGTACTGTATTTTACGGATCAGGCGCACCTGATTATAAGGCAATTTCGATTTTGTTATTATAGTTTCTTACTATATTATCAGTCACATTATCAGTCACATTATAAGGCGCAGGGGTCTCAGTCGAGGAAAAAAGTATCGCCTTATAGCCCGTAAAATATTATATTCAAGAATGACACGAACCAGCAACAACACATGCATAAAGCAGCACACGCACACAGACATACACACAAACACACACACACACAGACTTCATCTTTGACCTTTTATTCAACAAATCATAGATAGTTGCACAGGGACATCACACACACACACACACACACACACAGACTTCATCTTTGACCTTTTTTTCAGCAAATCATAGATAGTTGCACAGGGACACCGTCACACACACACACACACACACACACACACACACACACACACAGACAGATACACACACACACACACACAGAGAGACAGATACACACACATGCGCGCATAATAAAAATGTTTTTTAGTGTGTTGAAAAGTTATGTATTGAGGGGAAATTAACTTTTAGAAAAACAACAACAGTATTGATTAAAAAGAAATAATAACAATAATAATAAAAGTACATTTATATAGCGCGTAACCTCAAATTATCGCAAAGAGCTTTGCAACCAAATGCCTCTCAACAAGCAGACAACACAAATAGTATTCAAGGATGACACAAACCAGCATGTACACACACGCACACACACAACCACACCTATACAGACACACTGAGACTTCTTCTTCTGCGTTCCCAGGCCATATGGCCATAATGGGTAAGTACGTATGCATCCGGTTTTCAGTTTTCACTGGTCTCCCCACATTCCGATTTCGGAGGAGTTCAAAGGAGAAATATTATTGGAAATATTTTTTTTTTCAAAGGTAGGAGAATGGGCCAATAAGACAGAAAGATAGTAGATGATAGAAAGCAAAGGGAAAAGGCAGAGTCAAAGAGAGTGGCAGACTAGAGGAAGTTACAAGCACAGAAGGTGCAGGGGGAACTATTTTTACGAAGGACCCCCCGGTATCCCCACGGGGAGTGACACAGACTCATTCTTCACCTTGTATTCAATAAATCATAGATAGTTGCACGGACACATACACACTCACACACCAGAAGACACACACGCGTGCACGCATAATGTAATTTTTGTTCAGTGTGTTCATAATGTAGCCGTGCCATAGCCGATGAGGTTTAACCGAGGCGTGGTCACCGCTACACCTATCTGTATTAATTTAAAAAATCGGGACTTTACTGGTTTCGTACTGCCTCCGGGCATTGCCTCCAGTATTGTTCCAACCATATTTGACTTTACTGGTTTCGTACTGCCTCCGGGCATTGCCTCCAGTATTGTTCCAACCATATTTGTATTTACAAATGTCCCATATGTGTCTGATTCAGACCAAGAGGACGTAAAACTCCATTCTCTCTCTCTCTCTCTCTCTCTCTCTCTCTCTCTCTCTCTCTCTCTCTCTCTCTCTCTCTCTCTCTCTCTCTCTCTCTCTCTCTCTTGAAAAGTCATCATGTATTGGATGACACGAGATGTCCATAGAATTTCATTGAAAATGAATATCTTCAAAACTTTGTCAGCGAAGTTTCTAAACACACAACAAATTGAACAAGGGCATGTGAACTACTACATATACAACCACGTTTATAAAATTTCCTTATTAAATATGTTTTGGCAGCTGTGAAGCGAAAAGCTGTTTAGTGTTCTCAGGGCTGTCTGTTTGCTTCTGACTGGCTGACTATCTAACTCTATCTATGTTACAGTGGAACCTCCCTTATAAGACCTTAAAAAAATCATCCAAAATGAGGTCTTATAAGGGAGGTAATTTTAATGCTTACAAAGAAGGGCAAAGTCTCAGAGAAGTAGGTTTATGTGGGAGGGGGTCTTATAAGGGAGGTTCCACTGTGCCATGTTAGCGTTTGAACGAGGATCCTCAAATTGTTCATGCGTATATAGGTAGTTAGTATATCTAGGCCAAGTTCAAAGATGAAGGTCATTGGTCAAAGGTCAAGGTCACTAGTGGAGCCGAAAATGCTGCCCCGTGGCTGTTTGATCTAGCGTTTTCACGCTCTAATTAGGTTTTCAGTTGGTGTGTTAAATAACGAAACCACTCCCTCCCACCCCCACCCCCAACCCACCCACCCCGGTCTATTATAGTATAAGAACGAGAACACATATAGGGGAAGACGGGGTAAAAAGCGCAAGGGCGGGTAAGAAGCCCACCCCAATTATCTCTTGAAATGAAGCAAATTTCAGTCTCATTTTGCCCATTAGACGAGCATTAATGTCTAGCATTCGTCTCATGGGCAAATTTGACTGAAATTTTCTTTATTTCATGAGATAATTGGGGTGGGCTTCTTACCCGCCCATGCGCTTTTTACCCCGTCTTCCCCTACGTTTTTAAATGCCCTTTACTCAAATGGCTTTTATCATTGGTTGACATTAGCCTGTAGTAGGGGCCAACAGTAACATGAGAGCTGTACAATAGTCGATTGTGTACAGTAATGGAAAATCATGGTACAGTTTAGTGTGGAAGACTATGACTTTCGAACGAGGGGGACCTTGGCACCGGCTCTGGTGCTGCAGCCAAAGGGATTGGATGGCCGGTAAAGGTAAAGATGTGCCACCCCCCCTGCATTTCTCGGTTAATTGTATTTTTCCGTTTTTGCCTTTCTTACCATACATAAAGCTGTATTTTAGGAACATGTTTAGCTAATAACCTTTTTGAAATACTAACCCTAGCCCTAAACCTAACCCTACCCCCCACTATGTACTGCAGTACACCGCGATTTGTCACAGTTGTGGTTCGTTGCGTTTTCCCGTCTTATAGGGTGGGGGGTAGGGTTAGGGCTAGGGTTAGTATTCCAAAAAGGTTATTAGCTAAAACTGCTCCTAAAATACAGCTTTATGTATGGTAAGAAAGGCAAAAACGGAAAAATACACTTAGCCGAGAAATGGAGGGGGGTGGCACATCTTGACCTTTACCGGCTCGCCTTTGGGGACCTTCCCCAACGCCAACTGTCATCCTCATATCCCTTTTGGCCGAGAAAGTGGGGATGTACCCTGGGCAAGGCATCTCCACTATAAACAAATTCTCGTCCAGCCGGCCAGAGTATGTATCTGCTATCTGACAGTCATGGTCGGAAACGACCGACTGGCATATTATATTCAATCATATGTTTTTATGTTAGCAGAAGACACTGAAAGACAAGCTTAATAATCTCCCTGAAGAAGGTAATACGAATAAAACAAAGGGACGTAATTTACCCCGTTAGTTTCCAAAAATAGGCACTACCTGAATTCGGTGTTCTCAACCTTTCTATTTACCGACCCATGCCTTTGGTTTTCATTTCACTGTTCCAGGTCATAGTGAAAGTCGACATTATGTGACCTTGACCCTTGATACGCACGCCAGTGGTGCGTTAACGCAAACAAATTGATTTCATTTTTACAAAACAAGTGCCGGATCGCCGAGCGGCAGATAAGTTCCCGGAGCAGGTGAACTTGGGCACATAACAGCAGCATGATGCATCTGCACTCCTGTGACAAGAAACTGAGCAATTGCCCCCCAAAATCTTAATAAATAATAAATGTGTCAAAAAGGTGTGGTTGTAAATGACCGATTACAGATTGTCATATCGACAGACTGTAACCGTTGTGACCTTGAAATTCTTGTACTAAATATTCGGACATTTTCATAAGCCAATGCATCTGCACACCAAATATGAACATTGTAAGTCCAATGTTGCTGTTGTTGTTGTTGTTCCCTGGCTTAACGACTCCAGGGATCATCCCAACAGCCAGAGCACTTGAACAATTCAGTACAAATGCACCAGCTAGGGATGAGAACATTACGTGTGTGACCGTTTTTGATTACCCCGCCATGTGGGCAGCCACAGTCCGTCTTCGGGGGATTTTAGACTGATGATGTTATGCTGGGAGCTTGTCATGGCTTAAGACAATCCCCGCACAACCATTCACAGCATAACAACATTTTGATGTAGCCTTGGCGTTCTAGCTTATGTTAACTGGTCTGACACAGCCTCATGCCATGTAAGTCCAATGATGTGAAATAATTATATGGCCACAAGAAGAAATTTACGTTTTCAAGGTCAAACGTCAAGGTCAGCATGGTTATTAGTTTTGCATGGGAACTTTCGTGCACCGTGATGCACCACCACAGTAAATTTGAAGCGATTCTATGCAACAGTTCTTGAGATGCAGCTTTGGGGTTCGAACCCCCGTGATTCGCAAGCGCGCGCGCACGAGCGCACAGACAAATGCATGATTATGATGATATAGCCCTTTGTCAGAAAACATGGTGTAAAAAAACCGCATTGAAATACGTGCATACCTTCGCGAGATATTAGCGATTAAGTATTTTGGGGTTCCAACTCCTTAATCAGCATGACCTTGAACTTGAAATAAAACTAAAGCAATCAATCGATAGCTAATATCCTCTAAAACTTGTACACTAAAAATGATTGGAATAGACTGAACGGTTTTCAAGAAAACGCATCCAACGGACGGACGGACGCACAGATCACGGATAAGGACGGACGGAACAAAAACAATACTTCAGGAAGCTTCGCTCGGGAACTAGGGCATCTCTCTCTCTCTCTCTCTCTCTCTCTCTCTCTCTCTCTCTCTCTCTCTCTCTCTCTCTCTCTCTCTCTCTCTCTCTCTCTCTCTCTCTCTCTCTCTCTCTCTCTCTCTCTCCCCCCCCCCACCACAGCAGTTCCGTCGCACACAAAGTCAAGCTATTTAGTTAGATAAAAGGTTGAATCTATGATGAAAATCCGTTTAACGTCCGCCTGTCTGAAACAGACACATATATGGGACATGAGTAGATATAAAGATGGTGGGAACGATCCTGGAGGCAATGCACGGAGGCAGTGCAACTCCAGGAAAGTCCCGAATTTTTTTAGCGATACAAATGTATAAAGTATGTTCAAGAAACTTGTTGAATCTAGAAATCTTATAAGATATAAAAAAAAATGCACCAAGCACGTCCTTTAAATATTTTGGTGGTATGTTCTACATAATATTTCAAATACATTTATTTCATCAGATTAATTGTAAAAACTATTTTTTTTATTGAGCCGTATCATGAAACATATTTAGTAGAAAATGCTCTTAAATAATTCTCTTAGTTTCGCGAACATAAACAGAATTGCCCAACAGTGAAAATCTAGCAATTTTGACTGAAAACAACAACTAATTTACGCACATACAACATATTCTTGACTGTTATTTGCGAACATTTACTTATGGTAAACTAAAGTTGGCTTGAAAAAAATTCTGAAAATATAAATGAACTAAATGTTCCTTCTGAAACAGCTGTCACACACACACACACACACACACACGCACACACACGCACACACACGCGCGCGCGCATGCACACTGTCACTCACACAATAAGCCTAATACTAGCTTCAATCTCTCTCTCTCTCTCTCTCTCTCTGTGACCTTCACTCTGATATAACGGCAAAGGTCAACTAACAGTCGACCTTATTACTGGAGAAGTACCGTACGTTTATCACAAAGAGGTCAAGGTGGGCAGGTGAGAGCAAGGCGACCCTGTCGCCTGTCACGACCCTCCTACATGACCAGTGTACAGGATCGTACTGATGTGCCCTAGTCTCTTGTGGGTTCCTGTGTGTGTGTGTGTGTGTGTGTGTGTGTGTGTGTGTGTGTGTGTGTGTGTGTGTGTGTGTGTGTGTGTGTGTGTGTGTGTGTGTGTGTGTGACTCTCATTGTGTCCCTGTCTCTTGTGTGTCCCTGTCTCTCTATGTGTGTGTCACTCTCATTGTGTCCCTGTCTCTTAATTGTGTGTCCCTGTCTCTCTATGTGTGTGTCACTCTCATTGTGTCCCTGTCTCTTAATTGTGTGTCCCTGTCTCTCTATGTGTGTGTCACTCTCATTGTGTCCCTGTCTCTTGTGTGTCCCTGTCTCTCTATGTGTGTGTCACTCTCATTGTGTCCCTGTCTCTTAATTGTGTGTCCCTGTCTCTCTATGTGTGTGTCACTCTCATTGTGTCCCTGTCTCTCTATGTGTGTGTCACTCTCATTGTGTCCCTGTCTCTCTATGTGTGTGTCACTCTCATTGTGTCTCATTGTGTCCCTCTCTCTATGTGTGTGTCACTCTCATGTGTGTCTCCCCATTGTGTGTCTCTGTGTGTCCCTCTCATTGTGTCCCCGTCTCTGTGTGTCACTCTCATTGTGTCCCTGTCTCTATGTGTCACTCTCATTGTGCCCCCGTCTCAATTTGTCATTGTCTCTATGTGTCCCCCTTCTCTATTTGTCTCCATCTCTGTGTGTCATCTCATTGTGCATGATCTGTCTATGTGTGTCCCCGTCTCTATGTGTCACCCATTTTCATCGGGGACATTTAGACACGAAATGGGTGACACACAAGAGACGGGGACACATAAAGATGAAATTGGTGACACTTAGAGACAGGGACACATAGAGACGGGGACACATAGAGACAAAATGGTTGACACGTAGAGACGGGGACACATAGAGACATCGATGGGTGACACATTGAGACGAGGACACATAGAGACGAAATGGGTGACACATAGAGACAAAATGGGTGACACATAGAGACGAAATGGG
>CM065704.1:41144044-41151544 GCA_017654935.2 Phymorhynchus buccinoides
TCCCCTTTGCTTACTGTCCATCTACTATCTTTCAGTCTTTCCGGTCCATTCTCCTGCCTTTTTTTACGAAACGCTTTCGAAAAGATTTCCTCCAGCTGAAGTCGGACATGCTGGGCCTAATTATTTCTTGTCTGGGCGCATAGCGGCAGCATGACGCATCTGCGCTCATAATTGACAGGAAACTGTCTGAGCGATCGAAGAAGAAGAATCTGACGTGTTTAAGTTCTTACTTGTGTAGCTGGTGTTGTTGTTGTTGTTGTTGTTGTTGTTGTTGTTGTTGTTGTTGTTGTTGTTGTTGTTGTTGTTGTTGTTGTTGTTGTTGTTGTTGTACCTGTTGATGACTGTCATCGTCACTTGGTGACACTGGATCATGTTTCATAACTGACAGTTTGTTGTGTCACAGACTGTCATCGTCACTTGGTGTCACTGAATCATGTTTCATAACTGACAGTTTGTTGTGTCACAGACTGTCATCGTCACTTGGTGACACTGGATCATGTTTCATAACTGACAGTTTGTTGTGTCACAGACTGTCATCGTCACTTGGTGTCACTGAATCATGTTTCATAACTGACAGTTTGTTGTGTCACAGACTGTCATCGTCACTTGGTGTCACTGAATCATGTTTCATAACTGACAGTTTGTTGTGTCACAGACTGTCATCGTCACTTGGTGACACTGGATCATGTTTTATAACTGCGACATGTTGTGTCACAGACTGTCATCGTCACTTGGTGACACTGGATCATGTTTCATAACTGACATGTTGTGCCACAGACTGTCATCGTCACTTTGTGACACTGGATCATGTTTCATAACTGACAGTTTGTTGTGTCACAGACTGTCATCGTCACTTGGTGACACTGGATCATGTTTCATAACTGACAGTTTGTTGTGTCACAGACTGTCATCGTCACTTGGTGACACTGGATCATGTTTCATAACTGACAGTTTGTTGTGTCACAGACTGTCATCGTCACTTGGTGACACTGGATCATGTTTCATAACTGTGACATGTTGTGTCACGGACTGTCATCGTCACTTGGTGACACTGCATCATGTTTCATAACTGACAGTTTGTTGTGTCACAGACTGTCATCGTCACTTGGTGACACTGGATCATGTTTCATAACTGACAGTTTGTTGTGTCACAGACTGTCATCGTCACTTGGTGACACTGGATCATGTTTCATAAAACCAATTCCCATTTTTCCTGTTCACTTAGAGACCGTTTCTTGAACCTTCCTCCATTTATTTCTATGATGATTTGTTCTGTTGTTGTCCTTGGAAATCTTTCATCATTGTGACATTTTGTTCTGTTACAGTCTTTGGTAATATTTCGTAATTTGTGACATTTTGTTCCGTTACAGTCTTTGATAATATTTCGTAATTTTTTACATTTTGTTCCGTTAGTCTTTGGTAATAATTCGTAATTTGTGACATTTTGTTCCGTTACAGTCTTTGATAATATTTCGTAATTTTTGACATTTTGTTCCGTTAGTCTTTGGTAATATTTCGTAATTTGTGACATTTTGTTCCGTTAGTCTTTGGTAATATTTCGTAATTTGTGACATTTTGTTCCGTTACAGTCTTTGGTAATATTTCGTAATTTGTGACATTTTGTTCCGTTACAGTCTTAGGTAACATTTCGTAATTTGTGACATTTTGTTCCGTTACAGTCTTAGGTACTGTTTCGTAAGTTGTGACATTTTGTTCCGTTACAGTCTTAGGTACTGTTTCGTAATTTGCGACATTTGGTTGTGTGGCAGACCTGTCATCATCACTTGGTGACACTGGATCGCGGCACCGGCTCCCGTCTTTCGCTCGGTGAGCTCTTCACCGGCGACACCGCTGCCTTTCCCTTCCTCCACAGAGAAGAGAGCGACCACCACAACCACCTCCACCACCATTGCACCCTTCCTGCCTCGCTTCTGGAGCAGCAGCAGCAAAAGCAACGCTCAAAGCTGAATGCTACCTCGCAGCGCTTTGTGCTAAGCAACGGTCATGAGGCCAGAGAACTGTCGGACTTGAACGCCGCGTTTCCCTGCATTCCAGAGCTGGAAACGTTCCGCAGCGTTCTGGACAACAAAACCTGACTGGTCTAACATAACCATCGATCAAAATCCAAGAAAAACTTGTCTAATTTTTTTACCGATCAAAGAGAAATATTTAGATGAGGGAGAACTGATCTGTTTGTTCACGTCAAGAATCGGGCATTAAAATCCTAAGCAAGTTTCTGTTTTGGGGAACCGGAACTGGAAAAAAAAACCACCCCCAAAAAACACCCAGAAAGTTACATCTGAGAAAAAGTGTTTTTTTTAGTTTTCTAATCACAGATCTTTAAAAAGAATTATATACTTCCAACAATGACAGATTGATAGCTTCTTAGCTGCATCTGTCTAAAAACATTATTTTAAAAAAAACCAGCGTTCCTGCCAACAGTTTCACCGTTGTTTGTGTCAGTATTGGGACAGTCGTTGTCCAGGGCATCATCCAACAGTGGGGGGTCAGTCACCGGGAACCTCCACATCACCGGTCACAGGCACTGAAGCGGACGGAACTTGGGACAATGGTGGTGGGGTCGGCGACACGGGAGAGTGGACAGTCCACCCAGCAATCTGTCACCCCCAGGTAAAGTAGGCCTACTGAATTGTGGCCATAGGGGGGTGGAAAAGGTGGGATGGGGTGGGGGATGTCCCATTTGGCCCTTTCCCACTTGGCCCTTTCCCATTTGGCCCTTTCCCACTTGGCCCTTTCCCACTTGGCCCTTTCCCACTTGGCCCTTTCCCACTTGGCCCTTTCCCATCTGGCCCTTTCCCACTTGGCCCTTTCCCACTTGGCCCTTTCCCATTTGGCCCTTTCCCACTTGGCCCTTTCCCATTTGGCCCTTTCCCACTTGGCCCTTTCCCACTTGGCCCTTTCCCACTTGGCCCTTTCCCACTTGGCCCTTTCCCACTTGGCCCTTTCCCATCTGGCCCTTTCCCACTTGGCCCTTTCCCACTTGGCCCTTTCCCACTTGGCCCTTTCCCACTTGGCCCTTTCCCACTTGGCCCTTTCCCACTTGGCCCTTTCCCACTTGGCCCTTTCCTATCTGGCCCTTTCCCACTTGGCCCTTTCCTATCTGGCCCTTTCCCACTTGGCCCTTTCCCATCTGGCCCTTTCCCACTTGGCCCTTTCCCACTTGGCCCTTTCCCACTTGGCCCTTTCCCATTTGGCCCTTTCCCACTTGGCCCTTTCCCATTTGGCCCTTTCCCAATTGGCCCTTTCCCATTTGGCCCTTTCCCACTTGGCCCTTTCCCATTTGGCCCTTTCCCACTTGGCCCTTTCCTAAAACCCTTTCCCACTTGGCCCTTTCCTATCTGCCCTTTCCCACTTGGCCCTTTCCTATCTGGCCCTTTCCCACTTGGCCCTTTTTTGACCCTTTCCCACTTGGCCCTTTCCTATCTGGCCCTTTCCCACTTGGCCCTTTCCACTTGGCCCTTTCCTATCTGGCCCTTTCCCACTTGGCCCTTTCCCACTTGGCCCTTTCCCTTGGCCCTTTCCCACTTGGCCCTTTCCCATCTTGGCCCTTTCCCACTTGGCCCTTTGTGTAAAAGAAAAAAAAATGGTACCGCCATTTCGCCCTTTCATTTCTTTTGCAAAATCACACACACACAAATATCTCTTTCTTTCTCCTCTCCTCTCTTTGTTGTTGTTGTTGTGTTGCAACACGCAAGCGCACATACACATACACACTCTCACTCTCTCTCTCTCTCTCTCTCTCTCTCTCTCTCTCTCTCTCTCTCTCTCTCTCTCTCTCTCTCACACACACACACACACACACACACACACACACACACACACACACACACACACACACACACACACACACACACACACACACACACACACACACACACACACACACACACACACTCACTCACTCACTCACTACTTGAGAAATAGTTGGGCCCAGCATGTTCGACTTCGGCTGATCTGAAGAAATCTGTGTAAGAATTTATAGACAAAAGGCAGGAGAATGGACCAGTGAGATAGAAAGATAGCAGATGATGACAGTAACTGGAATATAACTTTGTTTTAATGCTCGTTGTTTGGTTTGTTTTTAAAATCTGTTCCAGCAAGAAGACTCGGCCCTCCATAGCCGTCGGCGATCATGACGACAACGACGACGCGCCAAGGACGAAGAAAACGACGATGAAGAAGAAATATCGTCACCTCGAATCTCTGGCACAGTGCGTGGCGGGAGAAACGGCCCAGCCTGAAATTGGCGGGTCCAGCGCCGAGCGAGAAGCGTGGGGAGAGTTGTTCCAGAACCGACAGAACTTTGTCGACATGCACTGCTGCTAGATTTGACATCAAACCTTGTTTTTTTGTTTTGTTTTTTAAAAATCTTATTATCTCAATGGAAGACAATCATTCGGGTGTGGGTGATCATGGAAGAATAGCATCTCATGACATTTTCATCTCTTTTTTTTTTACAGTTCTGTATTTTTTAGGGGGGGGGGGGGGGGGGGGCATTGCCATTGAAATGAAGACCTGTGGCATTTCTCCATGTGCATGACTGTGCTTATGTCCAAAAATGCGTGCAAGCCTCTAAAACCCAAAACTGCTTCACGTGATCATAATTTTATTATGATATTGCAGTTAGGCTAAACTCTCTCTCTCTCTCTCGCTCTCTCTCTCTCTCTCTCTCCTCTCTCTCTCTCTCTCTCTCTCGACATCTCTCTCTCTCTCTCTCTCTCTGTCTCTCTGTCTCTCTGTCTGTCTCTCTGTCTCACTCTCTCTCTCTCTCTCTCTCTCTCTCTCTCTCTCTCATCTCTCTCTCTCTCTCTCTCCCTCACTCTCTCTCACTCTCTCTACCATCTCTCTCTCTCTCTCTCTCTCTCTCTCTCTCCCTCTCTCTCTCTCTCTCTCTCTCCTATCACTCTCCCTCTCTCTCTCTCTCTCTCACTCTCTCTCTCTCTCTCTCTCTCTCTCTCTCTCTCTCTCTCTCTCTCTCTCACTCTCTCTCTCACTCTCTCTCTCTCTCTCTCTCTCTCTCTCTCTTCCTCTCTCTCTCTCTCTCTCTCTCTCTCTCTCTCTCTTCTCTCTCTCTCTGTCTCTCTCTGTCTCTCTGTGTCTCTCTCTCTCTCTCTCTCTCTCCTCTCTCTCTCTCTCTCTCTCTCTCTCTCTGTCTCTCTGTCTGTCTCTCTGTGTCTCACTCTCTCTCTCTCTCTCTCTCTCTCTCTCTCTCTCTCTCTCTCTCTCTCTCTCTCCCTCACTCTCTCTCTCACTCTCTCTCTCTCTCTCTCTCTCTCTCTCTCTCTCTCTCTCTCTCTCTCTCTCTCTGTCTCTCTCTCTCTCTCTGTGTCTCACTCTCTCTCTCTCTCTCTCTCTCTCTCTCTCTCTCTCTCTCTCTCTGTCTCTCTGTCTGTCTCTCTGTGTCTCACTCTCTCTCTCTCTCTCTCTCTCTCTCTCTCTCTCTCTCTCTCTCCCTCACTCTCTCTCTCTCTCACTCTCTCTCTCTCACTCTCTCTCACTCTCTCTCTCTCTCTCTCTCTCTCTCTCTCTCTCTCTCTCTCTCTCTCCCTCACTCTCTCTCTCTCTCTCTCTCTCTCTCTCTCTCTCTCTCTCTCTCTCTCTCTCTCTCTCTCTCTCTCTGTCTCTCTCTCTGTCTCTCTGTGTCTCACTCTCTCTCTCTCTCTCTCTCTCTCTCTCTCTCTCTCTCTCTCTCTCTCTCTCCTCACTCTCTCTCTCTCTCTCTCACTCTCTCTCTCACTCTCCCCCCCTCTCTCTCTCTCTCTCTCTCTCTCTCCCTCTCTCTCTCCCTCACTCTCTCTCTCACTCTCTCTCACTCTCTCTCTCTCTCTCTCTCTCTCTCTCTCTCTCTCTCTCCCTCACTCTCTCTCTCACTCTCTCTCTCTCTCTCTCTCTCTCTCTCTCTCTCTCTCTCTCTCTCTCTCTCTCTCTCTCTCTCTCTCTCTCTCTCTCTCTCATCTATCATCTTAATGACCTGAACTATGTTTATACGGCTCCTTATTATTCTTTTATATTCGTATTCACCATTCACATATATATATATATATATTCTTCTTCTTTGAGAGTTTTGATTTATAAAGAAGAGAGATTAAACATTTGTGTATGTATGAAAAACCTCCCCCCCTCTCCCCTCCCCCTCCTCCTTCCCCTCCCCTGCCTGTAACTTGATGTATATTTCATATCCTTCTTCTTCTTCCGCGTTCCCAGGCCATATGGCCACAATGGATAAGGTACGTAGGGTAAGACGGGGTAAAAAGCCCATGGGCGGTTAAGAAGCCCATGCCAATTATCTCATGAAATGAAGCACATTTCAGTCAAATTTTGCCCATGAGACGAGTGTTAATGTTTAGCGTTCGTCTCATGGGCAAAAGTTGACTGAAATTTGCTTCAGATAATTGGCATGGGCTTCTTACTGGCTTTTTACCCCGTCTTCACCTATGTGTCCGTTTCAGTTTTCACTGGTCTCCCCGCTGCGTACAGCCGACACATTCCGATTTCGGAGGACATATTCCATATACGTTTTAGTGTAGGGATGTGTACTGTATTGCTTTTCTTTTCTCTTTTTCAAGTGTGAAAACGTATCAATATATTTACATACTTTGAAAATCGGTACAAAATGGCCATGAATTCGTTGTAACGTGTTTTCTTTTTCTTCAGTTATTATGGGGTGTTTTGTTTACCTTACTTGAGGCGAAACTTCAGATTAAAAAAATAGCAAGATAAGGTGAAATGATTACAATTTGTTTTGTTTGAAATTGTCATTTACGAGTGTGTGTGCGTGCGTGTGTGTGTGTGTGTGTGTGTGTGTGTGTGTGTGTGTGTGTGTGTGTGTGTGTGTGTGTGTGTGTGTGTGTGTGTGTGTGTGTGTGTGTGTGTGTGTGTGTGTGTGTATGTGTGTGTGTGTGTGTGTGTGTGTGTGTTCTTCTTCGATCGCTCAGACAGTTTCCTGCCAATTATGAGCGCAGATGCGTCATGCTGCCGTTATGCGTCTAAGTAAGAAATAATGGGTTGGCCCAGCATGTCCGACTTCGGCTGGAGGAAATCTTTTTGAAAGCGTTACTCAAAAAAGAAAGAAAAAAAGCTAGGAGAATGGACCGGAAAGGCAAAAAGATAGCCTATTACATGTAGTTGACAACACTCACAGGGTCAGTCCCAAGGAATCCACCCCGAGAGTGGACTGCTCAGAGAGAGGAGCACAGGACCCCGAGCGGACCCCCAACCGCACACCAGTCCTGGCCAAGAGTAACGTTCACAAAACTACATTTATTCAAGATTCAGGCACCACGATATATACATTATACAAAACCTCGAAGATGAAATGGATGGAGAAAGGGACAAGAGCGGGCCTGTTTACTTCAGACAGAAGAAAGATGATAAACCCCAAGTTTCCCAGACTATAGGTGAAGACGGGGTAAAAATGCCCATGGGCGGGTAAGAAGCCCATGCCAATTATCTCATGAAATAAAGAAACTTTCAGTCACA
>CM065704.1:41164044-41169044 GCA_017654935.2 Phymorhynchus buccinoides
AAAGAAAGGGCGAGGAGGCCGGGTGATTCGAACCCGGGTCACTCACGCTGCAGTCACGCATTACATCTGGCAGGCGAACGTCTTAACCACTATGCCGCCTTTCTTCTTCAGCTATTTGCTCCCCCCCCCCCCTTCCCCTCTCCATCCTTTGCTGGTTTCCTTTCCTACATATAGTTCGTTACTGTTTTTCTTTTCTTTTTTTATCCCAAAATTCGTTTGTCGGCTATTTCTGTCATTCTTCCTAGTTCTTGAATGAATTTGGATTTTGCGTCCTCTCGACCTGGGAAGGCACTCTTCCTAGTTCTTATAATCTATCTCTGTTTTTGTGTGTGTGTCTTCCATTAATATTGTGGTGTTTTTTGTTTGTGGCTCAAGCCACAAACCTATAACTCACTTTGTCGGTCGGTCGGTCCAAAATTGTCGCACATTTTGACAAAATTGTCGCACTTCAAATGGTGAAAATGATGTTTTACGTCCTCTCGGTCATAATTTCACTTCAAATCGAGACTACACTTCTGGCCGCTCTTTAAAATGATGTATTTTAAAAGCGTACAAAATAATAAACATACGTAATACAGACACTACAACAGACACGACGAGTATGCGGTGCTTCTTTTGATGAGTATAAGTAGGATACATAGTTTTAAATGTTTTCCAAAAGATATAAAAAGTGACGAAATGGTGCAGAGATAACATTCTGGATTACAGATTAAAATTATTGAAAAGCCAGGGGAGGTAACTCATGATTGGAGTGGTAAAAATAGACCGCGTGCCACAAACTATTGCGATTTCGCGCTTGTTTTTATAGCTTTCCCTCCAGTTATGAAAGCCATTCGATTGACCTTTGACCGTTCTCTTATTTACCCACGTAATGTATCCATTGTTTGTTCTAACCCATGCCCCCTGTTTGTCCCTTTTGTCAGCTAGTTGTTTCTTGTCATACCATTTTGTGAGTGAGTTCTCCCCGGCCCGTGGGGGATACCGGTTTCGTACAAATAGTTCCCCCACCTTCTGGAAGTCCTGTGCTTGCAACTTCCTCTAATCTGTCACTCTCTTCGATTCTGCCTTTACCCTTTGCTTACTGTCATCTACTATCTTTCTGACTTATTGGCCCATTCTCCTGCCTTTTTTTTTCTCTCCATAAAACAATCTTCCCAATTTTTCGAAATCGGAATGACTGTCGGCTGCGTGCAGCGGGGAGACCAGTGAAAACTGAAAACCGGACACATAGGGGTAGACGGGTTACCCATTATGAAGCCCCCCCATATGGCATGAAATGAAGCAAATTTCAGCAGAAGAAGAAGACGTCGTCTCATGGGCAAATTTTGAATTTTGCTTTATTTCATGAGCTATGGGGTGGGCCACAATCAACACGTCTTTGATTATCCATTATGCCATGGCCTGGGAACCAGGGGAGGCTTCTTTGGCTATGCGAGGCCACAATCAACACTTTGATTATTTTGCCACGGAAGGGAGGTTCTATGCCACGTTTGCAGGAAGACAGGCTCAAGGCCTGAGAAGAAATAGTATGGCAGAAGAGGGTTGAGACGAAAGAGAGAAAAAAACGAACGCGCGTTAAACTGTGACCACCAGTGGGAGTTGATGCATGGGGTGTGGTATAAACTAAGGCTAGTGGTCGGTGAAGCGTGCTATCTCTAAGGTGCTGTGGAAGGGAAAGGGGCAGATTAATTAGGTTGGTTTATTGCTAATTAATGAGTGATTGCCGATCCCTGAGGATTATTAGGCCTATACTGCTAATTCTGTTTCTCTTCTCTCTGTGAGTAGATTGTCTGCTACTTTTCTACTTTTCATCATCATGAAAGTGAGTAATGTGTGCGAGAGAGCGAGAGAGAGAGAGAGAGAGAGAGAGAGAGAGAGAGAGAGAGAGAGAGAGAGAGAGAGAGAGAGAGAGTGTGTGTGTGTGTGTGTGTGTGTGTGTGTGTGTGTGTGTGTGTGTGTCTGTGTGTGTGTATGCTTGTGTGTGTGTTTTTATGTGCGTGCGTGTGTGCGAACGTGTATGCGTGCATGCATACGTGTGTGCGTGCGCTCAATACAATGTGTGTGTGTGTGTGTGTGTGTGTGCATGTGTGTGTGCGTGCGTGCATACGTGTGTGCGTGCGCTCAATGCAATGTGTGTGTGTGTGTGTGTGTGTGTGTGTATGTTGAGTATGCAATGCGTGGGTGCATGCTTGCATACGTGCAAGTATTCATATATGTACATGTGTGTGTGCGTGTGTGTGTGTGTATGTGTGTGTGTGTCTCTATGTGTGTATGTGTGTGTATGTGTGTCTGTGTGTGTATGTGTGTGTGTGTGTGTATGTGTGTGTATGTGTGTGCGTGTGCGTGTGCGTGTCTGTATGTGTGTGTGTGCGTGTTGTGTGCGTGCGTGCGTGTGTGTGTGCGCGCGCGCGAGCGTGCACGCGCGTGTGTGTGTGTGCGTGTTGTGGAAGCGACTGAGAACGTAAAACTGCAAACAATACTATACTTGCTGTGCTCAATTCCAATAACACGCTTTATTGTCCGTGTGTCTGTCATTCCCTAACATCTTTTATTCACGATCTTCACCCACGAAACATTATGACTTTTATGCTTGAATCTCCTGACAGTGTTCGCAATGTTTGTGTTTGCTGCAAACACAACAACTGACATTTGACACGTGTATAGGTGAAGACGTGGTAAGAAGCCTATGGGCGGGTAAGAAGCCCATGCCAATTATCTCATGAAATAAAAAGACATTTGCAGTCAAATTTTCCCATGAGACGAATGCTAAACATTAACACTCGTCTCATGGGCAAAATGTGACTGACATTTTCTTTATTTCATGAGATAATTGGCAAGGGCTTCTTACCCGCCCATGGGCTTTTTACGCCGTCTTCCCCTACATTCGTAGACATGCGTAATACATTGCTGTGGTTTGGTGTGATTGCTTTCTTTCACTCTTTTGAGTTGCTTTTCAGTTTGCGCTTCCCCTCCCCATCCCACCCCTCTCTCTTATAGTGTGCTTTGCTGTGCAAATAACTGATTTGAATCCAAACTAACATTTTATTATGAATACGGAGAAAGAAACAGATTGATGGATGCTATTAATTTTGTTGTGGTTTTCTCTCCCTAAAGTTTACTTTCCTTTGCCAAATAATTGATACGACGAGCTGCAGAGGACTTTTTGTTATAAACCTAGAATAAAGAAATAAAGTCACACACTAAAACACGATGCAGTATAACACCAGGGACGGATCTGAGGGGGGGGGGGTTCCAGGTTTTCTGGACCCCCCTCCCCCTCTGCCCCAAGCATGTATCTTACACAAGGGTACAAAAGTTAAAAAATTGGCTCAAATTTTGCTTTAACCCTTTCACCGCCAACTTCGCATTTTTGCACCACAATGATTTAACACCCATGTCACAAAAAGGCATCAAATCAGGGTCTGTTATCCAAAAACTATATCCTCTTCATTTTGGGAGGTAGGGATAGGCCTTACTTTAAGTATGTCACAGAGGAATTCCCAATATTACAGACATATTTTTGTCTCTACTCAGGTAAGTTTCATGGACATTTTTTGCTGAAAAGGGGCTGGCGGCGAAAGGGTTAATAATCACTAAATTGCACACTGTTCCTAGGGATTAGCCCCCTGGGCCCACACAAAGCCACTACACTTAACCCAGGACCTATGCAGCTCCATGGACTCCCCGCGGATCCCCCTCCGCCCCCCCCCCCCCCCCCCCCCCCCCCCCGTCCCCCCCTACGAATCATTCGGTCCGCCCCTGAACACATTATTTTACATTGATATACATAAATAGATAGACATGCAATAAAGCAAAAGGGAAATTGGCAAACACGTCAGTCTTTAAATTAACGAGTTCACACACACGCACGCACGCACGCACGCACGCACGCACACACACAGACACACAGACAGACAGACAGACAGACAGACACACACACACACACACACACACACACACACACACACACTTACTTGTATCTGTCAGAGTGCCTTGCTTATCCCGTGTGGTTCGATTTTGACATCGATATCACATCAGTAATGTTGCAACGCGTGTTTCTGCTTTCTTAATACGACATGTAAGATATTAATTTGATTCCATATTATTTTCATATGATTTGGTTTTTCTTTTCTTTTCCTAAAAGATTCGTTATCGCACATACCATTTCTTAGATTAAAATTCGATGTTATTTGTTTTGTGACAAATTTGTGCAACAATTACAATTTCGATTGTATTTGTTTTGTGACAAATTTGTGCAACAATTAAATTACGATGTTATTTGTTTTGTGACAAATTTGTGCAACATTAAAACGCGTGTTATCTGTTTTGTGACAAATTTGTGCAACAATTAAATTTCGATTGTATTTGTTTTGTGACAAATTTGTGCAACAATTAAATTACGATGTTATTTGTTTTGTGACAAATTTGTGCAACAATTAAATTACGATGTTATTTGTTTTGTGACAAATTTGTGCAACAATTAAATTTCGATTGTATTTGTTTTGTGACAAATTTGTGCAACAATTAAATTTCAATTTTATTTGTTTTGTGACAAATTTGTGTAACAAAGAACTATCAGAGGGAACAATTTTGTTATAGATAAAACATGCGTCTGATTTTACTCATCAGTGTTATTCAGAGAGTAAAATTTTGTTTTTGGTACTCATGTCTTTCCATACTGTCTGTTCTTTCTGTGACTAAAGTGTCCGTTTGATCTCTGTCTGTGTCTACCCCCCCCCCCCCCCCCCCCCCCCTCTCTTTCTCCATGTCTCCACCCAAGTGTTTTTGTCTCTCTTTTTTTTTTGTCATTCTGTGATTTTGTCAGTCTTTTTGTCTGCCTCATCTCTGTCTATCTTTTTGTGTGTTTTAAACTATAGTATATCATTATGCCGGGTTCACATTAGACGCGTAAGTTCTGTACGTACAAAGGTCACTTATTTATGGATTGCGCACGGGTTTCCGCATGGAATATCCGTTTATGTGTGTACACGGCCTTAGGC